>CADCXT010003339.1:0-146945 GCA_902806775.1 Microtus agrestis | reverse complement strand
TGAGTGAGTACATTCCATGTTCATCTTTTAAAAAGACTCCAAAGGGATATAATATTACTTAAGTAAACAGGTAGTGTATTGTAAGCAACTTCCAAAACTCTAGAGTTTATGAGTATGTGGTTGACTAAAATCCACTTAAAACCTGAGATGTCTTGAAAAGGAATTCTAGATACAAAAATGCAGAGTTTAACACAGCTTCTTGCTGCTTGCTGGTGGTGTGCTTCAGCTCCTTTAAGAGAGGTTTTCCTGATTTATTCAGCAGTAGCAAGAAAAAAGATGTGTGGTTTTAAAATGGCTTCCTGTGCTGCCAGGGCAAACACCGACTATAGAGCATTTGAATGGCATTTGTGGACCCAGGTGTTTGTGTGCCCACTTGGGGTCAGGAGGAAAGTAGCTGAGACCATGCCCATGGCTCAGCACTTCCCACCTGGGCAGGTGGCAGGATCAGGTCTACTAGGCTTGCACAGGCAGGAGAGCATGGCAGATTCCAGTCATCATACACTGATATATTTCCAGGCTTCGCAGTACTCTGCATGGTTGGGTTGCTAGGCTCTACTGCAGACATATTGTTTTGGTTATTATTGATTATGTTTTATAATGATGTCTTGCCATCTGTATTTATGGTGAATATAATTCAAGCTGCTGATATATGACCTTACCTTTGTTCAGTGGATGCTTTTTTCCTTGGTTTCTGTTGCACTGTCTTGTTTTTACAAATGTGAGGCAACTGTATATCACCTTCTGGGTAGTTGTTCTTGGATCCTTCCAGGTATGGCTTCCTTGTTGTGGGTAAAATATGTTTCTAGGCATTGGAAACAAAGAATGGAGATGGGCTAGGGGTCCTAAGAAGGAACACAGGATTAAAGAATGGTACTAAGCCAGAATATGGTGAGTTCTTTGGAAATGGACTAAGTCCAAAGCTATAAGAAAATAAAAATTCATAATATTATAAAAACTCATTAATTCATCATGGAATGTGCAATTGCTGAGACTGGTGACAGGTACCAATTTTTCAGAATACTGTGACATGAGGAGTAAGTTCCTGTTTCCCATAAAGCTGATGCAATTGATGAGTGACAGATATTAGTAGATTCTAATTCTTAGGTCCTCAACTTGGGTATAAGAGGGTAATGCCAAATGCTGGACAATTGTGGGTGAATGGGTGTACTGATTCCTACAACTATGCAAATCAATAAAATGATTTTATTCTTTTGAGGTTGTTGGTCTTTCTTTCTCTTTTTTTTGAACAGTCTCTTTCTGTAGGCCTGAGTGTTCTAAAACTCACCATTTAGATTAGATTTGAACTCTCAGAGGGTCACCTGTCTCTGCCTCTGTGTGTTGATATTAAAGCTGTTAATCATTAGTTTGGAAAATGGTTTTATTTTACAGGTGTTTTCTATCTTAGTGAAGATTATTTTTCTCATTTTCTGCATTTCTTAGTTGTCTATAGTTACCTGAAAGCATATACTTTTAATAAATAAAATCCATTTATATGCATCTCACAAGGATCTTACTTTATTTTAAGGACCAAAATGGGCAAGAAGTTTAGGGAAGCAACAGGTCTCAGAAGCAAGAAAGATTCAAAAAAGAGGTGTAGTGAGATTCAGGACTATGAAGTTGCACATTTAATCAAATCCTATGGACAGATACCTGAAGCTGGCGATAGAATGTGATGGTTCATTTCAACTCCCTGATGTGAATTGAAGAAAATTAATTTGTAACAGAGTCCATACCCATATATCTCATGGGATATTGTGAGACCTTGGTCTTCTTTTTAAAATTTCTTTATTGAAAAATTTTGCCTCCTCCCACTCCCTCCACTCCCCTCCCCCTCCCTCTCCAGTCCTAAGAGAAGTCAGGGTGCCCTGCCCTGTGGGAAGTCCAAGGCCCGCCCCCCTCCATCCAGGAGACCTTGGTCTTCTTGCATGTCAAGATTTGCCTAGGTGTCATTGACTGTGCCTCCTAGGTTCATGGAACCTAAGATGTGTGAGGACCTTCATTCCTTGTGCCAATATTCTCCAATGATTACTCCCAGGACTAACAAGATTACTCCAGCAAGTGCCATGCGGGTACCATTCCACACCGTGTAACTCTGAAGGGTAAAGACTGAAAGGGAAACAATAATGAGTAGTCAGTTCCCGGTGGGAAAAAACTCAGACTAAGAATTCTGAAAGAGAGTTATTGCTTCAGTTTTAAGTTAGAAGCCATCATCAGGCATGCCATTTACCCATGGGGAAGCTAATTTTAATAGAAAGGGGCCAATTTCACAGTGTCTGCTTGGACTCAGAGAAGAGGAATGAAGGAATGAGAGGTCTTTCCTTCTTTTTGGCTGGCTTTGGCATCCTGAGCCTTCACCTGATGGCTGCACCATTCACAACTCCCTTCGCAATGCTTTATGCCTTGGTTCTGTTTTTCCTTATTCCTGCACCCTTAGATCACTGGGTACATACTCAGGCTCTCACACAGTAAGCAAGTGGGTTCCAGGGACAGGACGTGCTGTGAAATTCTCACAAGAAATGCAAGAGACTCAGTTTCAAATTGGAAGGCAAAATTAGCCTATTTTGTGCCTCAAATATCACAAAAGAAAATTAAGGAGAAACTATCCTGTTTTACAAGCACACAGTGAGGTTCCAGGGTCTGGTGAAAATAGTCACTAAAGGTAGAAACTGACATGCATTGTATGACCACTGCCATCCCCTGTGTCCAAAAATCTGACCTGGCCTTTATAGAGAGGAAGATATTGGAAATCTCAGGGGCTATGTTGTCTTCTTCTCTGTCCATCCAACCCTTTTTATTCTTGGTTCACTGCAAGTGTTCGATTCCTCTTATGCAATATTTAGTCACACTTTGTAAAGATGTGTCTCCATTTAACTTCATTTCCCTAAGGCATCTTCTGACTGTTTAATAAAGAGCTGAAGACCCTCACTAGAAGTGGGGACAGGGCAACCAGGCAAAAGCTCAACAGAGCATGGAGATGATTACCTTTAGCAGCCAGAACAAAAGGTAACCTTCAACAATTCCTTACTGATTGGCTAGAGGTTCTTAGCAATCCAAACAATCAGGGTCCAGCTGACTCTCAATAACATGGGCTGCCTGAGGTTTAGACACATACCATTACCAGGAAACTATGACAGAGGAAGACATGGAGACTTCTAAGCCAGATTCCTGCCAATAGACTAGATGCACAGTTTGTTGTAGAGAAGGTGGCCCTTTGAGGCCTCCCGATCTACAAAAGTTCTGAGGAAATGAACTTGCTTGCTCTTTATAACTGAGCTATCTCTCTACTCAGAGCACTCACTAGAGAGCTCACTCAAATCTGCCTCCAAGACTCAACCAGCTGCAGACAGAGGAACTCACCTGCCTTACTTCCAAGACCCCACACTCAGCCAGTGGGGAATTTGATATGGCATTTGCTGCCAGCCTCCAGGACCTGCTCTCTAGAGACCATGACTTTAGGGTCTGGGGCCTGCCATGATGATCTACAGACTTCTTTGTAAAGGACTGCTCTTGGTTGACAATCTGAAGCCCAGAGAGATTTGAGCTGTAACACTTGTCATAGCTGTTGGCTGGCTCAAACTTGTTTTATTAAAGCACTGCGGGGCAGTCTGTTTGCAGGTTCTTAATCCCAAAGTGGCAATAAAGCGCCTCCGATTTGTAAAACAAAAAAAAAACAAACAAAAAAAGAGCTGAATGGACAACAGCTGAAGATAGGTGAGAATTTCTGGCAGAGATAGGTACTCTGGGAAGAAAAGAGTCAGGGGAGATTTGCCAGTCAGATGTGGAGAAGTCAGACTTGAGGTGTTAAAAAGGTTGATTCTATAATTACACGTTTATTCTTTGTCATGGTCACTATGGAGAAACCTGTAGAAATTACAACTCACTACACTCAAGTATAGGTCTCTAGTAAAATGATTTTTTTCATGTTACAACATAAAGCATGCTACAGGTATGCCACACAATACTACATGACAAGCAGTTATAGAAAATTAAATTGCACTTTAAAAGATACACTTAATAAACAGAAAAAAGATAATGAAGACCTTTAGTGATGTGAGATTTCCCTTTTATGCTGTGAATGTGTTTTGTTACTATTGGTTAATGAATAAAGCTACTTTGGCCCCCAAAAGGTAGAGTAGATCAAGACAGGAATTCCAAGCAGCAATAGAGGAGAATGTAAGCAGAGTCAGAGAGATGCCATGTAGCTGCCGAAGGAGAAAGACATGAGCCACTAGCCAGAAAACTTTACTGGTAAACCACAAGCCTTATGGTAAAATACAAAAGAGTAGGAATTGGTTAATTTAAAATGTAAAAGTTAGTTAATAAGAAGGCTCACCTAATAGAATGAGCAGTGTATTAATTAATACTGTTTCTGTGTGATTATTTCTGGCCTGGTAAGTCAGACATGAACAAGTAGTCTCTGTCTACAGAATGGCACCCAATGAACATTTGGGACTGATGCCCACCACCCACTCCAGGTCCAGGTGTTTGTGTGCCCACTCAGGGTTGGGAGGAAAGTAACTGAGACTATGCATGTGGCTCAGTGCTCCCTGCCTGGGCAGGTTGCAGGATCAGGTTGGTTAGGAGTCCACAGGTAAAAGAGCATGATAGATCCCCACAACTGTACACAGAGATATTTCCAGGCTGTGCAGTGCACTGCATGGCAGATTTAGTTTTACACAGATAAAAGGGGTTTATATGCTACATATTGCTACAGAGAGTTGAGTTGGTGAGGACTTCTCCTACCCAGCAGTCCCACAGCTGGTGGTGAACTACCTCTGCCATATTGAAAGCCTGAGGGAGGCAAAACCAGCATTCAGGGCTGCTGTGAACAAGCTGTTTACCATTTAAAAATGCTCCTGTTCAGAAAATTACTGTTACACAATAAAACAGATTTGATAAAAGACTCTAAATGGGTCACAGTGTTGGATAAATGTATGTAGCCTTGGGAGAGAGAAAAAGAATGTAGACAGAAAAAGAAGTAAATGGTTTTAAAAAATAAAACAAAAGATATAATGATATAATTTTGGCACCAATAACTCCATCTCCAGACAAGAAGAAAGGGCTTTTTCCCAACCCAGTATTCACCTTTTAGCCTGGCCTATGGTATGTCCTCCTTCCTAAGTGCCTACTCCACATAAAGTTACGTGTGCTGCCTGCCAAAAATTAGGGCAGTGTAAAAGGGATCAAAATCTAAACTTTTAACATAGGTTTTAACCAAAAAACTTTTTAACATTTTTTAAACTTTTCTCAACATCTATAAGCAGTTACAAATATCATTTGATCAATTTTATTAGGAGTACAATGACATACATTGATGTTATCAAACCACCAGTTCCCTGAGCAACGTGACAGGAACCCCCAGTTTTCCCTTCTTAAGTGAAGAGGGTTAATATTTTAATTAAAATGAGTTTTTTTTTTTTTTTTTTTTTTTTTTTTTTTTTTTTTTTTTTTTATTTTTTTTTTTATCTTTTTTTTTTTTTATTTTTTTATTTTTTTTTTTTTGGTTTTTTTTGGTGTTTTGGTTTTTTTTGTTTTTGTTTTTGTCTTTTTTGCTGCTTTCGTTTTGGGTTGCGGGTCCGCCTGGGGGTGGTGGGGGTGCCGGGGCCGCGCCCCCCCCCCCCGGGCTTGTGCTTTTTTTTTTTTTTTTTTTTTTTTTTTTTTTTTTTTTTTTTTTGTTTTTTTTTTTGGGGGGGCTTTGTTGGGGGGCTTTCCCCCCCGTTAGGCCCCCGGGGGGGGGGCGGGGGCGGGGGCGGGGGGGAAAAAAGAGGCCCGGCCCCCCCCCCCCCCCCCGTGTTTTTTGCCGCCTCCCTCTTTCCTGGGGGGGGGGTTTTGTTCTCCCCCCCGGGGGGGGTGTTTTTTTCTTTTCCTTTTTCCTTTTTTTTTTTTTTTTTTTTTTTTTTTGTTTTTTCTTTTCTTTTCTTTTTTTGTTTTTTTTTTTTGGGGGGGGGGGGGGTGGTTGTTTTTGTTTCCTTCCCTTTCTTTTTTTGCTCTCCCCCCTGGCGGGGGGGGCTGGGGGCCCCCCCCCCCCCGTTGGGGTGGGGGTTGTTTTTTTTTCCCCCCAACAGTTGAAGGTTTTTAAGGGAAAAAAAAAAAAAAAAAAAAAAAAAAAAAAAAAAAATAAAACAAATTCTTTAAAGAGACAAAGTACAGATAGTTATAGATTAAAGGAAAATGGCCATAAAATAAATATTAAACTTGTAGAAAAAGTAGTAGAGTAAGAAAAATAAGCCACATAAAGAGGGAGTATACACAGAGAGTCTTTATTATGTATATTATTGTGTTTTCTTTGAATTTTTTGACTGCAGAAAGATATTTCATTGTACAGACTGCTAGGCTAAACCAACATTTATATTTTAAAGGTGTCTTGACTTCAAAATTTGGGACTAAGGATATGTTGCTTTGGAATAGAGGTTCTGATTTTGTTTCCACAAAGGATAGAAAGCTGTGGATTCCTTACTGGCTAATATGGTTTGATCAAACCAGACTCCCTGAAGCAATGGCCCAGATAACCCAACATCCATGCCAGCTTCAGAACTGCTGGCTAAGATGACCCTACCACACAGGACATTCCATAAAACACCTGACTAACAGTGCCCCATTCAGCAGGAAATAGACTAGAGAACAACACACAAATTTCCTAAATGATTGCTTATAAATGTTTGTTTACATTTAAAGGGATATATACTATAAAGATGAATATTTTGCATTGGGATGACTCTAGATCTATTGATACAAATTTAAGGCCAATTTTGTTATATGTATATTTCTGTCCTTGTTTGTGTTTGTGCATCTCATTTAAAATGTAATGTATAATTAAGAAATAGAGGTTAATAGATAGGCATTTATAATAGTCATGTTTGTAGTCATGTTAATTAGGTTTTCTAGAGTACAGAGACATATTTCACAAAAGGTGAATGCATGCCATATAAGACTATTGCTTCCTTGAATCTATTTAAATCTAACAATGGCACAGGAATCCAGTTAGTTTAACAGTATCTCTGACATTTGGTCATTTCTGTAAGGTTAAAAGATATATTAAAGTTGGTTGACTGAAATCCTTAGACTGTTCTCTCTATTCTTATAATGCGATGCTGAAATTGGCTTTCCATTAAATTCTTCTGTCTGGATTTTTATCTCTCTGTAAACCATAAAGAAGGACATGCCTATAAAAATACAGGAATTTTACAGAACACCAAATAGATTGGATCAGATGAAAACTTTTTGCTACATAATAATCAAAACATGTAGAATAGGGAATAGAGAAAGAATAATATAATCTGCAAAGTAAAAGGCCAAGACATGTAAATGCAGACCTATCTGTCTCTCAGTCATGTGTCCATGTAACCAAAGATATAGGATATGGCCATTAAATATCTCTATTATGAGCTGGGTGCCATTGTCCAGAGACCCAAATGCACTGAGACTAAAATCTTCTAGGACTGCCCTGTGTACAAATACCATGATAGATCTGATGTGGTAGCCATTTATGTGACCATGCTTGGCCTCCTTGGTTAATTTATGACACAGAACAGAAGCTCATTGCACACAGAAATGTGACCTCATAGCATTATCCCCAAGAACTTGGAGTCACCAGTCATTCTTTTTACTGTTCTTAGAGACCCTCCGTTCCTTTCTCTCTGTGGTTCACATGTCCAAGATGACTTGGAGGTCTTAGACGGGTCACAATGATATGAGATCTTCTTCTACTGTATCACTGAAGTCTTCTACTGGGTTTTTATCCAATGGTTTTCTTTCCTTTCTTTCTTATTCCATCAAGTCTGGAGACACTTATCAATGGGTGAACCTTCATTTAATACCAAAGGGACAGGGGTCTGTGATTACCTGCTCCTGGATACCTAGGCAGTAGGCATACTCTTTCTATGAGTCCAGTGACTTTCACTGTTAATCTTCCCTTATATACTACCAGAGAACTTGGAAGGCCCGACAAGAGAGACCCTAATTAGAACAAGTTGGTACTAGGTATTGGGTGTTTTTTTTTCACTCAAAAGATCAGGATTAAAAGCATGATTTCATGCTTCAAATATTGAATTAGATCTTGTCATGATGGTAACCATGAATAGCCATCACAAGTCAACCCCTTGATTACTTGATACATAATCATGACTCCTGGTGGTTTCATTCCTGGACTTAAAGTTCTGGTATTTATAAGAAAGCAGGCTGAGCATGTCATGATGAGCAAGCCAGTAAACATCACCCCCATGGCCTATGCATCTGCTCCTGCTTTTGGGTTTCTTCCAGGTTTGAGTCCCTGTCCTGAACTGTCTATGATGATTGAACAGTGCTGTGGAAGTATAAGCCAAATAGACATTTTCCTAGTCAGGTTGCATTGGTCAATGTGTTTTACTGCAACAATAGAAATCCTAAGGTAAATTGATACCTTAAGTGGGTTTTTTCCCCCAATTTTAAGAGAGATGGATTAGCCCGGCAGTGGTTGTGCATGCCTTTTAATCCCAATACCTGGGAGACAGAAACAGGCAGATCTCTATGAGTTTGAGGCCATCCTGCCCTATAAGAGCTAGTTCCAGGAAAGCATAAAGAGAACACAAAGAGAAACCCTGTCTCAAAAACTGAGACATACACACAACACACACACACACACCACAGAGAACAGAGAGAGAGAGAGAGAGAGAGAGAGAGAGAGAGAGAGCTGCATTAAAGGCATATTTTTCTATCTCCAAGATCTGAATTATATGCATTTAGGTTGAAAATCAAGAGCAACCATCATAGATAGGAATCAGGTTACCAGGAGCATGCACTTATTGAGCACCCACTGTATAACACACATATAATGAGTGGTGCATGGTATTCATGGAAATATGACTATGAACATATTCATTATCCTTGTGTTACCCATGAAGGGTATTAAACTTCTTTGTGCTTTGAGACACCCTATCCCCTGGAATAAGCCTTTTAAGGACTCAAAAGTCACACGTGGCTAGTGAAATCTACTGTGGTTCCCACAGATAAGAGAAATAACTTTATTATTGGCATCATATCAGACAACATGTCCACCATTCTTTACAGAATTTTGCAAAGGCTGACAACCAATAAGAAAAGAAACATATAATCCCAGGAAGGAACTCAGTCCCAATGTGATCCTACTGTCTGATGTGTTGCAGAGAAGATCTAAGTACTTATTTTACATGTGCCATCTTCCACCCATGCATTCACTCTGCCATTTTACAGGGGATGGCACAAAATGGATCCCACCTGTCCTCTCTCACTGAATGGTACCTATTCCCTGACCTTGTTACTGAGGCAGAATCTTCAATGTCTTTAAAAAATCAGGAACTATCCCTCTATGCTCTTTTTCAAATCTTTGTCCATGTTCAAGTCTTAAGACCCTGTCTTCTATTCCTTCCTTTCATGTATCTTATTGGAAATTTAATTATATATGTCATATACATGCATATAATATATTTATAGCTAGATATTACATATCATATAAGTAAAGTGTGTAATGATGTTATAATTAACCACAGGCATTTAGTCAGATAATAAATGAACTGAAAACTTTTTATGCCCTAGTGTCATGTGTCTGCCTTGAGGTTTGGTTCCCTGCATCATTCAAGGTAACCTTTCTGCAGTACTGCTGTCCAGAAGTTGTTTGCTCTATGTACCACGTGGGCATATGTGCAGAAGACTATTAATTCTAAACTGGTGTAAATAACATCTTGTTAATAAAATGGCACAAATGATACATTTCTCAAAACACAGGTATCATACAACTACATGGACTCTGGATATGTTTCCTAGAGCAATGCCCCATTGTCAAGTGAAACATGGTTATATATTCACATGTAATATAAATAAGTACAGCTAAGGTGCTGTGGATATTGATAAATGAGTTTCACTTTGTGTGCAATATTATACTTAGTGTGCAAGAATGAGAACCAGAGTTTAGATGTTCAGAAGTCACAGAAAAGCCAAGTGGACCTGACCTCCAGCCTCTAATCCAGTGTAGATGAGACATAGACAGAGAACCCTTAGAACAATCTGGTTAGACAGATTAGCCGCATCAGTGAACTGCAGGGTACGAAAGCAGATACCTCAATGATGTATAAAGTGGAGAACAATCAAAAAAGGCATTCAGCATCAATTGTGTACTTATACATAGATGAATGTATATGTCACATGTCAACACATGTGAATATGAAGACATGCTCACATCATATACCAATACCTAGGTGTGCACACTACATACATTCCCATGCAAAAAGTAAAAAGAAAATATCAAACAAAATTATATAATATTAACTTCTTTCATATATTTAATATTTAAATATTTAATGTATGATATTTATATATTAACATATAGATATTTAATACATGTTAATATATATTTATTAGACAAATTATTTACTTATACAATTTGTTCTGATACATTTTCTTTGAAGTACCATTTACAAATAACTATCTTAGAATAAATGACATGTGCCTGTATGTAGGCTATAGTAATAAATAATATCTGTTAAATCATATATTATAAATATTAAATAGAATAATATGTTATTTAAAATGGAATAACATACATTATATCCAAGTGTAAAGATACATTATATTATTGCATCAGTAATATTGCCTATAGGTTTAATTTTAAGATAAATATATTATTCGATAAAATTTAAGTTTCATATCTGAATTCTTAATGCATTTCTGTGAACCACTCACTCTATCTCTCCATAATGCTCACAAGGGCTGTGTCATTTCTTGTTCCTCACTGTGAGTGTCCAGTTTGACTCACCATTCATTCAGTGCATTTAAAGTGAAAAGTTATTTGTTAATAATATCAAAGACAAGATGGTGATCCAAAATATTCAGCTTGGAAACACATCATGACATGTTCCAACACAATGGCACAGAAGAGAACTCTGCACGTAACAGTATCCTACTCCCCTCTAACTTTCCTCATTCTTTGTCCCTGTCCAATGTTCCACCTGCCTGAACTCAGAGCTTAGCCTCACATTAACACAGCCTACATCAGAGAGTCCATGACGACTCAGGACCACAACTCCCCAGAGGGTTGTGGCCACAGAGTACAGGAAACAATACAGCCAGATAACCAGAGGCAGGAGGAGTGAGAAAAGCTCATTTGCTATCACACAGCACCCCAGTCTGGCCACCTTTCACAGGGCACAGTCTTCTCATGTAACTTTCCTCTAAGAGATTCTTACATCCTAGACAAGCACAGACATTGATAAAGTCCTGTTAGCTGTCATTGACCCTGAGCTTGAAAAGAAGGTCCTAATCAGCTCCATCCAAAAAAAGAATAATGTGTTTAGTGAGGCTCAAACCACAAGAGAACAGCATAGAGGTGTGTGCACTGTTGCAGGGACTGCTTCTGTGCCAGGGTCTTCAGAACTTAGTATTTTTGATCAAGAAAGTTAATTTTCTCCATTTTGAAAATAGAAAGGCCATTGGGATTTGGAGTTCATTCCTTTAATCTCCAAGATCAGAAGATAGAGGAAAGAAGATCTCAGTGAGATTAGCCCAGACTGTCTATCTACGAAGTTCAAATACCAGCTTGGATTATATAAAGAGAGACCAGACTGTCTATGTATGAAGTTCAAATACCAGCTTGGATTATATAAAAAAGAATCTTTGTTGTTGTTTAAAAAACAGCATAACAAAAGAACAACAACAACAGCAAAATCCCATCAATGACATCCTGATCCTCACTCCAAAGCTAAGCAGTAGCTGGTTGGTACATAAACCCAGCATATAATCCCTATTAAAATACTACCCAAAAAGAGGCAGACCTTATGAGGACAGCTTTATAGACCTTTTCTCCACACTAAGAAGTGATCCACAAGGGGTAACTTGCCAATCACTCAATCCCAGACCCTGAGAAAGGCCTGAAACAACAAGACAGGAAAATGAGGAAGTTGGACAGATCCCCTTTCAACACCTGCTATTGTGGGTTGGTCTTTCCTTACTTTAGTCACTCATTCACTTTGTTTGTCATCACAGAATCAACACTGTGAAAGAAAGACCTGGGAGGATATGGAATTAGAGTAGAAGTTTTTCCTGGTCCCTGACTCCTGATTAAACAGAGACCATTACATATGAAAATACCCCCAAAATAATAATCCAGGCCTGCCTACCAGCCCTCCCTGGACCACATGACTTGCCTAATGACAGGAGATTCAGCAGAGGAGATATCTTTCTGTAGTCACCACAGGCTCAGACTCAGTGGAAGGAAAGAATAACTCAGCATGACCAATGAAAAGAGCAACTTGAAATGAGTCTACCCCACCATTGTGAGAATCACTCTCTCCCCAGTAATTAGGGACAGATTTGTACCCTAACACCCAATTTGTACCTGCATCTAGGTCACTCTTTGTGTCTGCTAAATCTAAATTTCCAGTGACCTGGGGCATGTGGGCAGAGGGTACCTTTGCTGAGAGAGGTGAGAAAATAAGGTTTGGGGCTAAGAAAAGAACATAGGAAATAAGGAAGGGAATAGTAGCTAGGGTTAGAGTCCTCAGACCTAGGAACAAACCTGGGGTCTCTGCTGAACCTAGGTTAGGAGACTTGGTAACATCTTCACTGGTCAACTTCAGCTCCAGGGTCTCACTGTATAGGGACCAATTGGGCTCTTTCTTATAGATACAGCAATAAATCCCAGCAGTGCTTTCATTCACTGGGCCAAGGTGGAATCTTGCCTCTGTAATTGAAGGCCCAATATTCTCTTTATCCATGACTTTGTGACCTTTCTTCTCCAGGCGGAATATATCATATCCACTAGGGTTTGAGCACACAAAAGCTACAAAATGCCCTTGGCGTATCACAAGGCCTGGTTCAGCTAAGATGGAAGGTCTTGGAAGAGATCCTAGGAGAGAGATAACAGAATGTCATTGTACACAGTCAGGACATTGCTAGAATGCAGAACCAACTTTGACACACCATTCCATATTCTTACCAAGTTTAATGTTCTCCAGATATGATCAAAGTGCAACTTTATAATATCTTGACTTTTTCCATGAATTTTAATTCCCATCATATGACAATGAGGAAACTAAGTCTGGACACTTATTGGTCTAGCAAAGATCCATCCAAGGAAATTGCAGAACATCCTAGGCTGTACACATCTGCTATAGAGCCTGCTGCCTCCTTGTTCATTCCAAGTATATGTGCCTTTTCTAACTACAGGCCCTGTTATTGGGCCACTAAATGTCCATCTTCTTCAAACTCTCTGGATGTAAGATCACCCCCCAATAAGAGACAAAATTTAAAATGTTCACACTTTTCTATGTTCAAAGTGATATGTAGGTGTACATTGTGGAACTACTGGATCAGACTCATACATTGGATCACATCATTAACTTGGCTTTTGTTGTGAGGATAACTAACTTTCATTAGTGACTATCCTGCTCTTATAGTTTCTTATCCTATAAATGCATGATTGCTAGCCATAATGCACAATTGGCTTCCTGCCCATTCATTTGTAAATGAGATTTTGATGTGGGATTTCTCTCTGTATGCTATGATTACTGGCAGTGTGCTGCTGCTCCTTTAAGAGAGGTTTTCCTGACTCAGCAGCAGCAGAAAAAATCTACGAGGCTTGGAAATGCCAGCTTTCTAGACCATTCTGCCAGCATGACCTCTGGCTCTTTCAGGAGACCAAATATTTAAATGGGGTTTGTAAGCTGCATGTTACAAACTGCTTACTGGCTCAACATGGACCAGCTACATACTTGGAACTGGGGCAATGTGTACTGCTTGCAGAGGTGATGAATGGACTCTTCCACTATGTTGAATTGTGCAGAACAAGCAGAAAGTACCATGTATACTCTAGCAACGGTGCAGCTTAGATTCTTAAGAAGCACTTAGCATTTTTAGAAGCACTTCTGGTCAGAAAATAATTACAAATATGCAACAAAGACAAATCCAGATGGAAAAGACCTCTAAATAAGTCACACTGTTGGATAATGGACATAGGCTTGGGAATGAGAAGGAAAAGAGTATAGTGAGTTATAAAAATAAATGTGTTAAAAAATAAAACAAAGTCTTTAAAGAGACAGAGTAAGAATAAACCACATAAAGATGAAATGTACAAAGATAGTCTGGATTATGCATATTATTGTGTTTTCTTTGGATTTTTTGACTGTGAAGGAGCTAAGAAACCAACATATAAATTTTAAAGGTATCTTGAATACAAAATATGGGTCTAATAATATGCTGCTTTGGAAAAGAGGTTCTTCTTTTGTTCCCACAGAGAATAAGAACCTGTGGCTTCTTTCCAGACTAATGTGGTTTGATGGACCAAGACCCTCTGAAAGGTCATCTTGAATACTCCCCAAAATTACATCACTCCACAAAAATCAGGAAGCAGTTTGGAGAGAAATAACTACACCCATATTCCCAAATATTGTTTATAAATGTTTGTTTACATTTAAAGGGGGATATGCTATGGAGATTTGCATTGGTATGGATCTTGGTTTATTGATACAAATTTAAGGCTAATTTTGTTATATGTATATTTCTGCTCTTGATGAAGGTATTGTGTTTGTGTAGCTCATTTAAAAATGTAATGTATAATTAAAAAATATAGGTTAATAGATAATCTCTATAAAAGTCAAGCTTGGAGTCATGTTAGTTGGGTTTTCTAGATATATAGATATATTTCAGTTAAATAAGTATTTTTAAAACCTTTCAAAAACTATGGAATATGGCATTTAAAGTGTTTTAAGAATTTAGGACATTTTATAACAAGAGACACAGCTGCTACTGGAAGCACTAGTTTCTTCAAGAGGAAGATGGGCATCAAAAGGCTTCTTATTGAGTTTGTTAGCCATTTAGGCAAGAAACTGCTCTTTCCTGACCTGCTTGATGGTATCTTATGTGAACTGGAAACACAGGATCCACAGAGAAATGACTAATGAACTTGCCTAACGGAGAGATAATCCTTCAGGGTTCCTGCTTCATGAAAGAGTCTGAGAGACATTCTGCAGGATATAGAAAAAAGTGAGTGACAAATTGCCAATATAGGATGTACTGTCTTTGAAATTTCTTCCTTCATGGGAAAGTCTACGGGATACTATGGGCCTGTAGGCTGAAGATGGGTGCCCATAAATTACAGAAGAATTTTGGGTGACTGTCCATGTAGCGAGATGTCTCTATCAATTCTCAAGTTTTGGATGTTGCTTACAATGAACTTATTATTTACTTAGGTAATATTTTATTCTTCTGGATTCTTTGATGGAGTTGAAGAATTTATAGTTATTGTTATAGTTTTCCTTAGTTTTGATAAAAATAAAATATATATAAATATTGTAACTGCAATTCTTGCTTAATAACTGTTTTGTTATATGTAATTTTACATGCTAAAGTTAAACATTTCCTTTTTATTTAAATAGAAAAGGGGAGTTGATGTGGGGTTTCCTTCTATATGCTGTGATTACCATTAATGAATAAAAAAACTGCTCTGGACCTATAGCAGGGCAGAACTTAGGTAGGTAGGGAAAACTAAATTGAATTCTTGGAGAAATAAAGGCAGAGTCAAAGAGAATCCATGTAGTCCCACTGGAGACAGACACTGGAACTTTACAGGTAAGTCACAGCCATACGGCAATACACAGATTAATAAAAATGGGTTAAATTAAGATGTAAGAGTTAGTCAATGAGAAGTTAGAGCTAATGGGCCAATCTGTGATTTAAATAATAGTTTATGTGTGATTATTTTGGGGATGAGCATCTGGGATCCCGTGAGCAGACTTCCTCTTACAACAAGATTTTGTGCCCCTAAACCAATATTTCCTATTCCTTTCTCCTTCTTTCACTCATTTTCCAGCCATTTTTAATATCTTAGTCATCTCTTAGGGATGCCTTCTTTTTTCATGGTTTAATTTGCATGAGAAAGACAATTTCTTCCATTTGAACATAAAATATGAGAGGGAAGACTGATATAGAAAGGGAAATCATCTGACTATAATGGATGTTAGAGGTGAGGATAGAAATCTCAAGTGACAGGCAGTATCAGAGGTCATCCCTGAGATGACATGGGAAGAGATACTTTCATTAAGACCTGACAGACAGAAATTAATTTTCCACAGTTTGCAAACCTGGCTATGGAGAGTCAGTCATTTATAAAACACTGTGTAAAATGTCACTCAGGGGACACAGAACTTTAACTAGATAAGAAGCAGTTCAAGAGATGAACTCTGGGACATCCTGTAGATAATAAACACAAAGCCTACTGTTTTTCAGAGTCACTGAGAGCTGAGTTTCAGAGCTGTCCAAAAAGAAAAATATGTGGGGTAAATCATATGCTAATTGTATTCATTTTGTTATTCTGAAATATATGTTTAATTCAAAATACTAAGTACAACATGACAAATACATGAAATTTTCTCATTTTAAAAATTAAATTAGAGGAAACTCTGTCTCCAGGAGAAAATCAGCGGAGCTGGGTGGTGCTGGTAGTGCACCCATTTTATCCCAGCACTGTGGAGGCAGAGGCAGATGGATCTCTGTGAGCTCGAGGCCACCCTGGTTTACAGAGAGTTCCAGTACAACCATGGCTATACAGAGAAAGCCTACCTGGAAAAAAAAAAAAAAAAAAAGGAAGAAAGCTGGGTGGTGGTGGCGCACTCCTTTAATCCCAGCACTGGGAAAGGCAGAGGCAGGTCTCCGAGTTCGAGAGGACCTGAATTCAGTTCCCAGCATCCAATGGAAGCTCACAACCATACGCAGATCCAGTTCCAGGAGATCTAATGTCCTCCTCCAGCCTTAGCTGCACCGGGCATGTTACAAAGACATACATGCAAGCAAAATATCTATAAGAATAAAATACAATTTTCTAAAAAAAAAAAATTAAATTAAAAATCATTCTGTGAGATAACCCAGGGTTGAAAGGGAACCTGGAGTCTTTGAGAAAACAAAAGAGAGTTTATGAACATAGAGATAAATGAGTCTAACAGGAGAAAGGAGCCTGGATGTAGCTGAGGTAAGCCCAAGTCACCAGATGTGAGAAACACATGGGTCTGATTTTGTCTTCAGATAAACTGTGAAGCCCGAGCCACATTCCATATTCAGGCCCAACCAAACTTGCTCTTCCAGTGCACTAGCCAAGACTAGGACATATGGCTCTCAGTCTTCATCAAAGAGCTTCTTTGGTAGCACATGGAGAGCATTACAGCAAGCCTCAGCTGGTCAAAATGCAGAAAATAGGTGCTAATGTGGCCCATCCCTAGTGGTTATATCTACAGTATAATTCCATAGCTAGGGCTAATGGAACATCACAGAAGAGGGAACAAAAAGATTATCAAAACCAGAGAACCAGGAAATCTTCTGTGGGAGTGTATTTTCCAGATATGATCAGAAAGCTATAGCCATGGTTCCTAAACAATATAGCTACCCAATATAGCTCTGAACAAAGACAACACCAATTGACATGCTAGTTTGGTAAAGAAAATCTCACAGGGCTGCTAGATGAAGAGCTACAAGTATTAAATATCTGTTGAGAGAGGGAGAATAAGTGTTCACCAGGAATTAGCCCTTTAATTGGTAATCCAAAACCAAGTGGCCAGCAGGAACAAATGTGGAAGGTAGGAGCTTTAAAAAAAGCTAGCAGAAATGTATACAATGAGTAAGAAATATTTGAGGCTGGGAATGGTTTTATGTGCATTTAATTCCAACAGTCAAAAGACAGAAGCAGGCCAACCTCTGTGAATTCTATACCGACCTGCTGTATGTAGTAAGTTCCAGGCTAATCAGGAATATACACTGAGAATCTGTATTAGAACAAAAGACTTAAATAACTAACAGATGTAAGAATTTAGTAGCGGGAATGATCAGGACCCAGTGATATATTGTTCATAAGAAGATGGAGAAGTAGAACAAGTGCAACTTCTCATGGTCCTACTTTGGGGGTAGTCAAAGCCTTCCTAAGAGGACACTAAAATTGCTCTGGGATGTGGGGAGAAATGTTTCACATGTAGTTTTGGTCATTCTGAAGAGTCATCTCTGCAGACAGCCTGTCATAGAGATAGATCATCATCACCACATTTTTCACATCATGGAATCCAGTAGATAAGAGACAGAAGCAATGCAACTGTGTTGAACAGATAAAGAGATAAAGAAAATATGGTTTACACACGTCATACTGGTCAGCCTTCAGAAAGAAAATGCTGCTGTTGGTGTTAACCAGAGTATATCTGGAAAAAGTTAAGGGAAATATACCAGTCACAGAATGATAAATACCACAGGATCTCACTTATTTATAGAATAAGGGCATTTATGTCAGGGATTAACAAAGTGAGGGTAGAATGTTTATCAGAGACAAAGAAGATGGGAGAAATGCATTTCTCAAGATCTACCATGGGTGACAGTGCAAGATTGTTTCTTTAAAATTTCCAACAATGATAGATATGTAACATTTTCACACCTAAAATATGATGAGTATCAGGTGTGACAGACATGAAACTTAGCTTAATTTAATCACAAAAGGGTGTAAAAACACATCAAAGTAGAGTGTTGCATGCCATAAATATAAACCTTTTAATTTATTAATTAAAAACATTTTTAAACAAGAAATCCAAGGAAAAGAGGTAAAAAAGAAGATGAATGAAGGTTACTTATCTGGAGATATTTATGATGGCAAGAAATATTCAAGGGTCCCCCCTCCAGACCTCCCAGGTGCACATGATCCTCTCAAAATCTGCCCATCGGTTCAGAAGCAATGAAGACATGACTCACCTTCCTGAGTCGTAATTATCTGTCCCAGGCAAAGCACTAAAAGAGAAATCTCAGTGAGAAAGACATTCCACCACATGGTTTACTTAGAGATGAGACTCTAGGAAGAACTAAATGTAGGTAGGGGGCATCCAGCTTCCCATGGTTAGCCAGCTATTCCTCTTCCATGTCAATGCCATAGTATAATTTTCCTTTTCACTCAGAAATAACTCTAAGATAACCTAAAGGCCAGAGGTAGAGACATAGACTCAAAATCCCAGCTCCTCAGCTGGTCCACATATTGAATTATTAATTGGCCTACAAAGTAAATTCATAGTCAACCGAGTATCTTAATGAGACCATGTCTTAATTCAAAAGTAAAATGATGACCAGTATGAAGGGTAAAGAGGTTAACAATCTCCCAGTTATAGCTGAGAAGCTATTGACAGTTGATGGCTTCTGGGGAGAAAGATTTAGTTTTCTTTAAGAATATGGCCTCCAGTACGTTGACCATGCTCCTGCAGATAGCCCTACACCCTTGAGTATACAGGTAACACAAATTAGTTCATTGGTTTATTCTTTTCAAGACACAAATTTGTGAGAAGTATGGTGTCTTTCTGGAGTTAGTGGCAGATTGGGAGTTAGTAGGCTCAAAACTCATTGAGTGAAATGCTGAAATTCTCAAAAAGTATTTCAGATGTCTTTGATAACGAAGAATTTGTATACCATTATGCCCACAGATCAATTTATGAGCCAATCCTGATCTGAGAAGCTTCTACTTATGGTAGATGGAGAGTAACACAAAGACCTATAATTGATCAAGGTATAAAGAATAAGAGACTGCAACATACTTGGCTTTAAAGGGAACATACAAAAAACATATCTCCTCCTGCAAAGGCTCTGGGATCGTCTCAGAAGAGAGGGTGAAATAATTGTAAGAGACAGAGGCAGGTGATGACTTGGGGACCATGGGGTCTTATGAACACAAGGCCAACTGTACATATGAACTCACAGTGGTTGTGACAGCATGTACAAGATTTGTACAAGCACAAGCTAGACAAAATATCAGATTTGAAAGGAAAATTAAGAACACACTACCCTCTTTAACCTAGGAGCTATTGGTAGTTACTGCATCCTGGGAGAGGCGGAGTCAATTTACTTTTAGACTGTAGGCACTAGAGTTGGGCATATGACACATGTATTAAATGCATTTACTTGGGAGGCAGAGGCAGGGGGAGTTTTTAGGCCAGCCTGGTCTACTTTGTAATTTTCAGGACAGCCAGAGGCAGTGTCTTGAAAAATACCAAACAAATAAACAAGCAAACAAATATACCTCATCACAAGTAAACGGTACGCCGGTGCTAGATCACACATCCAAGAATATATGGGCTTCAAAAATTGGTCATAATGGTCTTACAAAAATGGACACAAAGTTAAGGTAGTGGGGAATTGGAATGGATCTTGGAAGAGTTAGAACTGAGTAATGTAAACAACTCTCAAAAAGTTAATAATTGTGTTTAGAAAAAGAATCAAATACAGTGATCCAAAACCAAGCACTGGGCTGAGCTTCTGGACTTCAGTGAAGAGAGAGAGGAAGGATCATATGAGCAAGGGTCATCAAAATCATGATGGGGAAAAACACAGAGACAGCTAACCTGAGATAGTAGGAGCTCCTGGACTATGGACTGACAGCTGGGGAACCTGCATGGGCCTGATCTTGGCACTCTGAATGAGAGTGACAGTTATTTGGGTTGATCTGTTTGTGGGGACCATGTCAATGAGACCAGGACTTATCCTGTGTGCATCAACTGACTTTTAGAACTCCATTCCCTATAGTGATATACCTTGCTCAGCCTGGATACCCAGGGGAGGGGCTTGGTCCTGCCTCAGGTTGGTATGCCAGACATTGTTGAACCCCTAAGGGAGGCCTTATGCCCTCCGAGGAGTGGATGGGGGTAAAATCAAGAAGGTGCGGGTCAGAGAGAGGGAAAGAGAGGTATCTGGGATTGGTATGTAAGATGAAAAAATTAAATAAAAATTAACAAAAGAAAATTATTGCTTAGAAAGGGTACTCTTTAATGCATAACACCTGTGAACATAAAAAATAAAGAGAACCAAGATGAAGAGGATAAAATTCTGTAGTAGCATGCTTACCTAGAAGGCATTAGAACCTGAATTCCACTTCCAAAACACAGAAAATAAATGTCTCCAAGTCATCTTCCCTTCCATATATGCTCTTCCTAATTTCTTTCAAAGCTAAACTTTGCTGTGTATCCCATTACTATTCCTATCAATAATTCTGCATAAATATCTTCAAAATAGGGCATGGGGTGGAGAGACTCTCCTCCCGGGGAGATTCAGAAACTGTTTGACCAGTTTCAGGCTCAAGTCAGGAATAGACTCCTTTTCCCAAATTACCTACCCCATCCTTCATTTCTTCCAAGACTCACCAAGGGCCAGCATGGTGTCAGAATGAAGTGACATGACTCAGGATTCAACAGCCTGTCCAGGTTTGAAGCTGAAGCCTAGCAGTGAAAATAAGAGACAGGATTGTGAACCAGGGCTTATCACAAGATTTCTTTATCAGTTTCCTCACACAAAGAGGAAGAGGTTTCTCCTCTGACTTTCCACTCTTTCTCCTAGTGACCCTGAGAGAAGGTGTCAGATTCTAAAAGATATGTCAGGTCACTGAGCTTAGGTGTAACTGAGCTTATTCCTCAGTATGTTTGTCTCTGTAAATAGGGGAGACAGAGAAGAATAAGATTATACCTGTCATCCTAACTGTAAAAAGTGATGGCCATCTATCTTCAGGCAACACATTTTAACAACCAAAGTTCATATTTCCTTGTGTTTAAAACAAGAATCATAAAGTATCCCCTAAGTGTATAATGTTATGATCTTGATAAGAACTCAACCAGACATTGCACATGTTAAATGTGTTCTGCTACTGAAAATGGCTTTCACTTTTAAACAATATTGAGTTATTTAAGTATGTGTGTGCGTGTGTGTGTGTGCGTGCGCATGCATGCGTGCATGACACAGTGTGTGTGTTTGTGGGGGTGTTCAGAGAACAAATTGCAGGTGTCATTTCTCTCCTTCTACTAAATAGGCTTCAGGGATAGAGCTCAGGTTGTCAGGCTTCGAAGTAAGCATTTTACCGAGTGAGCCATCTCCTTTACCCAGATGATGCTTTTAAAGATAACAATTGTTTTCAAAGCTGGAGAGAATGGATCTTTTTATACTGTTAACAGGAATGCTGGGCCTCAACTGTTCTGAGGAAAACTGTCTCTGAGCAAATGGGCCAAATCGTTTTGGGGGAGCTGAGGCCCTCCCTCCTGATCACTAATGGAACAAAGAGTTGAAAGAAGAGGTAAAAGGGCTCTTCCTCTATGGAAATAGCATGAAGAATTTAGAAACAAAAAAAATAGAATCTAAGTAAGAGGATAAAAGAAGTATTGAAGTAAGATGTCAGCACTCATGGAATAATTGCAACATTATTCACAAGAGCTACGATGGGGAAATAATGGCAAATAATGAGTGAAGAAAACGTGATGTATACACAGTAGAATAAAGAAGATAATGATGATACTGCGTATCTGTGTTAGGGTTTCTATTCATGTGACAAAACACAATGACAAAAATGCAAGTTGGAGAGGAAAGGGTTTATTTCTCTTACACTTCTACATTGCTATTCACCATTGAAGGAAGTTAGGACAGGAAATTAAACAGGTAGAATCCTGGAGACTGGAACTGATACAGAGGCCAAAAAAGGGAAATTCTTGCTGACTTGCTTCCCCTTACTTGCTCATCCTGCTTTCTCATATAACCCAGGACCACCAGCCCAGGGATGGCCCTCCCCATTGATCACTGATTGAGAAAATGCCTTACTTCTGGATCTCATGGAGGTATTTCCTTATATGAGGTTCCTCCATCTCTGCTGGCTCTAGTTTATGTCAAGTAGACACACAAAACCAGCTAGTATGCCTCAATGAAAAATTGTATGACTGGAACTTCAAGAAAAGACTTGACTCAGTGAAACAAAGAATTCCAAAAGAGACAGATTGTTTCCTTAATCTTATCTTAGTCATATTCAAACCAGAAATGCTGCCCTATTCCTGCAGTCCATGCATTTGGGAGGATGAGGCAGGAAGATTACCATGTGTGCAAGGCCTATCATCAATGTATTGTGAGTTCTGAGCTAGCCTGACTATATAATATCTGTCTCTGAAATTATAAAATAGACAATGAAGTCAAATTCATAAAAACAAAGCTTGGAATGTTGATAACAAAAAGAAAAAAATGGGAAAGTTACTTTTCAGTAGGCCAAAATTTTAGTCAACTAATAGAATAACTAGAAGACAGTATAACACCTATAGTCAAGAATACTGAATTGCATGGTTAATATATTAGGAAAACAGATTTTATTGTTTATTCTGTCTTATCGAGGGTGTCAATTGCTGTTATAATACACCAGGAGCAAAAATAACTTGGGAAAAAAAGTTTGTTGCATTTGAATCTCCTGAGTAATGCTATCGCTAAGGGAAGTCAAGGCAGAAACTCAAGGCAGGATCCTGGAAGCAGGAATGAAGTAGGTTACATGAAAGAATTCCTCTTACTGGCTTTCTACTCATGGCTTTCTCAGTCTTCTTTCTTTTTTTGTATTATGAAAAATTGCTTGTTTTTTTATTTATTAAAGATTTCTGTCTCTTCCCCACCGCCGACTCCCCTTTCCCTTCCCCTCCCCCAACCAAATCCCCCTCCCTCGTCAGCCCAAAGAGCAATCAGGGTTCCCTGCCCTGTGGGAAGTCCAAGGACCACCCACCTCCATCCAGGTCTAGTAAGGTGAGCATCCAAACTGCCTAGGCTCCCACAAAGCCAATAGGTGCAGTAGGATCAAAAACCCATTGCCATTGTTCTTGAGTTCTCAGTAGTCCTCCTTGTCCGCTATGTTCAGCGAGACCGGTTTTAACCCAGGCTTTTTCAGACCCAGGTCAGCTGGCCTTGGTGAGTTCCCGATAGAACATCCCCATTTGTCTCAGTGTGTGGGTGCACCCTTCGCGGTCCTGAGTTCCTTGCTCGTGCTCTCTCTCCTTCTGCTCCTGATTTGGACCTTGAGATTTCAGTCCGGTGCTCCAATGTGGGTCTCTGTCTCTGTCTCCTTTCATCGCCTAATGAAGGTTAATATTCAGGAGGATGCCTATATGTTTTTCTTTGGGTTCTTTCTTATACAGTCTAGGCCCACCATATCAGAAGATGCACCACCCACCATGAGGTATGCCAACCCATACCCATCATTAATCAAGAAAATACCCCCAAAGCCTTGGCCACAGCCCACAGGTTAATCTGATAGGGGAATTTTAAAATGAGATTACCTCTTCCCAAATAACTGTGACTCGTGTCAAGTTTATAAAAAATGATCAGTTCAATCTTTCCCACATATCTCTCCCTTCTCCTCTTTGATTGTTTCTCTTTCTCCCTCCCTATATTCTTGAAGTGCCATTGAAACAAGAGTGAGGAAGAATGACATGAACAAAATTCCAAAGGGACTGAATAGACAAGAGACAAACCTAGGTGTGTATATGTTGTGTATAATATAGGTTCCATATATCACAGAAAACACAGATTGTCTGTCTTTCTGGGTTTGATTTATTTTATTTATTATAATAAACTCCAGAGCCATATTTTTCCCTGAGAGTGTGTTCGTATGTTAGATGTCCTGAAGTAGACACAGACTTGAAGAGCAACAGGGTGCAGTACTTCCATACCTCAGCCATAATCCACTCTTGTTGAAACCTCTTATATGTGAATCAAGCCTACTGGTCCATAACATATAAGATTGGTGATACAAAGGTACTAACCTGAGTTTTGTCATCCCTCTTCTCCCCCAATCCCTCCTGAGTGGACAAGCAGGTAGTCTACATTCCTAAGGCTAGTACCTACCACATGAAGGCTCCAACTAACATTATCTTTACTATAACTTGTTCTAGATACTGCATTTCTAATGCCTTTTGTAATTTCATTAATTTTCATTACTAAATGTAATTCTAGTGTTTAAATACAACAACTTTTCTTTGTTCATTTCTTTCTTTATGAATAGTGGGAGTCAAGCTTCACCTGGCCAGTACGAATCCTTTTTGGGAGATAAATAAATACCGGAGAGGGTATCGTAGGTGTCATGCATATTTAATTCTGATGTCACAACTCTGGAGGCAAATATAAGACTCCAGTCAGTGAGAAGTTCCTTAATGACTCATCTGACACGTTTATGCTGCCCATAGAGGCTGAAAAGTTGTTCAGCGGTTAGTTATGATTACTGTTCTTAAAGAGAAGCCATGATGCTTGGCTCATAGCTGTCTGTAACCCTAGCTCTGGGGGATTCAACATCATTCTTTATTTACTTCCACAGAAAAGGTATACAAACAGGCTCTTCTGGGGTACCAGCTCCTCAGACATCTTCAGGGCACAGCTAAGACATTATAGCCAGTGAAGGAAAAATCTAAGAGTAAAGAAATGAGTAAGCTCACACACAATTTCTCCTCAGCATTTCTTTTTCTTGTTCTCTTTCTTCCTCCTGTTCCTCCTCCTCCTCCTTCTGCTTTTCTTCTTCTTCTTCTTCTTCTTCTTCTTCTTCTTCTTCTTCTTCTTCTTCTTCTTCTTCTTCTTCTTCTTCTTCTTCTTCTTCTTCTTTTCCTCTTCCTCCTATTCCTCTTCTTCTTTTTCTTCTTCTCCTTTTATTGTAATTCTTCTGTCATAATTGTCTGTAATTCCATATTTTGAATTCTCTTCAAGCAGGGAGGGGGAGGGAGGAGAGTGAGTAGGGGAGGGGTAGGGGATTGAGAGGAGGGAAGGAAGTGTAAATATTTGAATGGAAAAACAATAAATAAATAAATAAATGCTGAATAATTACTGCATGATCTTGTGGCTTGTAGTAGTATACACACACAAACAAACAAATTCTTTAAAAATAAATCTCTTAAAATTTCCTTTAAAAACACTATAACACAAATATTAAAGGAACTAAACTATATTGGATTTCTCTACAAGTAACATCGATTAGGTCTTTGACCTCTTGAAGTTTAAGTCAATAAATTTGCCTTATTCTAAACCCCTGCATTCATGATAATTCATGAAAGATTTGGTGGGGGAGTGAAGTCATTCACTGAAGAATGACATGTGTGACTCTATTTACATTTCAATAACAGCAAGACACAAGAGAAAAGATGAAATCACTTTGTCTTGTTCTGCTCTTGTTGTAATAGCATACCTCAGTTAAGTGAACATAATGGAGAAAGAATTTATTTTAGCTACCTGTTCAAAGTACAATCCATTTTGGTAATCAAGTCACAGTGGCAGGAGCTTGAGGCACCTGGTTACATTGCCTTCACAATCAGAAAACAGAGTGTTATGACTGCTTGCTGCAACTCAACTAGCTCTTAGTTTAGTCCAGGATCCCATCCAGGAAATAAAGACACCCATGGTTCTACACACCTCAGTGAACCAAAACCGAGTAATTCCTCAGAGCCATTACCAGAGGCTTCTCTCCTAGGTGATGTTTGATTCTTTCCAGTAGATAACACTAAACATCACAACCTTGTGTGGTTATTCAATACCTTGGAGTGGGCTACGTTTATGTCTTTGTTATGCAGTCATTTTTACTGCATGATGCATTTATACTCATGAGAATACATAAACAGACTTTTATTCTATTTGTTCACCACTGTAGCATGAGTTATGGCTTGGAAAGTGACTGACTCCTCTATCTTGTCAGGTTGTAAGAGTGTTGGAATTTCACCTACAGCCAGCATGCATTTGGCTATTCTGGGTATGCTCATAAACGATTCAGAATGAAGGGCATAACCAGAAACATTGAATTTCCCTTCCTGACTGCTACAGAGATTTGGACTCTGATGGAGGCCTGGGCATAGTGATGAGCTACTGCTTCCTTTTCTGTTCCGGGAGAATTGAGTCTGAGGAGCCGTAGGGGCAGACCTGTATCCCAGCTCTGTCAACATCAATAAGGAACCTTTTACAGGGTTGATATTGAGTCAAATGTCTCTGTAGTGGATGTGACTGAGGTTTTAGAAATGTTTCTATGAGAATGTTCTTCGCCTTATCTAGAGAGCTCACAGAAATTAAGAACTCCTCACACCAAGTGGACACATGCCTTCTTTAGTTACCTATCCTCAGCTCAAACCATATCATTAGGGGAAGTCCCTTTAAATAATCAGCACATCTTCTAGGATTTTCGTGTCCGTGCCAGTCCCAGGGAAA
The DNA here is from genome assembly GCA_902806775.1 of Microtus agrestis. Taxonomy (NCBI): domain Eukaryota; kingdom Metazoa; phylum Chordata; class Mammalia; order Rodentia; family Cricetidae; genus Microtus; species Microtus agrestis. The sequence continues at coordinate 119,978 of CADCXT010003339.1, read as the reverse complement.
CCCCAATCAGACCAGTTCTTCATTTTCACTGACCACACTGAGATTTCCATGTTAAGACAGGAAAACCCATTATGAGAGTTAGGGGAAGGGCTGACCCAGACACAGGATTGCAGACCACTATGGGGTAGTACTCCCCCACTCATACTCATCCAGACTTTACTTTTGAACACGTCTTCCATCTGTGGATCCAGTCTTCAGACCTGTAGCACATAAGCCTGGTGATGTGAGAAAATTCACCTAACTTTGTGACACTTCACACACATGCCCAGGGACTGGTTCCCGCTGTACAGAGCCTCCAACTGACACTAACTTCACTAGGATGGCCCTCAGAACTTTATTTTTCAGGCTCAAAATAACTTTCAGAAGTATAAGAAATAATGTTCTGAGCTGCTGTAGCCATGACTATACACTGTGCTTTCCTCTGCTGATTTCTCACAGGAACAGAAGCATCCAATTCCCTTGAAATGTGACTCCTCCGCCTCTGGCCTCACCACTCAAAGTGTTTCATATAATGTTCAATGTCTGCAGTTTCAAATCCCCACCTATCACTGTGATGAAATACCTTCATGCATAAAACCAAAGAGCACACACATATGACCAAATAACATTCGTACATCGTGGAAAACATCTTTTACTAAGTTTCCCTACCTACTGTTTTTAATAAAAAAAAGATAATAAAATTCTTGCCTTTGCTGGAAAAAAAACACCTATCCAACTAATATCTACCACCAGACACCAAACTCAGATGGCTCATCTGACTCAGTTGTTTTAAATATATATTTCAATAGAAACTTGAGACTCAAAGCAAAACTGACCAGATGAGAGTTTCCAGTGTACTCCTTGAGCTTCTCTGCCCCACCAGAGCAGTACATGTGCTCAAACCTTTAAGAACACTTTGATGCCATCCAGAACCTTTAGCTAGTGACATGTGTTGACCATTATAGAACTATACAGATGGTTACTTTTGCTGTCCTTTATAGCATTTATGACCTGTTATTTGTTATATTTTCACTTTTTTAACTTTTTGCTCTTTTGCTCTCTCTTCTTTTGGGGGCCCACTGTGCAGGTCTCAAATAAATACACATAGAGACTTATTATATCTTATAAATTCTGGCTTTAGCTTGACTTGTTTCTAGCCAGTTTTTCTTAACTTACATTATCCCATCTATTTTTTTCCTCTGTGATTTTACCTTTCTCTATTTCTGTATAACTATTCTTTCTTACTCCATTGTTGCTGGGTTGCTGCCCCCATCATTCTTTGCTCCTTGATCCTTTCTCCTTCCATTTATTCTCTCTGCCTTGTATTCTTTCTTCTGCCTTATTTTTGGCCATTCAACTCTGTATTAGACCAATCATGTGTTCCAGACAGCTAAAGTATCACAGCTTCACAGAGTTAAACAAATGATATATAAAGGAATGCAACATATCTTTGCATCATTAAGCAAATGTTCCACAGCATAAAAATGTAAGACATCTTAAAATAATATTCTATAACAAAGACCCTTTTATTTCTCTGTGTATATCTTTCTCCCTGTCTCTCTGTATCTCTCATTCCCTTAATTTCATTATAACGTTTTCTCTGCCCCCAGTCTGTGTGTGTGTGTGTGTGTGTGTGTGTGTGTGTATTTCTGGGATGTAATTTGTGTTCTATATTTTTCTCATTACTGTGAGAAATTATGAACTAGGAACAACCTAACATATGTTTGTTTCTGACTCACAGGTATAGGGTATAGTACACCATGGCAGAAATGCTGTATCATTAGAAAAATTAGGCAGCTGGTCATGTTTCTGCTGGTCAAGAGGCAGAGAGAGGTAAATGATGGTGGTCAGCTTGCTTTCCCTTTTAATTTAGTAAGGAAACCCCATCCTTGGGGTGGGGTCACCAATGTTCTGGGTGGATCTTCCATATTTTGATAAACCTTTCTAGAGACACCTTTATAGACAAACTTTATAGGATTGTTTCCATGGTATTCCTAAAATTCCATCAAATGGGCAATGAAAATTAACTATCACAGAACACAAGGTTTCAAATACACTAGGTAAGCACTCTACTTCTGTGGTGTAATCTCAGCTACTTTCTGCCTCCATGAGTTTGTCTTTCCTCAGAACATCTTGAAGTTGTAGTGAGACTATGTGTAGTCTTTTGTAAACAACTTTAGTTTTTCATTCAGTGATGTATGTTTTGCTTCAAGCCTATGAGCACATATTTTTTACGATAGACATGGTTTTTTCAGTTTCTTTGGCCTTTAGCAAGTTTCAAAGTTACTGCATTTTATTTAAAAAAATATGCTTAGTTTTGTCAGAACTAGATTAACTGTATCTGCAGCTACTATAACACAGTGACTCATTTGAAGCATGATTAATGAAAACTCAGAGAAAGATATTGGAGTTCAACCTGAAGACCAAAAAGCACAGCAGCCACCCCTCACCTTCCCAGTATGCACAGTTGCCACTGCCCTGGGTTTGACCATTCCAACAGGTATCCACTGAAAATTTAGTTACTGAGATCTTAAAATTTCTGCAGAATATTAGCTGTAAAGTCAGACTTTAGTGTAAGTTCCTCCTCTGTCTTAGTCTCCCAAATCCTCTGTGACCTAAGCAAGTTACTTCTCCCTGTAGAATGACTTATATATGATAATCTCATTTCTTAGAAACAAACGAGTCAGGATTCTCATCCTTATATACAGCTAGCACCATCTCTTGAGAAAGTGTGGAGCAGCTATCATTAGCTTTGCAGAGATTTGTGCTGGTTTCTGGGAGATCTTGGGAATGTTTCCCTTCGGTATACTTAGAGATTCAGTTTGCTAAGTTCCCAGAGAGTAAAGGGTCAAAATTAAGGTTACATTGTTTTTGGAAAGTTGGAGCAGCATGTTAACTGTGGACTCCCATGAGCTCATGTTTAAGAACTTGGTGTCAAGCAGAAAGTATGTAGAACCTTTGGAAAATGGTGTCTAGTTAGTGGAAGAGGCCACTAGATGTGAGCATTGGAAGGTTATAGCCTGTTCTCATTTATTTCACATCATGATTCCTGTTTCCTGTCCACCAAGTTGTGATCAAGATACACTGAAATCTCCTGCTACACAGACTTTCGGGTGAATCCTCAACTTCAGGCAATGAGCTTGTGGATGTTACCTTCTCTCAATACCCTTGCTTGGATTTTGATGCAGGGATTTTTCTACACAGGATGATTCATTTGTCTCTATTTTGGTTTTATTTATGTTGCTATGATAAAATTTCCCCAATAAACAGCAGCTTTGGATAGGGCATGTACTTAAGGGCAACTTTTTACACTATCTTTAGGTGAAGGTTGATTTGATTTTGTTTTTATTTATGTTTTCAGGCATGCTCTCAAATTCTTAGGGAAGGCAAGAATGCCACTGAACTTGTGATTCTTCTCTCCATGTTCTAAGTGTCAGAATTTCAGATGTGCACCACCAAGTACATGGTGCATCACAAGGCTGTGGATGCTAGGCAATCAGTCTTATATCTGAGCTATATTCTTAGCTCTGTGCTTATACTTTTGTTTATTTAGAATGTGGTGTTTCATTTATCTCCAAAGGTTTTTAAAATATGCAAAACTAAGTTGTAAACTCGATATAGTTGACTTATTAAGTAGCATGGGAAAACATACAGAAGGGAACAGTGAAAACATGAAGAAAATTCTTATGCCTAGTAATTTTGAAAGGTACACTTTTTCATGCTAGTAGTCTTATTTTACAAAGTAAAGAGATTACATCTTTTAGTACTGTACTATAAATGACATATTATTTAATGTATAAATAATGTCACCATGCTTAATGTACCATTGTACAAGCTACAGATCAGAGTGTGAATTCTCTAAACAGTTTCAATCAATATTTTTGAGAGATTCTCAGGTATTCCATGGTGGCCTTGAAATCCTGTATAGCTGTATAGCTGAAGACCATCTTTAATCTTGATCTTCTTGCTTCCAGGTTTCTAGTGCAAAATTACAGACATGCATCACTGATCTTGGTTTTATGAAATATCAAGAATCCAATCCAGGGTAGTGCGCATGGTAGGCAAGGATTCTACCTAATAATTTCCTTATTTTAAAAAATCTATAAAAGTGACCCAATGTTGTTTTGAGAAGGTTTTTTTTTAATTGTGGAGAGCAAAAGGAAATGCAAGTCTTGACTCATATAGTTTTCTGTTAGCATAAACTGGTTTCTAGAAGACCCACTTTCAACTCATGGTGCAGTAAAAAGAGATTCAGGCTTTTAGGTTAACCTCAATCTCCTCCATGGTATTCTTTCTGTAGTCTCCAAGTTATGGAATGGTCCTGGTGAGTGGGGGTCTGCACTGTATCCAAACAGGCCTGACAAATGAGGTATGCCATAGCCATTTTGAAGGTGCATTGTTTCCTCTTTAGTACATCAGATAAAACCTGACCAAAATTGGCACATGCATAGAATGTGATCACCAAGTCCTCAGTTCTATCTCCACTGAAATAATTGCTTTCTCACCATTATTCTCTGGTGAAAGTGAGTCACTAAAATGAATTTTACAGACCAGCCAAATTTTGTGTTTTCTCTCTCAACTTCCTTACTGTGGGTGCAGCATGACCAGAGTCTTCCATTTCTAACCATGATGAACTGTAGTAGTTTCTTAATTTGTTTCTCATTATTTTGTCATAGCAATGAAAAAATTAACAATGTAGCACTATTTTAGTAATTAGGAAAAAAATACAAATTCCCACCCTGGCCTCTCTCTCAGGTTAGTACAGAAATCTGTGCCCTCTCCAGATCTTCTTACTATTGGATTCGAAACCCTCAATATTTTCTAAGTTTCAGATCTTACACTAGGGTATTGGACAGATGTTGAATTTATTCATGTGCAAGGTGAGAGTCAAGGATCTGGTTTCACTCTTCAACATGTGGAAATCAGTTTCCCCAGCATCATCAGCTAAATAAGTTTCTTTGTCCTCCAAAGTACATTTGGCATGCTAATTGAAATTTAGGGGACTATGTATGAATCAGCTTATTTTCTGCTCAACTATTCAATTCTACAGTCTGTACAATGGGTTGATTATAGGTTTGCTTCATATATAGTCTTTACCATGTTGAGATATGTTGGTATGTATATGAGGAAGGGTGTGATGTTTTGACTCTTGTACACAGTGATAGTTGCCAATTTAGAGAAGTTAGCATGTGCCTGACCTTTAGCTTCCATCATTTCTCATTATCTGTCCAGAAAGGAAGGAAAGCCTAACAATATCTTAGCAGAAATTTTCTGACTACTGGTAACTTCTCATAAAATCTACACCAGTTAAACATACTAGTGATTAACTCAGAGTCACCAATATCCTGGCATGTCACATTAAAAACAGATATCAACTGAACAAACATTGCAAGTATGGACTGACATGTACTGAAATAAACTACACTGGGCCTGCATAAGTTTAGGCCTATCAACAATCAGTCATGAGAAGAGAGGAGCTCACTGGACCTTACCAGTTACTGATTGTGGTTACCTTTCTTCAGTTGTATAAACACTGCTGAGTTCACCAGACTCCAGTAGAGGGCTCCAAACCCAAACATACACAGATGATCCTGGTTAAACTCAGAGAGTCAAAACACAAAATGAATAGACATGAACATAAGAAATAAATGGAGTAAAAGTGGTCACAAGCATTTAAACATGTGTGAAAATGTCAGAATACAAATTTAGTAAATAGAGTATTATTTTTTTAAAAAAGAAGGGAATCAAAGACTACTTGTGGAGGAATTTGACTAATAATTAGCCTGAATTTATGTATTTCAATTCTCTTCCTGGGTCATCAGTCTCTATGTGGCTTACATTTTCTGGTTTTTCTGTAACCTGTCTCTTGTATGATCTGTTTCCCTGTGTAACCTGATGTCTGCTCATTTGACCCACACAAAGGAACTTTGGTCTTTATTTTATTAAATGAGAAATTTTTAATAAATATTTAAAAGGGATTATTTTGCTAACTCTATACTTATGTATAGACTCCATCTGAGCACCAACTGACTGAGATAAAAATAATACTAAAAGCACACCATTGTCGAGTATATCCACATTCTAATTTCAGCATTTTTGTGGGCATTTATAAGGCAAATTTTTCTTAAATGTTGTATTCAGAAATAATTATTGCAACACACATGTATTGCTCTTTGGGTGAGAGACATTGAATAGTGCCTATTTTAAGATTAAAGTTATGTATCAGTTTAGATTGCAAAAGTTTATGACAAATAAAAAGTTTATGACATGAAAAATCCAAGGCAACTAAAGGTGGTTGTTACATAGTTTTCTTAAACACTGGCTTAACAAAAAGGCTGAGGAACAGTGGAATATTAGCCTTAAACCCTTTTTATTTTATTTCTAAAACAATCTTATTTTACATACCAATTCCAGTTTCCACTCCTGCATCCACATCCTGCATCTCCTCCCTATCCCAAACCCATCCACTCCTCCATAGGGAGTCAACAAAGTCTGTCATAACATTTGAGGCAGGACCAAGGACCTTCCCCCGTAACTAGGCTGAACAAGGTAACCCTCCATAGGGAATGGGCTCCAAACAGCCAGTTCATGCTCTAGGGATAAATACTGGTCCCACTGCTAGTGGACCCACAAACTGCCCAAACCACACAACTGCCACTCACATTCAGAGTGCTTAGTCCAGTATTATGCAGCTTCCCCAGCTATTAGTCCTACTAGCATGGGTCTGCTGTTTCTGTAGATTTTCTCATCTTGGTCTTGGCCCCTTTTCATGTAGTATTGCTCCTCCCAATTATGACTGGATTCCAGCAGTCTGACCCAGTGCATAGCTGTGGATGTCTGCATCTGTTATGATGACAATTAAGGTAGCCATTAATATTATTACAGGGGGAGAGCACTTTAGGAACCCTCTTCACAATTGCTTAGGTTCTTAGCTTCTGAATTTCCCTAGATTTGGTTTTCTTGCTCACCTCATATTAGCTCCCTCTTTCAGGGTATCTGTTTCCTTGTTCTCCTTCTCTTTGCGTCACCCAACACAATCTTTCCAATTTCTCATGTTCTCCTCCCCACTACCCTTCTCATCTCTGCACTCCCCTACCAGTCTCCCCTGTCCCCACATGCTGACACGTTAATAAAGAGATCTTGTCTACCTTCCCTTCCCTAGGAGATTCATGTGTATCTCTTTTAGGCTTCTTTTTTTTCCTGTCTTCGCTGGGGTTGTGTGAACTGTAGGCTGGTTATGTTTTGCTTTATGTATAATATCCACTTATGAGTGAGTATATACCATGTTTGTTTTTCTATGTCTGGATTACCTCAATCAGGATCTTTTTCTAGTTCCATCCACTTCTTGCAAATTTCAAGGGGTCATTGTTTTTACCACTAAGTAGTACTTCATTGTGTAAATATACCACATTTTCTTTGTCTACTCTTCAGTTGAGGTGCATCAAGATTGTTCCCAAGATCTGGCTATTACAAAAAATGCTGCTATGAACATGGTAGAACAAATGTCCTTGTGGTATGGGTCTGCATTCTTTGGGTATACATACACTCAAGAGTGATAATGTTGGGTCTCGAGGTAAATTGATTTCCAATTTTCTGAGAAACTGCCATATTTATTTCCAAAGAGCCTGTTCAAGTTTGCATTCCCACTAGCAGTAGAAGAGTGTTTCCCTTACTCTGCATCCTCTCCAGCATGAGCTCTAATGAATGTTTTGGTCTTAGCCATTCTGATACGTACAAGATGATATCTCAGAGTCATTTTGATTTGCATTCCCCTGATGGATAAGGATGTTGAGCAGTTCCTTAAGTGCCTTTTGGCAATTTGAGATTCCTCTATTCAGATCTGTACCCTAGTTTTAATTGGATTATTTGATATTTTGATTTTTTTGTGTGTTTTTTGTATAATTTGGAGATTCGCCTTGTGTCTGATGTGGTGAAGATTTATTCCTCTTCTGTAGATATATGTTTTGTGTTGTTAACTGTGTCCTTTGCCTCACAGAACCTTTTCAGTTTCAGGAGGTCCCATTTATTAATTGTCTATCTAAGTGTCTGGGCTACTGGGGTTATATTCAGGAAGCAGTCTCCTGTGCCAATGTATTCAAGGCTACTTCACGTTTTCTTTTCTATGAGGCTCAGTGAATCAGGATTTGTGTTGAGATCTTGACCCATTTGGACTTGAGTTTTCTGCATGGAGAGAGCAGGAATACAAGAAACATACCTAAACATAATAAAAGCAATATACAGCAAGCCACAGCCAACATCAAACTAAATCCAGTGATTCCACTCAAATCAGGAAAAAGACATGGTTGTCCACTCTCTCCATATCTATTCAATATAGTTTGTGAGGTCCTAGCTAGAGGAAATAAGACACCAAAAGGAGATAAAGGGGATACAAATCAGAAAGGAAGAAGAGAAACTCTCACTGTTTGCTGATGATATGATAGTTTATGTAAGTGATCCCAAAAATTCTATTAAGGAACTTCTACAACTCAGAACACTTTCAGTAATGTAGCAGGATACAAGATTAACTAAAAAAAATCAGGAGCCCTCCTTTAAACAGATGACAAATGAGCTGAGAAAGAAATCAGAGAACCAATATCCTTCACAATAGCCACAAATAGCATAAAATATCTCTGAGTAACTAAAAACAAACATGTGGAAGACAGGAACTTTAAATCTTTGAAGAAAGAAACTGAAGAAGACACCGGAAAGTGGAAACATGTCCCATGCTCTTGGGTAGGCAGAATTAATATAGTAAAAATGTCAGTCTTACCGAAGACAATCTACAGATTCAACCCAATGCCCACCAAAATTCTTTACAGACATAGGATGAATGGTACTCAACCTTATATGGAAAAGCAAAAAGCCCAGGATAGCAAAAACAATCCTGTACAATAAAAGTACTGGATGCATCACAATCCCTGACTTCAAACTCTACTACAGGGCTACAGTACTGAAAACAGCCTGGTACTGGCATAAGAACAGACAGGAAGACCAATGGAACCGAATGGAAGACCTGCATGTAAATACACACATCTTCAAACACCTGATTTTTGACTAAGAATCAAAAAATATCAAATGGAAAACAGAAAGCATATTTAACAAGTGGTGTTGTCATAACTGGATATCAGCATGTAGAAGACTGAAAATAGACCCATATCTATCACCTTGAAAAAACTCAACTCCAAATAGATCAAAGACCTCAACATAAAGCCAACTACACTAAACCTTATAGAAGAGAAAGTGGGAAATACACTTGAACACATTGGCACAGGAGACCACTTCCTAAATATAAGCCCAGCAGCACAGACACTGAGAGAAACAATTAATAAATGGTACCTCCTGAAACTGAAAAGCTTCTGTAAAGTGAAGGATATGGTCATCAAGACAAAACAATAGCCTACAGAATGGGAAAAGATCTTTACTAGCCCTACATAGACAGAGGTCTGATATCCAAAATATACAAAGAACTCAAGAAATTGGTCAAAAAAGAACAAATATCCCAATAAAAATGGATAAAGACATAAACAGAGAGCTCTCAACAGAGGAATCTAAAATGACTGAAAGACACTTAAGGAAATGTTCAACATCCTTATGCCACAGAGAAATTCAAACCAAAACAACTGTGATATTCCATCTTACAACTGCAAGAATGGCCAAGATCAAAAACACTGATGACAACTTATGCTGGAGAGGTTGTGGGGAAAAGGAAACACTTCTGCATTTCTGGTGGGAATGCAAGCTGGTACAACCCCTTTGGATGTCAGTGTGGTAATTTCTCAGAAAATTAGGAAGCAACCTTCCTCAAGACCCAGTCATATAACTTTTGGGTATATATCCAAAGGATGCTCAATAGTGCCACAAGGACATGTTCTCAACTATGCTCATAGCAGCTTTGTTTGTCATAACCAGAACCTGAAAACAACCTAAATGCCACCCCAACTAAAGAATGGATAAGGTAAATGTGGTACATTTATACAATGGAGTACTACAAAGCAGAAAAAAACAACTTGAATTTTGTAGGCAAATGAATGGAGCTAGAAAACATTATTTTGAGTGAAGTAACCCAGACACAGAAAGACAATTATAATATGTACTCACTCATAGGTTGTTTTTAAACATAAAGCAAGGAAAACAAGCCTACAAACCACAATCTCAGAGAATTTGCACAACAACGAGGACACTAAGAAAGACATACATAGATCTAATCTACATTGGAAGTAGAAATAGACAAGATCTGATTAAATTGGGAGCATGGGGACATTGGGGGAGAGTTGAAGCGGGAGAGGAGAGGCAGTAGGGGAGCAGAAAAAATGAAAAGCTCAGTAATAATAAACAACTATCAAGGAAGAATTACATTCGCAACGTCAAGTCTATTTGTTTTTTAAAAATTTGCAGAAATTACTGTATTATCGCTCTTGTCTTGATGATTACAATGTTTTATACTTAATCCGTCTTCTATTATAACTCATATTACCACCCTAAAATATCCTTTTAAACTTAAATACCTTCTTAGATTAACAACTTAAGTTTTTATGATTTTCAACCTTACAAACTTTTCAACTATTATATAAGTTATTTTATCTGAATTTGTTAGCAAGGAAAACTGAAAACTTTAACTATCTGGTCCCAGTCTTCATGAGAAACCCAAGAAGAATAAAATATTACTTGAATAAATAGAAAGTACAGGGTAAACAACTTCCAAAACTATAGAAACAATAGAAAGACATCTGGCTTCCTAGACAGTTACCCCAAGATCCCTTTGCAATATTGGGACATCCATCCTCAGCTGACAGGTTTAGAATATCTGACAGACTTTTCTGTGAAGGAGGAAAGTTGAAGGACTGTCCTATCTTGTATTGACAGTTTTGGCAGTTGCCTTCTTTTGTGCTGTGCTTGTCTAATTTGGATATCATACTGTCAGCAGTTGATAAAATGGCTTTCTTACCCAGTGGATATCTTGTTACAATAAAACCCAAACTCCATATGTAGGTTCTTCAATGCTCTTCCTCCTTTTTTGAAGTAAACTGGTACTTCCAGGAGCAGACATGTCTCACTGTCATGAAAAGCCTTATATTATAAAAATATCTTAAATGTCATATTCTGTAGATTTATGAAATCCAACTATCCATCTAAAATATGTCTTTGTTTAATTTTAAGACATATTTAATATGACAAATGTGATTATTATATATGGTTAACTATTAACCTGTATTTCTCAATTATACATAACATTATTAAATTTTTGCATAGGTACAATACCTTAAATAAGAGTAGAAATATTTACTCAACAGAGCAAGGTAACTTTCAATTTGTATCAACATTTAAAAGTAAATACCAGTGTAAAATATTTGAGACTACTATTTGCTTTTTAGTCTAAGTGTATATTCAATAATTTACCCCTTTATCCTATTATTGTTTTTTTTATTGAAAGAAGAAAAAAAAAGAAATTCCCACCTCCTCCCAGCCTCCCATTTCCCTCCCCCTCCTCCCAATTTTCTCCTCCTCCCCCTACTCCTCTCCCCTCCCTCTCCAGTCCGAAGAGCAGTCAGGGTTCCCTGCCATTTGGAAAGTCTCAGGTCCTTGCCCCTCCATCCTGGACTAAGAAGGTGAATATCCAAACTGGCTAGGCTCCCACAAAGCCAGAACATGAAGTAGGATCAAAACCCCGTGCCATTGATTTGGGTCTCAGCAGCCCTCATTGTCCGCCATGTTCAAAGAGTCCAGTTTTATCCCATGCTTTTTCAGTCACAGTCCAGCTGGCCTTGGTGAGCTCCCACTAGAACAGCCTCACTGTCTCAGTGGGTGGGTGCGTCCCTCGTGGTCCCGACTTCCTTGCTCATGTTCTCCCTCCTTCTGCTCCCCATTGGGACCTTGAGAGCTCAGTCTGATGCTCCAGTGTGGGTCTCTGTCTCTATCTCCATCCATCGCCAGATGAAGGTTCTATGGTGATATGCAAGATATTCATCAGTATGGCAATAGGATAGGGTCACTTCAGGTTCCGTATCGACAGCTGCTCAAGTAGCTACCTAGAGACATCGCCCTGGGTACCTGGGAGCCCCTCTAGGTTCAAGTCTCTTGCCAACCCTTAGATGACTCCCTTAATTAAGTTATGTGATTCCCTGCTCCTCTATCAAACCTTCCTTTCTTCCAATCATCCCATTTCCCCAAACTCCCCCCCATTCCCCCTTCTTACTTTTCTCTCCCCAGCTCCCCTTACCCCCATCCCAACCCACCCCCAAGTTCCCAATTTTTGCCCGGCAATCTTCTCTACTTCCCGTATCCGGGATAATAACTATGTTTTTCTTTGGGTTCACCTTCTTATTTAGCTTCTTTAGGGTCACAGAATATAGACTCAATGACCATTATTTGTGACTAGAAAACAATTATGAGTGAGTACATCCCATGTTCCTCTTTTTGGGTCTGGGATACCTCACTCAGGATAGTGTTTTCTATATCCATCCATTTGCATGCAAAATTCGAGAAGTCATTGTTTTTTACCGCTGAGTAGTACTCTAATATGTAAATATTCCACACTTTCTTCATCCATTCTGCCATTGAAGGACATCTAGGTTGTTTCCAGGTTCTGGCTATAACAAATAATGCTGCTATGAACATAATTGAACAAATGCTTTTGTCATATGATAGGGTATCTCTTGGGTATATTCCCAAGAGTGGTATTGCTGGGTCCAGGGGTAAGTTTATCCCGAATTTCCTGTGAAACCGCCACACTGCTTTCCAAAGTGGTTGCACAAGTTTGCATTCCCACCAACAATGGATGAGGGTACCCCTTCCTCCACAACCTCTCCAGCAAAGACTATCATTGGTGTTTTTGATTTTAACCATTCTGACAGGCTTAAGATGATATCTCAAAGTTGTTTTGATTTGCATTTCCCTGATCGCTAAGGAGGTTGAGCATGACCTTAAGTGTCTTTTGGCCATTTGGAATTCTTCTGTTGAGAATTCTCTGTTCAGTTCAGTGCCCCAATTTTTAATTGGGTTATTTAGCGTTTTAAAGTCTAGTTTCTTGAGTTCTTTATATATTTTGGAGATCAGGCCTTTGTCTGTTGCTGGGTTGGTGAAGATCTTCTCCCAGTCAGTAGGTTGCCTTTTTGTCTTAGTGACAGTGTCCTTTGCTTTACAGAAGCTTCTCAGTTTCAGGAGGTCCCATTTATAAATGTTTCCCTTAATGTCTGTGCTGCTGGGGTTATAAATAGGAAGCGATCGCTTCCTGTGCCCAACTGTTGTAGAGTACTTCCCACTTTCTCTTCTATCAGGTTCAGTGTGTTGAGGTTGATATTGAGGTCTTTGATCCATTTTACTTGAGTTTTGTGCATGGTGAGAGATATGGGTCTATTTTCATTCTTCTACAGGTTGAGATCCAATTGTGCCAGCACCATTTGTTGAAGATGCTTTCTTTCTCCCTTGTATACTTTTAGGTCCTTTATCGAAAATCAGGTGATCATATGTTTGTGGGATAAAATTCAGGTCTTCTATGCGATTCCATTGGTCAACTTCTCTGTTTTTATGCCAGTACCACACTGTTTTCATTACTGTAGCTCTGTAATAGAGTTTGAAGTCAGGGATGGTAATGCCTCCAGAAGTTCCTTTATTGTATAAGATTGTTTTGGCTATCCTGGGTTTTTTGTTTTTCCATATAAAGTTGATTATTGTCCTCTCAAGATCTGTGAAGAATTTTGATGGGACCTTGATGGGGATTGCATTGAATCTATAAATTGCCTTTGGAAGAATTGCCATTTTTACTATGTTGATTCTCCCAATCCAAGAGCAAGGGAGGTCCTTCCATTTTCTGGTATTCTCTTCATTTCTTTCTTCAATACCTTAAAGTTCTTGTCAAATAGATCTTTCACTTCCTTGGTTAGAATTACCCCAAATATTTTAAACTGTTTGTGGCTATCGTGAAAGGTGATGCATCTCTGATTTCCCTCTCTGTTTCCATATCCTTTGTGTAAAGGAGGGCAACTGATTTTTTGGAGTTGATCTTGTATCCTGCCACATTAACAAACGTGTTTATCAGCTGTAGGAGTTCTTTGGTGCAGTTTTGGGGGTCGTTTATGTACACTATCATATCATCTGCAAATAACAAAAGTTTAACTTCTTCCTTGCCAATTCGAATCCACTTGATCCCCTTGTGTTGTCTTATTGCTATTGCTAACACTTCAAGCACTATATTGAAGAGGTATGGAGAGAGTGGACAGCCTTGTCGTGTTCCTGATTTAAGTGGGATGGCTTTGAGTTTCTCTCCATTTAATTTGATGTTATCTGTCGGCTTGGTATAAATAGCTTTTATTATATTTAGGTATGTCCCTTGTATCCCTAATCTCTCCAAGACTTTTATCATAAAGGGATGTTGAATTTTGTCAAATGCCTTTTCAGAATCTAATGAAATGATCATATGGTTTTTTTCTTTCAGCTTATTTATATGATGGATTACATTGATAAATTTTCATATGTTGAACCAGCCCTGCATCTCTGGGATGAAGCCTACTTGATCAAAATGGATAATTTTTCTAATGTGTTCTTGGATTCGGTTTGCCAGTATTTTGTTGAGGATTTTTGCGTCCATGTTCATGAACGAGATTGGCCTGTAATTCTCTTTCTTGGTTGGGTCTTTGTGTGGTTTTGGTATCAGAGTGACTGTAGCTTCATAAAAGAAATTTGGCAATGACTCTTCTGTTTCTATATTGTGAACTACATTAAGGAGTATAGGTATTAGGTCTTCTTGGAAGTTCTGGTAGAATTCTGCATTGAAACCATCTGGTCCTGGGCTTTTTTTGGTAGGGAGGTTTTTGATAACAGTTTCTAATACTTCGCGACTAACAGGTCTATTTAGGTCGTTCACCTGGTCTTGGTTTAGCTTTGGTATATGGTATTTATCTAAAAAAGTGTCCATTTCTTCCACATTTTCCAGTTTTGTGGCATACAGGCTTTTGTAGTAAGATCTAATTATGCTCTGAATTTTCTCTGTGTCTGTGGTTATGTCCCCATTTTTATTTCTGATCTTATTAATTTGCATACTCTCTCTCTCTGCCGTTTGATTAGTTTGGATAGGGGTTTATCAATCTTGTTGATTTTCTCCAGGAATCAGCTTTTTGTTTAATTGATTCTTTGGTTTGTTTTCTGTGTTTCTATTTTATTGATTTCTGCCCTCAGTTTGATTATTTCCATTCTTCTACTCCTCTTAGGAGAGTCTGCTTCTTTTTTTCTAGAGCTTTCAGATGAGCTGTTAAGTCTCCAATGTGTGCTTTCTCTGTTTTCTTTATGTGGGCACTTAGTTCTATGAACTTTCCTCTTAGGACTGCTTTCATAGTGTCCCATAAGTTTGAGTAGGTTGTTTCTTTATTTTCATTGAATTCAAGGAAGAATTTTATTTCTTTCTTTATTTCTTCCTTGATCCATGTGTGGTTCAGTAGTTGACTGTTCAGTTTCCGTGAGTTTGTAGGCTTTCTGGGGGTAGCATTTTTGTTGAATTCTAACTTTAATCCATGGTGATCTGATAAGATGCAGGAGGTTATGCATATTTTTTTGTAACTGTGGAAGTTTGCTTTGTTACCGAGGATGTGGTCAATTTTCGAGAAGGTTCCATGAGCTGCAGAGAAGAAGGTATATTCTTTTCTATTTGGGTGGAATGTTTTATAGATGTCTGTTAAGTTCATTTGATTCATTACCTCCATTAATTCTCTTATTTCTCTGTTAGGTTTCTGTCTGATTGACCTGTCCATTGGTGAGAGAGGAGTGTTGAAGTCTCCTACTATTAGTGTGTGTGGTTTGATGGCAGCCTTGAGTTTTAATAATGTTTCTTTTACATACGTGGGTGCTTTTATATTAGGGGCATAGATATTCAGGATTGAGACTTCCTCCTGATGAATTGTTCCTGTTAGGAGTATAAAATGTCCATCTTCATCTCTTCTGATTGATTTAAGTTTGTAATCAACTTTGTTAGTAATTAGTATGGCCACCCCTGCTTTTTTCTTAGGTCCATTTGCTTGATAAACCTTTTCCCATCCCTTTACTCTGAGTAGGTGCCTGTCTTTGTGTTTGAGGTGTGTTTCTTGTAAACAGCAGAATGTTGGATCCTGTTTTCATATCCAATCTCTTAGCCTGTGCTTTTTTATAGATGAGTTTAATCCATTGACATTAAGTGATATTAATGACCAGTGGTTGTTCATTCCGGTCATTTTTCTAGGAGTAGTGTTTGTGTGTTTCCCTTCTTTGAGTTGTGCTGGTAAAGGGACTCTAGATGTCTGAGTTATTGTGGGCATTGTTGGACACCTTGGTTTGTGACTTTCCTTCTAGTACTTTCTGTAAAGCTGGATTTGTGGCTACGTATTGTTTAAATTTGTTTTTATCTTGAAAAATTTTGTTTTCTCCATTTATAGTGAATGAAAGTTTGGCTGGGTATAGTAGTCTGGGCTTGCATCCATGGTCTCTTAGTTTCTGCAGTACATCTATCCAGGACCTTCTGTCTTTCATGGTTTCCAAAGAGAAGTCAGGTGTAAGTCTGATAAGTTTACCTTTATAAGTAACTTGGCCTTTTTCCTTTGCATCTCTTAATATTCTTTCTTTATTCTGTATGCTTTGTGTTTTGATTATTATGTGGCGAGGGGATGTTCTTTTTTGATCCAGCCTATTTGGTGTTCTGTATGCTTCTTGAATCTTCATAGGTATATCCTTCTATAGGTTGGGAAAGTTTTCTTCTATAATTTTATTAAATATATTTTCTGGACCATTGAGCTTCACTTCTTCTCCTTCTTCGACTCCAATTATTCTTCAGTTTGGTCTTTTTATTGTGTCCCAGATTTCCTGAATGTTTTGTGATGAGAGCTTGTTGGATTTGCTGTTTTCTTTGATCAGCGCGTTTATTTTCTCTATGGTATCTTCAGCATCTGAGATTCTTTCTTCAATCTCTTGTATTCTGTTGGTTATACTTGTTTCTGTAGTTTCTATTCATTTACCTAGATTCTCTATGTCCAGTGGGCCCTCTGTTTGTGTTTTCTTCCTTTTCTCCATTTCAGTTTTCAGGTCTTGAACTGTTTCCATAATCTGTTTGATTGTTTTTCCTTGGTTTCTTAGGGTATCATTCACTGATTTATTCAATTCTTCAAACTTTCTGTTATACTTCTCATCCATTTCTATAAAGGTATCATTCACTGATTTATTCAATTCTTCAAACTTTCTGTTATACTTCTCATCCATTTCCATAAGGGCATTTTTTACATGCTGTTTAAGGATGTCAATCACTTTCATAGATTCCATTTTTTCTACTTCTTCTTCATTAAGGTGTTCATGTCCTCCTGTTGTGGTGTCGCTGTGTTCTGGTGGTTTCATGTTGTTTTTCAGATTGTTGGGTGAATTTTTGCATTGGTGCCTGCCCATCTCTTCCTCTGAATGCTCCCCTAAGGATCTTCTTTTACAGGATCAGGTCTCCTTGTCCACTGATGTACCTTCCCAGTGATGGCACTCTCCCGTGATGGCTCTCTAGGTGCACCAGTGATGGTTCTCCTTGTGCCTAGATCAGCTCTCCTTGGCTGGTTCGGTAGCTCGTAAACAAAGCGCCTACCCTGCTTGCTGCAGGCAGGCTATTGCGACAAAGGAATTCCCGCCTGTCCGGCTGCCCTCCATATTCGGCCCCAGCGCCCAGACAGTCTGAGATGGTTGATGTTATTTGCCCAGAGATGGCAGGGAGAGAGAAGTGGGAGAGGGTTCTGGATGGACGCTGGGTGAGGTAGGAAGAGAGAGGCAGTATGCAGGGGTATAGGCCCTGCAGGAAATAGTTCCTTGACCCGGTCTGCAGCCGTGGGTCAGAAACTCACTCACCCCGAGATGGTTCTCCTGGTGCTGAGATCAGCTCTCCTTGCTTGTTGGGTAGCTCCTAAACAAAGTGCCTACCCTGCTTGCTGCAGGAAGGCTACTGAGGACAAAGGAATTCGTGCCCGCCCGGCTGCCCTCCGGATTCGGCCCCAGCACCCAGAGAGGCTGAGCTGGGTGATGTTATTTGCCCAGAGATGGCAGGGAGAGAGAAGTGGGGGAGGGTTCTGGATGGACGCTGGGTGAGGTAGGAAGGGAGATGCAGTATGCAGGGGTATAGGCCCTGCAGGAAACAGTTCCTTGACCCAAGCTGCAGCCGCGGGTCAGAAACTCACTCACCCCGAGATGGTTCTCCTGATGCCGAGATCTCCTATTATTATTATATACTGCCTTTTTTGTTTTCAGAAAGAATCATTGAATACACCTCCTTTGCATAGTTTACTCTATTACTATGACCAGTATCAATTTACATCCAACCCCTGAAATGATGACAAACATTCACAAATTACTGAATGCTGTAGGAAGTTTTACAGTTTATGATTACTTGCCTACTGTTGAGTTGCCTCTTATACTATATATCTGATGCAGAGCCTGTGTCTACCCCATTTTCCCCTGGCCACTTTTTTAGGGTAGCTGGATTCAATATCTGTTCTCTGTTCAAGCAGAGAATTCTGTTTTGTGTGTTTAGCACCAAAGAAGTAATCATCTATTTCTCAAGTCTGAGCTAGTGTGGGATTTCTTTTAAGCATCCTTCCCACAACTGAATGATCAAAAACCACCTACCCCACCTCTTGGAAATACAGGCATTGTGTTCTCTAGATGGCTTCCTGTTATCCAGGGATGATGGATCTGTATGTGAACTTGAGAAAATTAAGATAATGGTCAAGTCCTGGGAGAGCTAGCTATTGTCTAGTATACGTGTGATGGGAAAATGTAGGACCTATCTGAAGTATGAATTGAGTTGTCTGTGAGGCTCAACCCTCTCAACTTGCAGATTTGAAGTTGTTCTAGAAGCAGAATTTTGAGGAAACTGCAACAGAGGCAGTCTGAAAGTCTGGATTACCTGTGCTACTTCTCTTTTTGTTTTAAAAACACACAAACCTTAAACCTATCTTGAATCTACATACATAGTGATGGCTGTCTCAAGCCATCAGGCAGTGGCCACCTAAGACTATGGGAATAAGAAGCACCATCTGGCTCTATGTTTGGCTCTTTTAAAAAATGTTTTTGGGTACTATGTGGAAATACTTAGTCTTACTATGGATGCCATTAGTAAAGAGTCTTTCTCTGACCTCCCAAAAGTGACACAAAGACTTTTTATCAATTATGAAATTCAGCATGTTGATTAGGCTTGTTTCTAACTAGTTCTTATAGGTTATACTAACCTATTTTACTTATCTATGTCATGTTACATGATTCAGTTGCCTCTGTTCTATTATGTAACTCTGACTTGTTCTGAGTTTTCTAGAATCTCTATGGCACACTCTGCATGATTAGATCCTCTCCACCTAGAAATCCTGCCTATTTCTCCTACCTAGCTATCATGGCATAGCCTTTCTTCCATCTTCCAGCTGCAGTATTCTGTCTGTGTCTAGTGTCTGCCTGGTGACTTTCCTTTCTTCTTCCCAGAATTCTCTCTCTGCCCTGATGTCCCACCTATACCTCCTGCCAGATATTGGCCATTCAGACTTTAATTACACTAATCAAAGCAAAACTTTGACACACAGTGTACAAATATCACACAACAAAACTGATACCTACACATAAAACAATAAACCTGTGGATAAATGTAGGAATTAACCTATTTTAGTGTCAATGTGAGCAACAGACAGCAATATGAAATATTTGCAATATCTGTATACAGAAATAACACAGAGCATACATAGCTATGAACAGTCTTGGAGCCCTGATTCTACCTCAGACACCATGAAGGAAAAACTACCCCTACAATGATTCTTCCCATGGGTAGGTTCAGGGACTGAACAATGTTAGCCTCTTTTCTTGAATAAGGAAATGTCTACATTTGGGGAACTTTCATTTTGGGGAAGTTTTCAGTTCTATTTTTCAGCTGCAGATTTTGATGACCTTCACAGTTTAGATGCAATGAATTATCTGCAAAACATGAGAACAGAGAGGGGCCCCTTAACCATAACATTGTAAAACAGTGTGAAGGTTAATCATTTCTTGTACATCCAAATCCCAGGTAATCATGTACCTATAAATATGGTGAAAATGATACTGATATTAGACAATCAGGATGGTGCTGGGTCTCATAGTTGAGATGCCAATAACATTAATTTGGAATAGACATTTGTAATTGAACAGGCATTAATTTAAATTCAGCCTTTACAAAGACCAGAAGGATTCTGAACAATATAAGAGGAGCACAAGAGAAAAGAGAATGATGAAAGTTTGTTCCTATGTTAGTCATGTATGTTGGTAAAAAAGAGCAATCAATCTTTGAGGGATTATTTTTTTTACTGTGCAGGATTATTTAGCAGAAATAGAATCAAATGAAGCCATGAGTATACCCTGTTTATTTCTCTATTTTCATGCATGTCTTCTCCATGTTCATATAGGAGAAATAATAGACCATGTGCTCAGTGTATTCCTTCTGTTCTCTATGATCCCAGCAGCATCAGCCTGCAGCTTTCTTTGTCGTAGAACACTGCTCTCCAACATGGCAATACTCTGGTTCTATTGAAGTCTCTGTAGCTGTTATTGCACACAAGTGACCTGTAAAACATTGGTCCCATCAGTATTCTTTCTTGGTGTTGAGGCTCCTAAGTCAGCCCTTTCCCATCAGAACTATAGGCAGTTAAAAGTTGCAGGCAATTTTTTTAAGGGACATAACCAGTGAGATGTTTCCAATATTTCTGGACATAGCAGAGCACACTGTACTCAACAGGTGGGTGTAAGACTGGTTGTTGAATCTAGTCTGGTCTAAACAGTGAGTTCCAGTACAACAAGAGCTAAGAGTAACAAATGTCTAAACAAACAAATAAACAAAAACAAAACACAAAAATCTCATCATTGATGACAAGCTTCTTCAGAGCTCTAATGTAACTCATTGTTTCACCAGCTAGATTTGTATGGAGTCTTGTCTTTGTTTCTGTTACCATTGTTTCGTGTGACTTGTGTAAGCATTGTTCTTGTATTCCTAGGTAACATTCATACAACATCCCAAAGCATCTTCCAGGCAGGCTAGGAAACTGATCATGAGCTTTATATGTATGAAGGAGTAAAGGAGAACCAAGAGCTAAGAGAAAAAGAACAACCACTATATCCCTCAAATGAAGTTGGTAGGTCAGGAAACCATCAGGATTACTTTGTGTTAAGTCCTGGTCTGTGGTGACTGAGAGCATTTAAGCAGATGTAGATGGTTACAGTGGAGATGTTCTACAGAAAGAGACCACAGTCAGACTTGGGTTTGTAATACTAGTACACAGAATGCTGAGGGAGAAGAAGAAGGAATCTTAGATCTGCATGAGGTTTAAGAGGTTCTGTCTCAGAAACAAAAACAAAAACTAAAGAACCATAGAGAGATAGAAGCCACAAAATCTTTAGCCCAATCCATCATAGCCCGGGAAGAAAAGAGTCAGGCAGTTAGAACAGTTCCTCTTCTTCAGGGTCTGCCAGTATAACATCCTCATTGTTGAGGGCGGTGGGCCCCCCACCCCAGCCCGGCTGCCAGCTAGCTACTTATGCCCCAAATAATTACACGGAAACTGTATTCTTTAAACACTGCCTGGCCCGTTATCTGTACCTCTTATTGGCTAGCTCTACATATTAATCTAACCCATTTCTATTATTCTGTGTGGCCCACGAGCTGGCTTACCAGGGAAGATCTTAACCTGCGTCTGCCTGGCATGGGAACATCATGGCGACTCCTCAGCTTCCTTCTCCCAGAATCCTGTTCTGTTTTCTCCACCCACCCAAGGGTGCACCCATCGAATGGGCCAGGCAGTTTCTTTATTAATAAGAAATCATTCCCACATCACCTCATGACAGGAATCAGAAACCAGCGTGCATAGGCCACACATTTTGTGTTTGTGTGTTTGGAAAAGAGATCATATATCTGAAAACTTGTGGCAACTGGATGATGCCATGAAACCATTTCTTATAGTGGTGCTGTTTCTTGGTGAGATGCCACATGGGGAGGGAGAAATATTCTCTGAAAGGGAATCCACCTCACAATCATGATTTGGGCCATCAAGATGTCTCAACAGTCCCAGAAGGCACTGGGAAATGGAAGTCCATCTCATGTTTCAGTGTAAACACTCACAGGTCACTCTCTTCCAGGACTGAGCCCGAACCTCTTGAACCCAGCATCAGGAGGTAAGTGTCTTCCCAGCTGTCCTAGTTTGGACATCCTTATTGGGGATCACGGGGCACTCATGAGCAGAGCCGATGGAGAACAGCAGGTATTTCCTCATGCTTGGGATGCCTGAACGGTCCTGGTCAGAAGCTTGTATCAGAGGGGAAATTCTGGGGAACCAATTGTCAATTTCTTTCAGGGGCTCTCTCTAAACCTACACTGAGAGCAGTGCCAGGAAATGTGGTAGCCACTGGGAACCAGGTGACATTCTTCTGTGAAGGGCCCTCTGAGGCCAAAGAATATCGTGTCTACAAATTAGGAAGTCAAGACTACCTGATACCAACAGCCCTTCTAGAAACTGAGAATAAGGCCAAGTTTTTTATCTCTTTGTTTCAATGGAACAATGCAGGCCAATATTGGTGTTCTTATACAAGCACCAATGGCTCATCAGAAAAAAGTGACATCCTGGAACTGGTGGTAACAGGTAAAAGAACCTGCCCCTAACTGCAGGATTTGCCTTAAGGGGGCTCCTTTCTCAAATATGGAAAGAGTGGAACCATGTTTCTCATAATTTCACCAAACAGGTTTTCTCTGCTCTCGTAGGAGATTTCCTCAGCAGACTCACTCTGTCAGCCATTCCCAGCCTTGTGGTGACTGCCGGAGAACATGTGGCACTTAAGTGTCTGTCACAAGAGCCATATAGCATGTCCATTCTAATGAAGGATGGTGATAAGTTCTTGAGTCCCATGCCCTTACAGAAAATGTATTCTGACCTATT
Source organism: Microtus agrestis (assembly GCA_902806775.1). Lineage (NCBI taxonomy): Eukaryota > Metazoa > Chordata > Mammalia > Rodentia > Cricetidae > Microtus > Microtus agrestis. Next base: position 97,077 of record CADCXT010003339.1, on the reverse strand, counting down.
TGGAGCCCTGTTCTCAGTGGGTCCTGTGACCCCCAATCAGAGGTGGACGTTCACATGCTATGGTTATTCCTTGAGCAGCCCTCAGCTGTGGTCGGTGCCCAGTAATGACCTAGAGCTCCTGGTCTCAGGTAAGTAAGCTCCAGCCTTTCCCTTGAATATTACAATATTACAAGAGACATAGGATCCCAGGAAAGGAGGTCATATGTGTGGGGTGGGTGATCGAGAGGCAGGACAATTTAATCTAGTGTCATAGAATGTGTGATACAGCCGGACTTGAGGTGCAGAAATCTGTCTGGATAATAACAGTGGACCTAATGAGTCAAGGAACAAGGCAGGTCTTTATGTGACCTTCTGCTGTTATATATCAGCTTAAGTGTCATTTCCAATTGTGACCTTTTGTGTGCAATTGTCTTAAAAAGATGTTCCTATTTTTCTTGCTTCTTTTCAGGGACTCTTCACAAACCCACTATCTGGGCTCATCCAGGCTCTGTGATAACCTCAGAGAGTCCTGTTACCATCTGGTGTGAGGGCACCCTAGAAAGCCTTATGTTTGTGATATATAAAGAAGGAAGCCCAGAACCCAGTTACATACAAACCCAAATAGACCACAACAATAAGGCAAAATTCTCCATCCCATCCTTGAAAAAACTGAATGCAGGGCGATACAACTGTTACTCATACAACTCTGCTGGCTGGACAGAGCGCAGTGATACCCTGGAGCTGGTGGTGACAGGTGAGAGGTCACTAAGTGTCACAATCACTGCATCTGTCCTCAGGAAATAATCTTCCATAGGTGTGCTTCCTCAGCTTATCTGCTGGAGACATTATGGACTGTCTTTCATTAAACAGGCTGCCTCTTCCTCTCCTAGGTGTTCACCATGGTAAATTTACTCTGTCAGCTTTGCCCAGCCCTGTGGTGACCCCAGGTGGGAATGTGACCCTAAAGTGTGTCTCATCTAACGGATATGATTGGTTCATTTTGACTGGGGCAGATCAAAATTTCTCCAGGTTCCAAAAGGCACAGTTTATATACACTGGACTGTCTGTAGCTCTGTTTCCTGATATCACCGTGGCATCCAGCAAGAGTGGGCCCTTCAGATGTTATGGATACTATACAAATACCCCGCATATGTGGTCAGAGGCCAGTGACCCTTTGGAGATACATGTCTCAGGTGAGGAAGTCTCATTTACTCAACTGTTTGGCACTAGAAACCCTTTGTCATACGTTGTGTTGCCTCAAGGAAGGTTTAAAGCCATGATGGCTAAAGGAAACTGTTGAGTGCTAAGGGTATGAATGGCCAGGGCACTATCAGAGCAAGATAGGATGTGGAATGTATAGAGAGATCCAGCTGTATGGCTTCCTGCATCTCCTGCTTACACGACTGTCAAAGAATCCCTCCCTGCTGATCCTCAAAGGCCCTGTCCTGGCCCCTGGAGTGTACTGGCCACTGATCTTCAAGTGTTCCTCTGAGATAAGTTATGACAGATTTGCTCTGTTTAAGAAGGGTGAAAGTGGCCTCACCCAGGTCTCTGTCCATCAGTCTCAGGATGGACATTTTCATGCCAATTTCAGCTTAGGCTCTGTGAATTTCTCCATTGATGGTCAGTATAGATGCATTGGTGCATGCAGTTCATCCTCTGAGTGGTCAGCCCCCAGGGATGATCCTCTGGACATCTTGATCACAGGTGAGGATTTTAGTGCAGATTTAGCTGAGAGGAGACCTGGGACTCATCATCAAGATGATGATGAACATCTCACAGAGGTATAGGTCTAGGGACAAGGGAGTGCACAGTCTGTTAAAATATAGAGAGACTAAGTTCTGAAAGGGGGACTCAGAACAATGGCTGCAGTCCTTCACTCACTAATTTTCTTCTCTTTAGGGTAGACTGTTGCTATACCAAATTTCTCTGTACATCCAGGCACTACTGTTTCCTTAGGAGAGAATTTGATCCTGCGGTGTCAATCATCAGTCCCTATGGATACTTTCCTTCTGTTCAAGGAAGGTACAGCCCATCCCTATTTGCATCAAAAATCACAGTCTCAAAATCAGTCAGAATTCTCCATGTGTGCTGTGACTTCAGCTCTTAGGGGTTCCTATGTATGCTTTGGTTCCCAAAGCTCATCCCCTTACCTGTTGTCACACCCCAGTGTCCCTGTGGAGATCATAGTTTCAGGAGAGATAAATCAGACCTCTTTGAGCTCAATTAAGACAGGATAATGACCTAGGAATTGACCTAGATATAGATTTAGAAGTAAGCTGTTCTTTCTCAATTAATCATCATCTCACCTTCTGCATGGGAGTCCAGAAGATTCCTGGTAGGAATTCTCATTTACTCAACTGTGTGGCACAAGAAACCCTTTCTATAACTGTTAACTAAGAATCTTAATCTTTGCCTTTTAGGAGTCTACAACAACCCATAGTGTTGACATTGTAAAACTGTGTTGTAAACTTAGGAGTGTAAATTGCATGATCCATGTAAACTTATTCATATGCCTGTGTAATATTATTTTGTTATGTTCACTTGATTTTATAATTAGTGAAATCTATACAATTTTATATGGTTTTATATATATATGTAACTTATTAATATATGAGTGTTACATTTAAATCATTTCTACCTTTTCCATTCTTCCTCTCACTCTTTCTGTTTTCACACCCTTTTAAATTTGGCCCCTGATTTTTAATTGTTATTGTTATACAAAACACACACACAAACACATAAGTGCACATCTTACAGCCTAGCTTGAGTTTCATTTGATTCTTTCATTTTCTAGCCTGTCTCCAAGTGATAATATTTGAAGACCTCACAGATTCACTATGTGGTTTGTCTCTACTTCCTGTTGTCCACTAGTTGTTATCTGATTTTGTTAGTTTGATCTGACTCCAGGATATACAGAAGAGGCAAAAGACTATAAATACAGGTGGCCATTATGTTGGTCTTCTTTAGAAAACCATACTTTTGAAATTTCATGGGTGTAGCTTCCCTCTCTTGCCTAGAAGTCTCTCTTGTGTAGCAATAATCTTGTTTCTCTGGCTAACTTTTCTACCTCTCTTCCTCAATATTCCCTATATTTTATGATGAAAGTTTGTGTTGTAGGAGTACCCAATTGGACTGGGCACACCAAGCCATTTTATTTCTGTTTTGACCAGTTGTGAATTTTTATAATCCTCCTCATCTGTAGAAAAAGATGTGCCTTTAATGAGGGGAGAGAGCTAAACTTTCTTTGTGGGTATAAGGATAAACACTTAGAATGAAGTCAGAATTCACATTGGTTTAGGAACATGGCAGTATTGGTTTCTAATCTAGAGTCCATAACCTCTACAGACACAGGTATAAGTAATATACTTTACATCCATGTTGGTGTCCAATTCTTTGATGATTTAGCTTACCTACTAATGAGAACATATCTACTTCATGGACATTGTGAGCACATCTTTAAGTTCCTGTGGTTGAATTGTTTGTACTGCTAATGGTGTGATGATTAGAGAATGAGATGTTAAACATCATGGGAAGAGGGTGACATAAGTGCAGGCAGAGAACTCAGACTGTCATTACTTCGTGCAAGTCATATTCATGGGGCCCAAGGACAAGACTGTTTTTGGATCTTGGGATCTCAGCCGGTGAGGGAGTGCAAACCAATTTCCAGGGGAATTAGCTTCCAGGATTCTATCCTACAGCAGATCTGGGATCACAGGAAGGCCTCTTTATTTTAAACTCAGAGGCTGTAATTATCCATCTTAGCTTTCTGAAAAACAATACACTTGATTCCAAAGAAGTACTTTGGCCACAGGTTCTGAACTCAGAGCATAGTCAGGCTGAAGTAATCAAGCAAAAGCCCAGGAGAAAGCCTGCAATAGCAGTGAAATGGTTTGTTCCAGATCTTCATTATAGCTGTCATGAGTATAATATGCATTTCTGGGAAATAAAAATGCACACCTTCACAAAAGAATCAGTTCTCTTGAGCACTTCACACATTGAACATGCCTTTGTTTCTCAGGAGTGCCTGAGACCACCAGCCAACCACAAAACATGTCAGAAATCACAATAGGTGGGTCAGGAAAATTCGGGTTTGGGCATGGACACCGAAGGTCAAATTGTATACACAGGAGGGAGCTACTCAGAGTGGAAATACAGATATATTATGGTGACTCAGTATTGTCCTGACCTATTAGTCCACAATCTCCAGTCTCACAGCCTCAAGATCACACAGTGGAGAACATCATTCGGATGGGTATTTCTGGTTTGATTCTCACAGTACTTGGGATTTTGCTGTTTGAGGCTCGCCACAGTCAGAGAAGACCTTGATTGCATCGTTGAAGTGAAGACGCGAGATGGCCACAGGCTTGCATCATTACTATGTCTGAAAAATAAATTTGCTAATCTTTATTGTTTCCTACAAGAAAATTTAATGTTTAAAATTGGGTATCACTTGTGAGAATAGATCCAGGAATCACATGTGTTTTGGATGCAGGAAAGGATCAAAATGTTGGATTGGAGAGCTCTTCCATCACCATATTAAGGCGTGTACCCTCTACCTTACTGTGGACTTTGAAGAATTTTTCCTTTGACTCGTTTTTAGAGGGGAACTTATTGTCCCTTTAGTGAGGTTTGGTCCTGATCTTTATATATCTTCTGCTTTCCCCAGTTTCTTGTCATACTTTATTATAAATTATCACATTCCCTATTATGAACATCTGCTTTGGTGGAAGTTTTTACTACTATGAATATAGAATTTGACTCAATAAGAACAACAAAATATTAATGGACACAATTCAGATTCCAGTATTCTAAAATAATGGAATATAAATGATGCTCCCAAATTCTGTACTCTCACTTAGGTATCCTACTCCCCACACTCATTGTGAATTTTCTGCTAATTTATAAAAAAGTTGCTGTCTAGTGTTTAAAGGAACTATCTGGTGGGACACTCTTGATGTAGTTTCAAAAATATTTTCTTAAATAAGGGCTGCTCTATGAAAAGCTTCTTCCTGTATTCCAATGTCAGTTAGTTCCATAATGTGAGCAACAAGGAGCAGTGAAAATAGCAGACATGGCCACCTTTGCCATCTTTGCTGTTTCTGTGTGAGGAGGCAGAACACTGCCAAATGCTGATAAATCTTTGCATTCTCACAAAAAGATATTTGTTTTGTCCTCAATTAATTAATTGAAATATTTGAGATCCATGAAGAAAAGACACTGTCTTATGGATCCTAGCTGTTTTGCTAAGGTCAGTTGTGTACACTTCATTTTTACAATCCCTTGTTCTCATTAATTGTGTGAAAACTGGAGTATGTACTTGGGGCTCTGAAGATGCAGAGACCAATGGAGATAAAACTAAGACACTGTCAAGAAGGAGATGGTGAGCATGAGGACTTAAAATGATCAAGTCAGCAAAGAGGTATGGTGAGCCTGGTCAGAACTTCATGGCTCCTGAACTTTTATTTTTTTGCTTGTGAACTTTTAATATGTTTATATGTTTCTTAGACATTATCTTTACTAAGGTGATTGATGTGGGAAGCCCCATTTTAACTGTGGTAGGAACTATTTTGGGGACGAGGAGATAATGGTGTGTATAAAATGAAGAAAGTGAACTCAGCACCAGCAAGTATTTATTCATCCTTCTCTGCTTCTTGCGTGTGGATATAATGCTTCTAGCTGCTTTAAGGTTCTATTGACTTGGTTTCTCTTTTAATCAACTATACCCTGGAGCTGTGAGATATATAAGTATTTTCTGCATTAAGCTGCTTCCACTTCCTACTTATGTATTTTATCCCAGTAGCAGGAATTGTAACACAGAGAGATCCTTGACCCCCTCATTTAACAATATTTGCATGTTGACCACTCAGGGTTATGCCTGTTTTGTACAGGCAACCACACTTACTATGAGCACATTACTACACTGTGACATGTGTTCAGGCGATGGTATTTGACAGCACTACTCTTCTTCCCTCACCTTTCTTCTTTAGCATTACCTGAACCATGGAGAGGGGGATACAGATGTGCTGATTAGGTCAAAGCATTTTATGGTCACCCATTTTCCACACATTTACAAGCTACAAGTTTGTACTATCAATTTACTATTGACAATTGCATACACACATGTCTGCCTAATACTGAGCCTAGTACTTATCCGTTCATATATACATAACTAATGCAGTATGACACCATGTGAATTTAGCAAAATAAGAATAGCAGATTCTACACAAGCGTGTATAATGCTTCTTGTTGTTGATTTTTGACCCAGTATTATAGAACAATGCATAGATGCTATTCTGTTGAACATACCTCATATAACATAAGAAAACAATCATGTAGTACAATTAATAAAAGCCCAGTAATATAAATTGGGGTCCAACTTGGAGGTCAGAAAACCAAAACAGCCAGCCACTGGCTCTTACCTCTACCTCAACCCGAAATGATGATTCTTCCTCCAGGAATCTCAGAATGAACTGTGTGTAAGAACTATCTTCTCCTATTTATATTCCTCCCTAGTTCTAGGATTAAAGGTGTGCACCATTACTGCATGTTTTCTATGGAAAACTAGTGTGGCTATTGGGAATAAAGGAGGGTGTCACCACTGCCTGGTCTCTAAGTCTGGTCAGTATGGCTGTTTTACTCTCTGAGCTTCAGTAAAACTTTATTTATTAAAACACAAATGTCTTCACAGATGGAGGGATGGTGGTTGACTTTCTTCCCTTAGCAGTCTAAACAACACATTCTGGATTACGAATCTAGTGCAAATAGAAAAATTCCAGCTCATTTCCAGCTTGATTTCTTGATGTTCTACAATCAAAGTTCATGATATCTTCATTAATTGGGTCCTATTATTTGATGAAAAACCAAAATTGATACCTTGTATCGTTGTGCTGGTTGCTTCGGGGTGAAGATATTTTCCCATTCAGTAGGCTGCCTTTTTGTCTTATTGACTGTGTCCTTTGTTTTACAGAACCTCCTCAATCTCAGAAGGCCCCATTTATTTATTGATGCTTTCAGGGTCTGTGCTATGGGGTTATATATAGGAAGTGGTCTCCTGTGATAATGCATTGAAGATTACTTCCCATTTTCTCTTCTATCAGGTTCAGTGTGGTCGGATTTGTATTGAGGTCTTTAATCTATTTGGACTTGAGTTTGGTGCATGGCATGCATATGGATCAAGTTTAATTCTTCTACATGTTGACATCTAGTTATGTCAATACCATTTTTAAAGATACTTTCTTTTTTCCATTGTATAATTTTAGCTTCTTTGTCAAAAATCTGGTGCTCATATGTGTGTGGATTAACATCCAGATCTTCAGTTTGATTCCATTTGTCAATGTCTCTGTTTTTAGGCCAATAACAATCTTTTCTTATTACTGTAGCTCTGTAATAGAGCTTGATGTCAGGGATGGTGATGCCTCTGGAAGATCTTTTCTTGTACAGGATTGTTTTGACAATCCTGAGGTTTTTTTGTTCCATATGAAGTTAATTATTGTTCTTTTAAGGTCTGTGAAGAATTGTTTGGGATTTTGATGGGGATTGCATTGAAATTATACATAGCTTTTGGTGGGATTGCCACTTTTACTTTTTTGATCCATCCTATCCGAGAGCATGGGAGATCTTTCTGTTTTCTGGTATCTAATTCCATTTCTTTCTTCAAAGACTTAAGGTTCTTGTCAAATAGGTCTTTCTCTTTTTTGGTTAATGTTACTCCAATGTAGGAGATGTAGGCATAAGTCCCACCCATTAGGGGGCGTGTTTGCCTCAGGCTAATGTTTGACTATAAATTTGGCAAGCGTGCTCCCAGCCGCTGCTTCTGCTTTCCTGGTCTCTGCGGGAACGGTGGTTCTATAAGTCTATTTCCCCATTAAAGCTGTCTGCATTCGTTACAATCCGTCTGCATTCGCTTATGCCGCTTCATTTTGGCACCCAACGTGGGGCTATTTTGCCCCCAACTCAAGCGCTTAGCCCACTAGCTAACAGCATGCTCCCCGGTGCCGTTTTTTAGTTCGTGACTCGGGCCCCGAGATACACACGGCCACACAGTCCCATTCTGCCCCACCTGCTCGCCAGCACTTGGGAGGCAGAGGCAGGCGGATCTCTTGAGATTGAGGCTGGCCAGGCTGTGGTGGCATATGCCTTTAATCCCAGTACTCGGGAGGCAGAGGCAGGCAGATTTCTGTGAGTTCGAGGCCAGCCAGGTCTACAAGAGCTAGTTCCAGAACAGGCTCCAAAACAAGAGACCACCACTAGCAGGAACCATTCATTGCAGGTAAAAAATTTTTCTTTCATATAAAAAAAATCTGAACACGTTACCATTCAAGAATTTAATAGTTTTTTAATTGTACCATGTGGGAGATTTTACAAGAGGTGTCTATCACCCCACATCTATGGATTATTCTGGGATTCGTAGTTTTCCTTGGCACTAAATGGTCTGATAGAAATATGATAAAGTCTTTACAGGATGAATCCAGGATTCTTAAGGCAGAGGTTGAACGCTTAAAAACAATTGAGAATGACAACAATCTTCTCAAGAATCAGTTTGAATTTCTCCAGGAAGAGAACAGATCTTTGTTTAACATGGCTCGATCAACTGAGCAAAATTTAAAAAAGGTACAGGCTGATATTAAGGAGAAACTCATTACTATGGAAGAGGGAACACTTGATTTGGATCGTAAGCTCCAGTCCCTTTCTGTAGGAACTGGAACATTAACTAAGAGAATCAAAACTGCTGAATGTGACAATCGGATTTTGTCTAAAGCTTATGACAGATTGGCAGAAAGATTGTCAATACAAGAAGGCACGGTTTATGCCATAAAAATGATGTCCAAAGATGAGATGTTATCTCTAATGGACAAACTTTATATTTTAGAATCCTCAATAAAGGCTTTGGAACATAATTCTGGACAGGAGATTCAGACATTGCAGATGGCAATGGTGAATAGAATTGAAAAGATTGAGGAATTTCTAAATTCTGATGAAGAAGAGCAAAGGGTAGAAAGGCAAATTTTAACTACATCTGTGGGTAAATCTCTCCAGGACAATTTCCACAAAGCTCTACCTACAGCTCTACCTGCCTTTCCAGTAATAACAACAGAGAAGGTGATTGGTTCTAGAAACCCTAGGGTCATTACTGGCCTGCTGGACACAGGTGCTGATATAAGTATCATTACCCCAGAATCTTGGCATCTGTATTGGCCTCTTCAGAATGTAAATGTTCAGCTCCTGGGAATTGGAACCCTATCTCGAGTAAGGCAAAGCACGAGATGGGTTGAATGTATAGGGCCAGAGGGACAAATAGGAAAATTAAGGTCATATGTAGCCAATATTGCAATGAATTTATGGGGTCGTGACCTATTACAAGAATGGAGTACCGAAATTAACTTTCCTGCTACTTCTAGAGCCTGTATTTCTGAGAATACTATTAAAAGATATTACAAACAGAGAAAACTGGCCATTCGGGGTGTACAAGAACAAGCAATTGATGTCCCTTCAGAGATACCAACAGCCTTGCCTCTAAAATGGTTGACTGAGAAACCAATATGGACAAAGCAATGGCCTTTAGCTGAGGAAAAGTTACAGGCTTTAGAACAGCTGGTACAAGAACAATTAGATGCTGTACATATAGAAGAATCTACTAGCCCTTGGAATTCTCTTGTATTTGTGGTTAAGAAAAAATCAGGTAAATGGAGAATGGTGACAGATCTCAGGGCCATCAACAATGTTATTCAACCTATGGGCCCTCTGCAATCTGGAATTCCTTTGCCCTCTTTATTACCAAAAGGATGGCCCCTCATAGTTATTGATTTAAAGGATTGTTTTTTAAGTATACCTTTGCAAAAAGAAGATAGAGAAAAATTTGCCTTCACAGTGCCTACTTATAACAATTCTCAACCTTCAAGGAGATACCACTGGGCCGTCCTCCCCCAGGGTATGTTAAATAGCCCCTCCTTGTGCCAATATTTTGTGAATCAACCATTGCAAATGATCCGCAAGGAATTTCCCAAATCGATAATATATCATTACATGGACGACATTTTGTTATCCGATTCAAACATGGATACCTTGAACAGACTGTTTGAAGAAATAAAGATACTTTTACCTAAATGGGGATTGCAAATTGCTCCTGAAAAGATTCGGAGGGGAGATTCTGTTAATTATTTAGGTTATAAAATAGGTTTGCAAAAATTTAAGACACAAAAGGCACAAATTAGGAGAAATCGCCTATGGACTCTTAACGACTTTCAAAGACTGTTAGGAGACATTTCCAGTCTACGACCACCTATTGGGATAACATCTGATCTAATAATTCATTTGAACAAAACCTTAGATGGTGATAAAGATTTAAACAGTCCCAAAGAATTAACAGCTGAAGCAGAAAAGGAACTGACAATGATTGAGGAAAAATTACAACAGGCACATGTGGACAGGGTGAATCCAGAGCTCGATTGTATTCTCGTCATACTACAATCAAAAATTCCTCCTACAGGAATTTTAATACAGAGAGATGATATTATCTTGGAATGGATCTTTTTACCACATAAACCAAGTAAGAAACTGAAAACTTATGTGGAAAAAGTTTCTGAGTTAATTATAAAAGGTAAGCTGAGACTTTGTCAACTAGCAGGCATAGACCCAGCAGAAATTATAGTGCCTTTCACTGCTGATGAACTAAAGAAATTATAGGAAGATAATGAACCATGGCAAAGAGCTTGTGCTAATTTTTTGGGAGACATTAATAACAACTATCCAAAAAGCAAGAGGCTTACATTCATAAAGAGAACTTCTTGGATTCTTCCTCGAATCCTCCGTGATGCTCCAATAACTGGAGCCCGTACATTCTATACTGATGCCAATAAATCAGGGAAGGCAGGTTACAAATCAGAAGACTTGGGTAAGGTGGAACAAAGTCCTTATGATTCTGTCCAGAAGGGGGAATTATATGCCATTCTTATGGTGCTAAGGGATTTTAAAGAACCTATTAATATAATTACTGATTCACAATACGCAGAAAGAGTTATTTTACATATTGAAACTGCTGAATTTATACCTGATGATACATAAATAACCTCATTGTTTATCCAGGTTCAAGATTTGATCAGGAACAGGCTTTGTCCGATGTACATAACACACACCCGATCCCATACGGGTCTGCCAGGTCCTCTAGCACAAGGTAATGCAGAAATTGATCAATTATTCATTGGTAGTGTGCTACAGCCTCTGAATTTCATAAAAAACATCATGTTAATAGCAAAGGTTTGAAGAAAGAGTTTTCTATTACATGGCAACAAGCTAAGGAGATTGTAAAGAAATGCCCCACTTGCTTTTTCTATAACCAAACGTCACTGCCTGCAGGGGCTAATCCAAAGGGCACCCAAAGGAATGAAATCTAGCAGATGGATGTGTTCCACTTTGCAGAATTTGGCAAATTAAAATATGTTCATCACACCATTGACACTTATTCAGGCTTTCAGTGGGCAGCTGCTTTAAGTTCAGAAAAAGCTGATTCAGCAATCACTCATTTATTAGAAGTCATGGCTATCATGGGTATACCTCCACAAATAAAGATGTATAATGGTCCTGCTTATGTCTCTAGGAAAATGAAGTGGTTTTTTGATTATTACAATATCAAGCATGTTACAGGTATACCATACAATCCTATAGGTCAAGCAGTCATAGAAAGATCAAATCGAACTATAAAGGATATGTTGAACAAACAGAAAGGGCTGGAAAACACCCCCAGAAATAGGTTACATAATGCTTTGTTAACCTTGAATTTTCTCAACGCTAATGAGAAGCGAACAACGGCTGCAGAAAGACATTGGATAATGGAAAAGTCTACTGAACTAAATCAACCAGTTTATTTCAAGGATGTGCTGACCTCACAATGGAAGCCAGGAGATGTGCTGCGTTGGGGAAGTGGTTTTGCTCTTAACTCCACAGGTGAGGAAAAATTGTGGATACCATCAAAATTAATAAAGGTTCGGTTTGAAGAAGAGAAGCCACTTGGAAAAGATAAATAACAATTCATTCACAAGGATGGCGAGCATACTGATGGTAAGAAATACAGATAGATTGGGGGCAGGGTTCTTTTTTATCTCCACAGGAAAATACTCATCTTCAAAGAAATTAAGGGACCCTGAATATTTAATTGCTGATGGATGGACACATTTTGTAAGTATTAATTTATATATATACATATATGTATGTGTGTGTGTGTGTGTCTTATTAAACATTTCTTTATAAATATGTAGAGCTGGTTTTGAAGTTGGACTCTGGCTCATTCCCTCTCCAATTCCAAGCCTGTTAGTAAGAGAAAAACCCAGAGTTTCTGGAGTTTCTCTCTCATGTCAAGAGCCATGATATGGGACAGAAAGAAATATGAGTTTAGAAAACATCTTTGCTTTTCTTCATATCTATCATACTTTTCATTGAATATATCTATCATGCCTTTCATTGAATATATATATGTATGTCTATATATGTCTATATGATTAATGTTTAAGTTTTTCACAATGAACAAGGAGTTTTTCCTGAAGTGACATTTGAAGTTTCCAAGAAGAAGATGGGGCACCACAACAACAACTCTACCTGGTTGATATGACATCATGATACTGATAGTGCTACTACAAGGCCTGTTTTGTGTACCAGCTGCACAACACGATCCCAACTTGGTTAGCTGAAATGGTGCACATCTTGTACAACATTCTGGCCATACCTCCACAAAATACTCAGAGACTATTTGCAATTTTAAAAGACATTGATCTCGAAATTTAACCATCATTTTACTTTCACAGGATCCACCAGAAAGAATGTCGCCCCCATGACATCTGGAAGTAATTCTAGAGGACGAAGTCCCCTCTCCCAGTAAAGTTTGCCCCTGGGTTTAGGGACATCATTTAGGGGTTGGGAGGTTGGGGGAGGAATTTTATAAGCTCAGGGATCATTTTGAAAAAAAAAGAGAGAGATGATGGGATAATAGATTTATAATTGTGAGTTACTGTTTTTATATAAATATATTGGTATTGATTCTTGTATATTGATACAAAGTTAAATTATATTAACTATTGTATGGATGCATGTTTCTACCTCTGTTTAAACATTTTTATGTATTGACATATATTGTATTGATATATATTGTAGATATTTACCATATTGCAGTGTACATTTCTACCTCTGATTTAGATACTTATGTAATGTTTGTGTATTGATATATATTTACCATGTTGCAATGTATATTTGTACAGTGTTTATATTTGGAGGTCATTATCCTCATTTGTTACACAGTTGTTTATTGTCTTAGTCTTTAAGTTAGATAGATATTGAGAATTATATAGATTAATAGTCATCTAAGTTTGTCATTTATAATTAGACTAATTAGGTTCTTTAGATATATAGAGATTATACTCAGTATATATAGTCTTCAACCTCTTCGAAGAGCTGTAGAAAATGGCCTTTAATATAACTCAGAGTTTCGTGATAGTGAGACACAATTGCTCCTGACAACACCACTCTATTCCCAAGAGAACGTTGAGCACCAAAGACACTCCACTGGGAGCTTGTCTTCTTGGCAGAACTGGCCTTTGGGTTAAGAAAAGCCCATCCCTCAACCACTGACAGAGATACAGAGCGTGCATCTATGGATAAAACAGGACTGTCATATCCTGCCAAGACAGGGTAAGATAGTTTTGAAAAGTTCCTTGCCTTTAATAATGGTATGTCAGTTATGTTAGGCCTTAGCCAATGTTGGTTGACTCAACATTGCAAGCAAGACTTTGGGTGATTGCCTAGGTAGTCAGTTGTCTCTGTCAATTGTTACACATTTTGGATATATCTCATTTGTTAAGTAATATTTATTCCCTTCTCAGATCTTTGACGGAGTTGAAGATTATATAATTGTAGTTACTCTCTACATTATTTAGACTCCTTGAGATAGAATGTTTAGCAAAACTTTTGATTCTCAATATTGTTTGTTATATTTATTGTTTGTTATTATTGTATATAGTTGTATTTGATTTAGTTCTGTCTTATTTAGACAAAAAGGGGAGATGTAGTGATAAGTCCCACCCCTTAGGGGGTGTGTTCGCTTCAGGTTAATGTTTGACTATAAATTTGGTGAGCATGCTCCCAGCCGCTGCTTCTGCTTTCCTGGTCTCTGTGGGAACGGTGGTTCTGTAAGTCTATTTCCCCATTAAAGCTGTCTGCATTCATTATAATCCATCTGCATTCGCTTATGCCGCTACAGTTATTTGTGGCTATTGTGAAAGGTAATGTTTCTCTGATTTTCTGCTCATCTTCTTTATCATTTCTGTATAGGAAAGCTACTGATTCCTTTAGTTGATCTTTTATCCTTTCACATCACTGAAGGTTGTAGGAGTTCTCTGGTAGAGTTTTGAGTGTCACTTATATATACTATCATATCATCTGCAAATAATGAAACTTTGACTTCTTCTTTTCCAATATTAATTCCCTTGATATCCTTTTGATGTCATATTGCTGTAGCCAAGACTTCAAGAACTATGTTGAAGAGATATGGAGAGAGTGGATACCCTTGTCTTGTTTTTGATTTTAGTGGAATTGCTTTGAGTTTCTCTCAATTTAATTTGGTGTTAGCTGTCAGGTTGCTATATACTGCTTTTATATTATTTAGATATATTCCTTGGATCCCTGATATCTTCAAGACCTTTATCATGATGTGGTGTTAGATTTTGTCAAATGCTTTTTAGTCATCCAATAAGATGATCATATGGTTTTTACCTTTCAGTTTATTTATGTGATGGATTACATTGATAGATTTTTTCATATGTCCTGCATCTCTGTGATGAAGCCGACTTAATCATGGTGGATGATTTTTTTTTATGTGTTCGTGGATTCAAGTGAAATTCTGTTAATATTTATTGAGTATTTTTGCATCCATGTTCATGAATGAGATTAGTGTGCAATTCTCTTTCATGGATAAGTTGAGTTTTTGTGTAGTTTTGGTACCAGGGTGATGGAGGAAGGTCATTGATTAATTAAAAAAGAAACTGCTTGGCCTCATAGGTTAGAACATAGGTGGGTGGAGTAAACAGAATAGAATGCTGGGAGAAAGAGGAAGTGAGCTCAGATGCAATGCCACTCTTCTCCAGGGCAGATGCACTGAAGCTCCAACCCAGGATGGATGTAGGCTAGAATCTTCCTGGTAAGCGCACCTTGGGGTGCTACACACATTAATAGAAATGGGAAATCAAGATGTAAGAATTAGCCAGTAAGAAGCTAGAGCAAATGGGCCAGGCAGTGTTTAAATTAATACAATTTGTGTGTTGTTATTTCTGGTGTAAAGCTAGCTAGCTGTGTGGGAGCCAGGCAGGACAAAAAGCAGGCATGCAGCTCCTTCAACATCAGGGGAATGGTAGCTTCATAAAAGAGTTGGGCAATGTCCCTTCTGTTTCTCTTATGTGGAACATTTTAAGGAGCATAGATATTTGCTCTTCTTGGAAATTTTGGTAGAATTCTGCACTAAAACCATCTAGCCCCGGGCTTTTTTTTGGGGGGTGGGAGGTTTTTGATGACAGCATCTATTTCCTTGCAGTTGATAGGTTTATTTAAATTGTTCACCTGGTCTTGCTGTAATTTTTGTGTAAGTCATTATTTATCTTAAAAATGTCCATTTCGTTACATTTTCCAATTGTGTGGAGTACAGGTTTTTGTAGTATGACAAAATGATTCTCTGAATTTCTTCAGTGTCTGTTGTTATGTCCCTGTTTTCATTTCTGAATTTGTTAATTTGGATGTTTTCTCTCCGCCTTTTGATTAGTTTGGATAAAGCTTTGTGTATCTGGTTGATTTTCTCAAAGAACAAGCTCTTTGTTTTATTGATTCTTAGGAGTGTTTTCTGTGTTTCTATCTTGTTGATTTCAGCCCTGAGTTTGATTATTTCCTGTCATCTACTCCTGGGTGAGTCTGCTTCTTCGTGTTGTAGAGCTTTCAGTTGTACTGTTAAGTCACTAATGCAAGCTTTCTCTGTTTTCTTTATGTGGGCACTTTAGTGCTATGAACTATCCTCTTAGCACTTTTTTCATAGAGTCCCATAGGTTTGGATACATTGTTGGCGCCCGAACGTTTGGCTTTTAGGACCTCTTCTTCCCCTGCTCGGCTGCCGGCCACGAGTTCGGCTGGGCGCAAGCCCTCCCTTCCTCAGCTGCGAGGCCTGTGCCTTGCAGCGGCTGTGTGACCTGTGCCTTGTGCATGGAGCCAGCAGTTTAATATAAATTACCACGCACTGGCTTTTCTTGCTGCAGTTCTTTATGTTTTTTTAGACACCTCAGATTGACTTCAAGTCCCCACGCACCCTATCATCTGCCTCCCCACGTGGATTTAAACTCCACAGGCCTGCGTAATCTCTGCCTGCATGGTTTACTCTTTTCTGAGTCATTTTTTTTAAATCTCCCTTGCAAGTACAGCTCTTAAGTGGTGCGAACCAGAGCACACGGTTGCCGGTTGCGGAAGCTGCAACCCCTCAGGGTGACTCTGTCACGTGGAGGCATACACGGCTTCCGGGTTACTCTTCTCTACCCCTGGATTCTGAGTTTATGGTTCCGTGTACGCCATTTGTTGTTTAGTTCGTGACTTAGGCCCCAGTGCCGAGTCCAAGATACACTCGGCCTTCAGGCCCATAATATCCAGAGAGGCAGGATGATCTCTGAGGCCGGCCGGGTGGTGGTGGCATACGCCTTTAATCCCAGCACTCGGGAGGCAGAGGCAGACGGATCTCTGTGAGTTCGAGGCCGGCCAGGTGGTGGTGGTGCACGCCTTTAATCCCAGCACTCAGGAAGCAGAGACAGGCAGATTTCGGTGAGTTCGAGGCCAGCTGGATAATAGGTAATATGGCAGTTTTCGTTTCCAACATGAATTTAACTGTTTGGGCTACCAATACAATGGGTCTTATCATGCAAGGTTTATATGACTATGAGGATAACTTAATTTACTGGCTACTAGGTTTTAGTATTCTTTTGAATAGTCTATCATTTAGGAAGAATATGGCACTCCTAAGAACCATACTATCTTTTACTAGAAACTCATGTAGGTCAGGAGATTCAGGATTCAAAAGAGGCAATAATAAAAAGACTTGAAATGATTGAAGAAATTATTGGAGCTGGTGAACAGAGTAATAAGGCACAAGGACAGGATCCAATGCCAACACCAGCTATTAGAACTGGCTTACCCAAGGTTTTAGCAGCATACCCTATACTTAATTCTGACAAAGCGTCAACTTCTAAAGGCTCAAAGGGAGTCAGAGAAGCTATATGGACACCAATAGCAATGAATGATCTAAAAGAAATTAAGCAGGCTATTATTAATTTTGGCTTGCAAAATGCATATGTAAAGGAAATGATAAGGACTTGGGCTTCTAATGCTAGAGCTACCCCCTATGATTTCCATCAGTTAGTGTCTGCAGTTTTAGATAAGGGACCTTCCTTGATGTTTGGAATTTATTTCAGAGAAGAATCCAAACATATGGAACAACAAGGAAGAGCAAAAGGTATTGAGGTTTCCCAAGATCAAATTCTTGGTGCAGGAGAATATGCTGATCCACAGGTCCAAGCTCTTTATGACGATGAAGTACTGTGTCTATGTCACCAAGCAGCTTTAAATGCTTGGAATAGGATACAAGATCCAGGAAAAAGGGTTGAATCATATACCAGAATTAGGCAGGGACAGAGAGAACCCTTTATTGACTTTCTGCAAAGATTAATTAAGGCTCTGGACATAGGGGTAACAGACCCAGAATCTAGACGAATACTTCTTGAATCTCTAGCTTTTGAGAATGCAAACATAGAATGCAAAAAGATAATTGGGCCTTTAAAGTCTAGATCAGCACCTATGGATGAATGGATTCAGCATACGATGAATGTTGAGGCGTTTAGCTATAATGATGAATCTTGGGTAGGAGAAGCAGTTTCCACAGCAATGAGGAGACATCAAACTGCCAGGTGTTTTAATTGTGGTAAATTAGGACATCTGAAAAGGGATTGCAGGCACAGAATTTCTAGGAATAATATCTCCTCTGGGAATGACAAAAATAGGAGACCTAGGCCTTCAGGTATATGTAGGCGATGCGGTAAAGGCCGACATTGGTCCAACGAATGCAGGTCAACAACAGACAAACAAGGCAACCCGATACCACTGGGAAACTCCTTGAGGGGCCTCTCGCAGGCCCCCAAGCCAACAGTGGCCCAGTCATTCCCAGTCACAGTGGAGAACGTGCCTCACCAAGAAAATTAAAAGCCCCACCGCTGCTATTTCAACAGATGGCGCCGGAGCCAGACGCCTCAGAGAGAGACTCCATGCTCCTGTCTCGCGGGCAGATGGGATAGCTCTGCTCTCTGAGGCACTCTCGATGAAGCTCAGAACCAAGATGGACCGTAGGCTAGAATCTTCCCGGTAAGCGCACTACATAGATGATTAGAAATGGGTTAAGAGGTTGAAGCTAATGGGCCAAGCAGTGTTTAAAAGAATACAGTTTGTGTGTAATTATTTCGGGTAAAGCTAGCTGTGGGAGCGTCTGGGGTGTTGGGGACGCAGCCCCGACGCTTCTTATTTCAACACATTGTGCCTTCATTTTCATTGAATTCAAGAAAGTCTTTAATTTCTTTCTTTTTTTGTTTATTTATTTTTACATTCAAAAATTCCCATGTCATCCCTTCTCCCATTCCCCCTCCCACTCCCCTCCTCCCCCTCCTCCTTCTCTCTCCAGTCTTAAAAGAGGGCTGGGTATCCTGCCTTGTGGAAAATCCAAGGCCTTCCCCCCCATCCAGGTCTAGGAAGGTGTGCATCCAAAGAGAACAGGGTCCCAAAAAGCCAGTACATGCAGTAGACACAAGTGCCAGTGCCATTATCAATGGCTACTCAGTCAGCCCCCATTGTCATCCACAGTCACATCCTCATTCAGTCCCAGTCCAAATGGGCTCCCAATAGATCAGGCACACTGTCTCAGTGAGTGGGCACACCCCTCACAGTCCTGACTTCCTTGCTCATCTTCTCACTCCTTCTGCTCTTCAACTAGACCTTGGGAGCTCAGTCCAGAGGAAGGTTCTATGGAGATATTCAAGATATTTATCAGTGATTTCCTGCAGGGCCTATAAACCTGCATACTGCCTCTCTCTTCCTACTTCACCCAGCGTGCATCAAGAACCCTCCCCCACTTCTCTCTCCCTGCCATCTCTGGGCAAATATCATCACCCAGCTCAGCCTGTCTGGGCACTGGGGCCAAATCCGGAGGGCAGCCGGGCGGGCGGGAATTCCTTTGTCCTCAGTAGCCCGCCTGCAGCAAGCAGGGTAGGCACCCTGTTTACGAACTACCCAACAAGCCAAAAAGAGCTGATCTAGGCACCAGGAGAACCATCACTGGGGCACCTAGAGAGCCATCACGGGAGAGTGCCATCACTGGGAAGGTACATCAGTGGGCAAGGAGACCTGATCCTGTAAAAGAAGATCCTTAGGGGAGCATTCGGAGGAAGAGATGGGCAGGCGCCAATGCAAGAATTCACCCAACAATCTGAAAAACAACATGAAACCAGCAGAACCCAGCGACACCACAACAGGAGGACATGAACACCTTAATCAAGAAGAAGTAGAAAAAATGGAATCTATGAAAGTGATTGACATCCTTAAACAGCATGTAAAAAACGCCCTTATGGAAATGGATGAGAAGTATAACAGAAAGTTTGAAGAATTGAATAAATCAGTGAATGATACCCTAGGAAACCAAGGAAAAACAATAAACCGGTAATGGAAACAGTTCAAGACCTGAAAACCGAAATGGAGACAAGGAAGAAAACACAAACAGAGGGCCGACTGGACATAGAGAATCTAGGTAAACGAATAGAAACTACAGAAACAAGTATAACCAACAGAATACAAGAGATTGAAGAAAGAATCTCAGACGCTGAAGATACCATAGAGAAAATAAACGCACTGATCAAAGAAAACAGCAAATCCAACAAGCTCTCATCACAAAACATTCAGAAAATCTGGGACACAATAAAAAGACCAAACCTAAGAATAATTGCAGTCGAAGAAGGAGAAGAAGTGCAGCTCAACGGTCCAGAAAATATATTTAATAAAATTATAGAAGAAAACTTTCCCAACCTAAAGAAAGATATACCTATGAAGATTCAAAAAGCATACAGAACACCAAATAGGCTGGATCAAAAAAGAACATCCCCTCGCCATATAATAATCAAAACACACAGCATACAGAATAAAGAAAGAATATTAAGAGCTGCAAAGGAAAAGGCCAAGTTACTTATAAAGGTAAACCTATCAGACTTACACCTGACTTCTCCTTGGAAACCATGAAAGCCAGAAGGTCCTGGATAGATGTACTGCAGAAACTAAGAGACCATGGATGCAAGCCCAGACTACTATTCCCAGCCAAATTTTGGTTCACTATAAATGGAGAAAATAAAATTTTTCAAGATAAAAATAAATTTAAACAATACGTAGCCACAAATCCAGCCTTACAGATAGTAATAGAAGGAAAATCACAAACAAAGGAGTCCAACAATGCCCACAATAACTCAGACATCTAGGGTCCATTCACCAGCACATCTCAAAGAAGGGAAACACACAAACTCTACTACTAGAAAAATGATCAGAATGAACAACCACTAGACATTAATATCACTTAATGTCAATGGACTCAACTCATCTATAAAAAGGCACAGGCTAAGAGATTGGATATGAAAACAGGATCCAACATTCTGCTGTCTACAAGAAACACACCTCAAACACAAAGACAGGCAACTACTCAGAGTAAAGGGCTGGGAAAAGGCTTATCAAGCAAATGGACCTAAGAAACAAGCAGGGGTGGCCATACAAATTTCTAACAAAGTTCATTTCAAACTTAAATCAATCAGAAGAGATGGAGTGGGACATTTCATACTCATAACAGGAACAATTCATCAGGAGAAATTCTCAATACTGAATATCTATGCCCCTAATATAAAAGCACCCACGTACATAAAAGAAACATTACTAAAACTCAAGGCTGCCATCAAACTGGACACACTAATAGTAGGAGACTTCAACAATCCCCTCTCACCAATGGACAGGTCAATCAGAAAGAAACTTAACAGAGAAATAAGAGAATTAATGGAGGTAATGAATCATATGGACTTGACAGACATCTATAAAACATTCCACCCAAATAGAAAAGAATATACCTTCTTCTCTGCAGCTCATGGAACCCTCTCGAAATTTGACCACATACTCGGTAACAAAGCAAACTTCCAGTTACAAAAAAATATGCATAACCTCCTGCATCTTATCAGATCACCATGGATTAAAGTTAGAATTCAACAACAAAGCTACCCCCAGGAAGCCTAGAAAATCATGGAAACTGAACAGTCGACTACTGAACCACACATGGATCAAGAAAGAAATAAAGAAATTAAAGACTTCCTTGAATTCAATGAAAATAAAGAAACAACCTACTCAAACTTATGGGACACTATGAAAGCAGTCCTGAGTGGAAAGTTCAAAGCACTAAGTGCCCACATAAAGAAAACAGAAAGCACACATTGGAGACTTAAGAGCCCACCTGAAAGCTCTAGAAAAAAAAGAAGCAGACTCTCCTAAGAGGAGTAGAAGACTGGAAATAATCAAACTGAGGGCAGAAATCAATAACATAGAAACACAGAAAACAATCCATAGAATCAATGAAACAAAAAGCTGGTTCCTGGGGAAAATCAAAAATATTGATAAACCCCTATCCAAACGAATCAAACGGCAGAGAGAGAATATCCAAATTAATAAGATCAGAAATGAAAAGGGGGACATAACCACAGACACAGAGGAAATTCAGAGAATAATTAAATCTTACTACAAAAGCCTGTATGCCACAAAACTGGAAAATGTGAAAGAAATGGACACTTTTTTAGATAAATACCATATACCAAAGCTAAACCAAGACCAGGTGAACGATCTAAATAGACCTGTTAGTCACGAAGAATTAGAAACTGTTATCAAAAAAAAAAGCCCAGGACCAGATGGTTTCAATGCTGAATTCTACCAGAACTTCCAAGAAGACCTAATACCTATACTCCTTAATGTATTTCACAATATAGAAACAAAATAGTCGTTGCCAAATTCCTTTTATGAAGCTACAGTTACTCTGATACCAAAACCACACAAAGACTCAACCAAGAAAGAGAATTACAGGCCAATCTCACTCATGAACATCGACACAAAAATCCTCAACAAAATACTGGCAAAGCGAATCCAAGAACACATTAGAAAAATTATCCATTATGATCAAGTAGGCTTTATCCCAGAGATGAAGGGCTGGTTCAACATATGAAAATCTATCAATGTAATCCATCATATAAATAAGCTGAAAGAAAATAATCATATGATCATTTCATTAGATGCTGAAAAAGCATTTGACAAAATTCAACATCCCTTTATGATAAAAGTCTTGGAGAGATTAGGGATACAAGAGACATACCTATATATAATAAAAGCTATTTACAAAAGCCGACAGCTAACATCAAATTAAATGGAGAGAAACTCAAAGCCATCCCACTGAAATGAGGAACATAACAAGGCTATCCACTCTCTCCATACCTCTTCAATATAGTGCTTGAAGTGTTAGCAATAGCAATAAGACAACACAAGGGGATCAAGGGGATTAGAATTGTCCAGGAAGGAGTTAAACTTTCATTATTTGCAGATGATATGATAGTGTACATAAGCGACCCCATAAACTCCACCAAAGAACTCCTACAGCTGATAAGCACGTTTAGTAATGTGGCAGAATACAAGATCAACTCCAAAAAAATCAGTTGCCCTCCTTTACACAAAGGATATGGAAACAGAGAGGGAAATCAGAGATGCATCACCTTTCATGATAGCCACAAACAGCATAAAATATCTTGGGGTAACTCTAACCAAGGAAGTGAAAGATCTATTTGACAAGAACTTTAAGGCATTGAAGAAAGATATTGAAGAGAATACCAGAAAATGGAAGGACCTCCCTTGCTCTTGGATTGGGAGGATCAACATAGTAAAAATGGCAATTCTTCCAAAGGCAATTTATAGATTCAATGCAATCCCCATCAAGGTTCCCATCAAAATTCTTCACAGATCTTGAGAGGACAATAATCAACTTTATATGGAAAAACAAAAAAACCCCAGGATAGCCAAAACAATCTTATACAATAAAGGAACTTCTGTAGGCATTACCATCCCTGACTTCAAACTCTATTACAGAGCTACAGTAATGAAAACAGTGTGGTATTGGCATAAAAACAGAGAAGTCGACCAATGGAATCATACAGAAGACCCGGATTTTAACCCACAAACCTATGAACACCTCATTTTTGATAAAGGAGCTAAAAGCATACAATGGAAGAAAGAAAGCATCTTCAACAAATGGTGCTGGCACAATTGGATCTCAACCTGTAGAAGAATGAAAATAGACCCATATCTATCACCATGCACAAAACTCAAGTCCAAATGGATCAAAGACCTCAATATCAATCTTAACACACTGAACCTGATAGAAGAGAAAGTGGGAAGTACCCTACAACAGTTGGGCACAGGAGATCGCTTCCTATGTATAACCCCAGCAGCACAGACATTAAGGGAAACATTTATAAATGGGACCTCCTGAAACTGAGAAGCTTCTGTAAAGCAAAGGACACTGTCACTAAGACAAAAAGGCAACCTACTGACTGGGAGAAGATCTTCACCAACCCAGCAACAGACAAAGGCCTGATCTCCAAAATATATTAAGAATTCAAGAAACTAGACTTTAAAACGCTAAATAACCCAATTAAAAATTGGGGCACTGAACTGAACAGAGAATTCTCAACAGAAGAATTCCAAATGGCCAAAAGACACTTAAGGTCATGCTCAACCTCCTTAGTGATCAGGGAAATGCAAATCAAAACAACTTTGAGATATCATCTTACGCCTGTCAGAATGGCTAAAATCAAAAACACCAATGATAGTCTTTGCTGGAGAGGTTGTGGAGGAAGGGGTACCCTCATCCATTGTTGGTGGGAATGCAAACTTGTGCAACCACTTTGGAAATCAGTGTGGCGGTTTCTCAGGAAATTCGGGATCAACCTACCCCTGGACCCAGCAATACCACTCTTGGGAATATACCCAAGAGATACCCTATCATATGACAAAAGCATTTGTTCAACTATGTTCATAGCAGCATTGTTTGTTATAGCCAGAACCTGGAAACAACCTAGATGTCCTTCAATGGAAGAATGGATGAAGAAAGTGTGGAATATTTTCATATTAGAGTATTACTCAGCGGTAAAAAACAATGACTTCTCGAATTTTGCATGCAAATAGATGGAAATAGAAAACACTATACTGAGTGTGGTATCCCAGACCCAAAAAGAGGAACATGGGATGTACTCACTCATAATTGGGTTCTAGTCACAAATAATGGTCATTGAGTTTATATTCTGTGATCCTAAAGAAGGTAAATAAGAAGGTGAACCCATAGAAACCATATAGTTATTATCCCGGATACGGGAAGTAGACAAGATTGCCAGGCAAAAAATTGGGAACTTGGGGGTGGGTTGGGATGGGGGTAAGGGGAGCTGGGGAGAAAAAAGTAAGAAGGGGAGAAGGGGGGGAGGTTGGGGAAACGGGATGATTGGAAGAAAGGAAGGTTGGAGAGAGGAGCAGGGAATCACATAACTTAATTAAGGGAGTCATCTAAGGGTTGGCAAGAGACTTGAACCTAGAGGGGCTCCCAGGTACCCAGGGCGATGTCTCTAAGTAGCTCCTTGAGCAGCTGTGGATAGGGAACCTGAAGTGACCCTACCCTATTTCCATCCTGATGAATATCTTGCATATCACCATAGAACCTTCATCTGGATATGGATGGAGATAGAGACAGAGACCCACACTGGAGCATCGGACTGAGCTCTCAAGGTCCCAATGGGGAGCAGAAGGAGGGAGAACATGAGCAAGGAAGTCGGGACCGCGAGGGGCGTACCCACCCACTGAGACAGTAGAGCTGTTCTAGTGGGAGCTCATCAAGGACAGCTGGACTGTGACTGAAAATCATGGGATAAAACTGGGCTCTTTGAACCTGGCGGACAATGAGGGCTGCTTAGAAGCCAAAGACAATGGCACGGGGTTCTGATCCTACTTCATGTTCTGGCTTTGTGGGAGCCTAGCCAGTTTGGATGTTCACCTTCCTAGACCAGGATGGAGGGGCAAGGGCCTGAGACTTTCCACATGGCAGGGAACTCTGACTGCTCTTCGGACTGGAGAGGGAGGGGGAGAGGTGTGGGGGGAGGAGGAGAAAAGTGGGAGGAGGTGAAGGGAAATGGGAGGCTGGGAGGAGGTGGGAATTTCTTTTTTTCCCTTCTTTCAATAAAAAAAAGAATAAAAAAACAGTTCCAGGGAATCCAATACTCTCACACCGACAAATGTATACGTGAAAAATAATAAATAAAATATAATTAAATATAACAAAAAAAGATATTTATCAGTGTGAATATGAGACAAGGCCAGTTCTGGCACCCTCTGCTCTGCTGCCCAAGGACCTAGCCGGGACATCCCTGTGGACACCTGGGATGCCCTCTAGAGCCAAGTCTCTTGCCAACCCTGAAATGGCTCCCTTAATTAAGATATATTCTTTCCTGCTCCTATATCTTCCTTTCCTCCATCTCAACACTCACACTTCAACAAGCTCTCCCCAATCCTTCCCTTCTCCCTTCTCTCTCCTTCTCTCACCTTCCCCCCACCCTACCCTCACCTCCACCCTCATGCTCCCAACTTTTGCCTGGTGATCTAGTCTGCTTCCAATTTCCAGGAAGATCTATATATGTTTTTATTTCGGTTCACCTTTTTATTTGGGTTCTCTAGGCTTGTGAACTATATGCTAACTGTTCTTTGTTTATGACTAGAGTCCACAAATGAGTGAGTACATACCATATTCATATTTTTGGTTCTGGGTTATCTCACTCAGAATAGTTTTTCTATTTCCATCCATTTGCATGCAAAATTCAAGATGTCATTTTTTTTTTTACCACTGAGTAGTAATCGACTGTGTACATGTTCTACACTTACTTTATCCACTCTTCCAATGAGGGGCATCTAGGTTGTTTCCAGGTTCTGGCTATTATAAATAATGCTGCTATGAACATAGTTAAACAAATGCTTTTGTAGTATGATTGGGCATCACTTGAGTACATTTCCAAGAGTGGTATTGCTGGATCTTGAGGTAGGTTGACTCCCAATTTCCTGAGAAACTGCCACACTGATTTTCAAAGTGGTTGCACAAGTTTGCATTTTCATCAGCAATGGATGAGTGTTCTCCTTATTCCACATCCTCTTCAGCATAGGCTATCATTGTTGTTTTTGATTTTAGCCATTCTGATAGGTGTAAGATAGTATCTCAAAGTTTTTTTGAGTTGCATTTCCCTGATAGCTAAGGAAGTTGAGCATGACCCTAAGTGTCTTTTGGCCATTTGAAATTCTTCTGTTGAGAATTCTCTGTTCAGTACAGTATCCCATATTTTAATTGGGTTATTTAGAATTTTAGTGTCTATTTTCATGAGTTCTTTATATATTTTGAAGATCAGACCTTTGTCTGATTTGGGGTTGGTGAAGATATTCTACCATTCAGTACATTGGTTCTTTATCTTAATGACTGTGTCTTTTGTTTACAGAAGCTTCTCAGTTTCAGGAGGTCCCATTGATTCATTGTTGCACTTATTGTCAGGGCTACTGGGGTTATACTTAGTAAGTGGTCTCATCTGCCCATGGGTTGTAGTCTACTTCCCATTTTCTCTCCTATCAGTTTCAGTGTATTCAAATAGATATTGAGGTCTTTAATCCATTTGGACTTGAGTTTTGTGCACAGTGATAGACATGGATCTATTTTCATTCTTCTACAAGTTGACATTCAGTTATGCCAGCACCATTTGTTGAAGATGCTTTCTTTCTTCCATTGTATAATTTTAGCTTCTTTGTTGAAAATCAGGTGTTCATAGGTTTGTGGGTTAATATCCAGGTCTTCGATTTGATTCCATTGGTCAACGTCTCTGTTTTTATGCCAATACCAAGTTGTTTTCATTTTTGTAGCTCTGTAATAGAGTTTGCAGTCAGGCATAGTAATGCCTCCAGAAGTACCTTTATTGTATAGGATTGTTTTGACTATCCTAGGTTTGTTCTTTTTCCATATGAAGTTGATTATTGTTCTCTCAAGGTCGGTGAAGAATTTTGTTGGTATTTTGATGGGAATTGCATTGAATTTATAAATTGGCTTTGGTAGAATTGCCATTTTTACTATGTTCATCCTACCAATCCATGAGTATGAAAGATCCTTCCAATTTCTGATGTCCTCTTCAATTTTTTACCTCAGAGCCTTAAAGTTCTTGTCAAATAATTTTTTCACTTCCTTAGTAGTGTTACCCCATGATACTTTATGTTATTTGTGGCTATTATGAAAGGTGAAGTTTCTCTGATTTCCCTCTCTGCTTCTTTATCCTTTGTGTATACGAGGGAATCTGATTTTTTTTTGAGTTGATCTTCTATCCTGCCATATCACTGAAGGTATTTATCAGCTGTAGGAGTTCTTTGGTAGAGTTTTGGGGTCACTTATGTATACTATCATATCATCTGCAAATACCAAAAGTTTGACTTCTTCCTTCCAATTCAATTCCCTTTTATCTCCTTATGTTGTCTTATTACTGTTACCAGAACTTCAAGCACTATGTTGAAGAGAGATGGAGAGAGTGGACAACCTTGTCTTGTTCCTAATTTTAGTGGAATGGCTTTGAGTTTCTTTCCATTTAATTTGATGTTACTGTTGGCTTGCTTTATATTGCTTTTATTTAAGTATGAAACTTGTATTCCTAATCTCTCCAAGACCTTTATCATAAAGGGGTGTTGAATTTTGTCAAATGTTTTTTCAGCATCTAATGAAATGATCATATGGTTTTTTCTCTCAGTTTATTTATATGATGGATTACATTGATAGATTTTTCTATGTTGAACCAGCCCTTCTTCTCTGGGATGAAGCCTACTTGATCATAATGGATAATATTTTGGATGTATTCTTAGATTCGGTTTGCCATAATTTTTTTGAGAATTTTTGTATCATGAGTGAGATTGGCCTGTCATTCTCTTTCTTGGTTGAGTCTTTGTGTGGTTTTGGTGTCAAGGTAACTGTAGCTTCAAAAAAAGAGTTTGGCAATGAGTCTTCTGTTTCTATTTTGTGAAATACATTAAGGAGTATAGGTATTAGCTCTTCTTAGAAGTTCTGGTAGAATTCTGCATTAAAACCATCTGATCCTGGGCTTATTTTGGTTGGGAGGTTTTTGATGACAGTTTCTATTTCTTTGCAACTTATAGGTCTATTCAAATTGTTCACCTGGTCTTGAGTTAATTTTGCTATATGGCACTTATGTAAAAAATGTCCATTTCTTTTGTATTTTCCAACTTTGTGGCATACAGACTTTTGTAGTAAGACCTAATGATTCTCTGAATTTCCAAAGTGTCTGTTGTTATGTCCCCCTTTTCATTTCTGATCTTGTTAATTTGCATATTCTCTCTGCCGTTTGATTAGTTTGGATAGGGGTTTGATTCAAATCTTTTTGATTTTCTCCAGTATCCAGCTTTATGTTTCATTGATTCTTTGGATTGTTTTACGTGTTTCTATTTTGTTGATTTCAACCCTCAGTTTGATTATTTCTAGTCTTCTATTCCTCCTGGGTGAGTCTGCTTTTTTTCTAGAGCTTTCAGCTGTACTGTTAAGTCTCCAATGTGTGCTCTCTCTGTTTTTTTTTAATGTGGGCACTTAGTGCTATGAACTTTCTTCTAAACACTGCTTTCATTGTGTCCCATAAATTTGGGTATGTTGTGTCTTTATTTTCAATTCAAGGAAGACTTTAATTTCTTCCTTTATTTCTTACTTGGACCAGGGGTAGTTCAGTGAGAAGGGGAGGATGGGGAGGTCTTGGGGGAATGGGGCAGTTGGGATGGAGGCAGAGTGTGAGCCTAGTCTGTTTGGATGAGCTCCTTCCTAGACCTGGATGGAGGTGGGAGGACCTTGGACTTCCCACAGAGCAGGGACTTCTCTTTGGACTGGAGAGGGAAGAGGAGGGAAGTAGAGGGAGGGGGAAGGAAATGGGAGGTGGGTAAGAGACAGAAATTTTTTAATAAAAAATTAAATTAATAAATAAAAATTAAAACAATGCTAAATTTTTCATGGTATCTTTATTAATAAAACCAAACTAGAAAATAAATCACAGAAAAGATAAATGTAAGCAGACAACACTATGGATGGAGTCCAAAGTTTAAAAAGTGCAAAATAACTATGTGCAACTAATTATATGCTGTTTACCCAAAACTGAATCTCCAGCAGGAAAAGACCCATCTGTGTTACCTTTTTCTTTTCTAAGTAATATTTTTATTGATTTTTTGAGAATTTTGCCTCATACAATCTAACCAGACTTTGTTCCCTGTCCTTCTATGTGTGTTTCCACTGCAGTTTTGACATACTGTGCCCCAACAATATAGTAATTTAAAAAGACAAGTTCAATTTGTGTTATCCATACACTTACTGGAGCATGGTCCAACTCCCAGTGACCAGTCCCCATAAAAAAAGTATTGAGTACTTCTCAACTGGCACCTCCACCAGGTGCCTTCAGTGGTGGCAATCTACACCACAGCATCTTGTCACAATTTTTGAAAGTTCTCATCGAGGCTTCTTTCTATGCTGCTACTTTAGGGGAGGGATTGGGGTATAGGTGTTATCACGGAAGATTTTCACATACTTCTTTCTCAATTGTACTTCTGAAGTCATTGATATCACTGCCCAAGTAGCTTCCTTGCACTTTATATTCAGGTTGAGCTCAGATCATGGGCTTCTTCATGGTTCCTAGTGACAGCACAGACCACAAACATGGCACTCATCTACAATATGACTAAGGATTCAGACAAGGACCTCAGAGGCAGCCCAAACTAAAAAATATCAACATAGCCTCAGGTGGCAGCACAGGCATCTCACATCAATATGGTCCCAGTGGGACTACTGCCCACAGAAATTGACGTGGCTTTGGACTGCAGTATAGACCATGGACATCAGCATGGTGTTCAGTCATTAACATTGGCTATGGAGATTAACACAGTCACTGTCTGCTGTAGAACCATAAACCCAGACATAGCCCTTGGTGGCAGCAATGGCCCAGATATCACTTTGTCCTCGGATGTCAGTGCAGGTCACCTAGACTTATATGATCCTGGCATCATCATAGCCCACAGACCTCAACATGGCTTCAGGCTGCAATACAGACTACAGTTATCCACATGATGGCAACATGGGCCCCAGACATCAATGCAATAGAACCATGACCAAGAAAGATAAGGCCCTCAGTGGTAGCTGGAACCTAGATATCACCATGGCCTCAGGTTGCAGCACAAGCCAATCATATCCATATGGCCCCTGGAGGCAACACAGACCAAGGACATCAATATGGCCTCAGTCCAAGGCACAGATCAGATGTCCATCTGGTACTAGGTCATAATACAGGCCACAGATATATAGACAGTCCCTGGCTACATCAGGGCCACTGACTCCCACATGGGCCTCAAGAGCATCATAGACCATAGTGGTTCTTCAAGGAAGTCCAATTCAGAAAGTAAACCTTTCCTCATTTTATCTACCCCATTGGCAAAAGAAGGTAATCCTTAGGCTGGGAAGTGTATTCAGCATCTGAGTCTGTGTGTACGTAAGTTCCAGGTTGAGGCAGTTCTTACCATTGACCACACTGGGCAATGACCTTCTTTTCCATCAAGCTCACCCCCTCTCATACTTTTCACCATTATCACATCTCCACTTCTCCCTTTCTTCATTGCTCAAGATCTGCTTCATTCTTCCATCTGTCTCACCTCCCCATTGCTCATTTCTTCATTATACTGGTTGCCATTAGCCCTGTGCATCCCATTTAGAGTCAGGAGATGGGGTGGTCTTCTAATGATCTGGCTTCTTCCAAAGCCAGCTCTGGGTAGGAGTAGAGGTGGGAGGCAAGAACCTCATTCTGGATTCTTATTTATGCTTACAATTATTGTTATTGGGTTAATAGCATTGTTCTCAGCAGGAAAAAAGTAGAAGATTATAAAACAGATGAGAAAGTGGTGATTTAAAATACTGGAAATTGTTGAATGAAAGTGAAATAAACACAGTTAAGGATTTAACCATTTTTGATGGTGAAGGATGTTCCCCCCATCCCATGAGGTATGAAGAAATGAGGCTTTGGTAATCGAAAGTCCATAAATAGAAGTAAGCACATAACTTTAAATGGGGAAGAACATTCCATCCTAACAGCCAAATCTTTCCCGTTCACTGTAATAATGCTGACTATTGGAATGTCCTCTGCTACCAGTTCCCCAACATATGTACTCTATTTTCTTAAAATACTACCTTGAATCATCATATTTTTCCAGTCTCTAGCACTACAAAAGATGCATTGCTGTCTCTCTAGTTCACCTTCCAGCTGCATGTTAGTACTGTTGTTGGCTGTGACAAGTTTCCAACACGAGAACTCCATGTAACACAAGGCCACGCCATCTGAGTCTTCTTATTGGATTTTTTAGGTACATCAAGCTGTTTGAGTTCATACTTGGTTCTGAGACACTTGAGCATAAAATTTGCCTCAGCACTAAGAGCTAAAGATTAGTGGAGAAAGTCAACTCCTAGTTAATTCCTAGAATTAAGGAAGACATCCTATGTTTTCTGCTCCATCTGGGGCACAGGAATATGAACACTAATTCTCCTGGAGATGGGTTTTCATGCAGTCATTAGCTGAGGACCCAGTGGCAAGGAGTGAAAGCTGATCCTCATTGGCAGTCTGGGGCTATGTCTTCTGTACCATAGCTGGTTCTCATTGTCTTTCATGATCCATTCATCATCCCACTAACTAAAGACCACATAGTTAGAAGCACATACAATGAAATTCAAGTGAATATAAGTACATATAAATGAGCATGTTTTTCAACATGTGATTATGCACTTTAACAGACCAGCTGAAAAGAAATGTCATACAAATTATCTGGAATATCTTAGTAGGGATGAAGTTTTGTAAATATTAATACAGATAAAGATATATGTATAATTGCATGTATGTATTACAGATGTATATGTATCTACTCATAAAATATATGTAACTATTAACATATGTGTTTAAAGCAATGAGTAATGGCATGTAAAAGAATTACTTTCATGGAAACAGAGGCCATTGCATCAAATACATAAGAAACAAGATGCTTGACATAATTCTGTAATTCTTCATGACTAAACTGTATTTTAATGATAGACTAGTACACATATGATTCAATATATACATATGTGTGTATATATATATATGTGTGTGTGTGTCTATATAATCTATACTGAAGTAGAAATGAAGCTGTCTGTGGGAGAGAAGGAGAAACAGTGAGAATGGTCAGAGTAAATGTTCTACTTCTATGAAACCCATCACTATGTACAATTAATATGTCAAGTAAAGTTTGGTTTTAAAAGGCTGTGTTATCCACTTACTGTAATTGATAGGCCTTTGAACACTAAATAAGAAACCCTTAACTTAAAAGACATTGGAAAGGGGAGACCTCTAAATTAACACAAAACAAAATATGCCCAGACATTGGACTGTCCTCTGTATACTAACTTTTAAAATGACAAGGACTCAGAGATGACTCTTATAAATTATTTTAAAATCTTGCAAAATTCATAAATGTTTCCAGTGATGCATGGGATTTTTAAAACATGTAATGCTTCAGGATACATTAGTAACTATGGATTTAAAATACTGGGTAAAGGATTTATGGAGGCATGGCTCAGTCGATAAGAGTACTGGTTGCTTTTCCAGAGGCCCTGGTTCAATTTCTAGCATCCACAAAGCAATTCACAACTGTTCCTAGATCCAGTTCCAGGATGTCTGATGCTTACATCTGACCTCTCTTTAAACTGCATGCATGAATTACACAAGCACATATGCAATCAAAACACCCACACACATAAATTTTTTAAATAATGAATTAAAAGCTTCTAATTCAAAACAAAATTGCACCTGTAACATATGTAAATATGATCCAGTGTTTCTAAGACAGTAGTTGATTTACAGAAATTTTAGAGTAAATATCTTTGTATCCTAAAACTAATTTCTCAATAGTATATTTTTTGCCAACTTTTGGAGAAGAAACAACAATATACAACTTAAACAGAAAAATGCAGAGTGGAATCAAGGTGGCTTTCACTAAAGACAAACGAGACAGTTCCCAGGGGCACTGGAGTCAACAGACACACAGCTACTACCTTGAGTACACATTGGGTATGGAGTACAGGTGAGCTCAGGAAGAGCCAAGTGAATTGGTATCCACAGTGTGGGATACTTCTCCCTAAAGAAATGTGGCTTATTGGGCAACAGCCTCCCCCGAAAAAGAGACCCCTTTTATGACCTGAACATCCCCTGATGTTTTCTCAGAGAACTCAGTGACCACCTAGGATTTGGATGAGGGATTGCATGTCAGTCTCACAAAAACTAGAAATGACTGTAGTTCAGTAAGAACACCTTTTCCTTATTTCCAAATTCTCCCACGTGTTACTCCTCCTATCAGACCTAGGATCTTCCCTTGTCAATATCATTGCAGGAACCGCATCTGCCTGAAGCAGCAAGTTCTTTATCTTCTTCTCAAAATTAATTTGAAAAAAATTGCATCAGGATGTAGGGGTGTGGATAGATCTCATGCAAAGTATTGAGTAACTCAGTCATAACTCATGTCAGGAGGGTAAAGTTCACTCCAGGGGCCAGGACAGGGCATTTCTGTGTCAGCACAGAGAAGTTCCTATACAGTCCTGGGAAGAATAAAGAGGAAGTTTCACTCCTTCCTCTTTTATGATTTATGTTTTCTATATTATGACACCTATTATTTAAAAACTAAAAACCCACCATTCTCTGACAAAAAAAAAGTAGAAAAACTGCCTCTAGGCTAGGCAGGAGGGAAGAACTGCGGCCCGGCAATGCATCCTGGATGGAATGGATTTTCCCTTTCATCTGACACTGACCAAGGAAATTTAAATGCTTTTGCTAGGTGCTTTTCAGAAGGATTAAAGATAGCTGCTAAAAAGAGTTCTTTATCACCTAGTAATCCACAGATATTAAAAAACAAGTTATAAGATTTACAGAGATTTAAAACTGTAAATAGGCCATACTTACTGGAGGCAGCTTTAAAAGTTTTTAACAACTAAGACCAAAAGTGTTGAGAGATAAGAGCTTTTGGATAAGTTGAAAGCCACTGTGACCTTTTCAGATGATGAAATGCAGTTAAATTTACAGATACCCATCAAAGCATTGGTGTCTTGCCCTCAGTCAGAAGATTATCTTTGCTGAAAGACCTGCATCCAATGATAAGATATAGTTGGACTCTTGCTTGTTGACAACAAAGGGTTCCAGGAGTGTTTACAGAAAACAACCACCCTCTGGACTGGCCCAACACCATGATAATACAGTTGTGAAACTAACCAGTGCATCTATCTCCATCTAGATTAAACAATACCCAATGATTCTGGAAACAAAAAGGGAAACTGAAGTCCATATTGCTAGTATTAGAGACACAGGCATCCCATCACTTTACCTATCACAACAGATCACACCTCTCCTGCTTGGGACTTCTAATTCTCATGAGTTTGCTTATTCCATGGAAGGATCTGTACACTTCCTTGGACTAGAAAGATGCATCCTTCAGCCTACCCCCCTCAGGAGTGATTCATTCTATCTTTTCTTTTAAATGGGCAGCCCCAAAAGAAAGTTACAATGCTGAAATTACTTGACCAGACCACCACAAGGACTTAAAAATTTTCCAACCTTGTTTGATAAGATACTAAATTCTGACCACTTGCCCTTCCCCTTCAGTGGCTTTCCAGGACCATATTCTTACAATATGTAAGTAGAATCATCCTAAACTCTAAAACTACAATAAATTATGAAAACAGTGGCTGGGGGGGCTTGTGTAAGAGTTACAGACTTTGTGCTATAGACTGCTAAGGAAGTCCAACTTTGTAAAAAAAGAGGCTACTATCCTGGATACCAGTTGAGCAGAGGCAAAGAAGCCTGTATCAGAGTAAGATTGCTGTCATCACTCTGATTCTAATTCCAAAGACTAAGAGACAACTTCAAGAGGTCATAGGTACAAGTGAATATTTCTGCATCTGGATACAAGGTTTTGTGGAAATGACAAGGTCTCTATACATGAGCACAAAATGGGACACTAAACCTATAACACAGACTGAGACAAAACAAAAGACGTTTGAGACTTTAATAACAACTCTGAGCTTGGGTTCAGACCCAGGACTTCCAGATGTCTCAAAACCCTTTCATCTGCTTGTGCATTGAACAAAAGACATTACAAAAGGTGTTTTAATTCAAACTTTTTTTTCCTTTTTTTTATTGGAAAAAAAAGAAATTTCTGCCTCCTCGCCACCTCCCATTTTCCTCCCCCTCCTCCCCTTCCCTCTCCAGACTGATGAGCAGTCAGGGTTTCCTGCCCTGTGGAAAGTCCAAAGTCCTCCCCCCTCAATCCTGGTCTAGGAAGGTGAACATCGAAACTGGCTAGGCGCCCACAAAGCCAGAACCTGAAGTAGGATCAAAACCCGGTGCCATTGTCCTTGGCTTCTCAGCAGCCCTCATTGTCTGCCAAATTCAGAGAGTTCGGTTTTATCCCATGCTTTTTCAGTCACAGTCCAGCTGGCCTTGGTGAGCTCCCAATGGATCAGCACCACTGTCTCCGTGGGTGAGTGAACCCCTTGTGGTCCTGACTTCTTTGCTCATATTCTCCCTCCTTCTGCTTCTCATTGGAACATTGGAAGCTCAGTCCGGTGCTCCAATGTGGGTCTCTGTCTCTATCTCCATCCATCGCCAGATGAAGGTTCTATGGTGATATGCAAGATATTCATCAGTATGGCTATAGGATAGGGTCATTTCAGGTTTCCTATCCTCAGCTGCCCCAGGAACTAACTGGGGACATCGCCTTGGGCACCTGGGAGCCCCTCTAAGTCCAAGTCTCTTGCCAACCCTAAGATGGCTCCCTTAATTAAGATATGTGCTTCCCTGATCCCCTAACCAACCTTCCTTTATCCCAATCATCCCGTTTCCCCAAGTTCCCCCCAACCTCCCCTTCTCACATTTCTCTCCCCTTCTTCCCTTACTCCCCTCCCACCACACCCCCAAGATCCCAATTTTTTCCCTGGCAATCTTGTCTACTTCCCATAACCAGGAGGATAGCTATATGTTTTTCTTTAGGTTCACCTTCTTATTTAGTTTGTTTAGGATATCAAATTATAGACTCACTGACCTTTATTTATCTCTAGAAACCAATTATGAGTGAGTACATCCCACGTTCATCTTTTCGGGTCTGGGTTACCTCACTCAGGATAGTGTTTTCTATTTCCATCCATTTGCATGCAAAATTCGCTAAGTCATTGTTTTTTTACCACTGAGTAGTATTCTAATGTGTATATATTCCACACTTTCTTCATCCATTCTTCCATTGAAGGGCATCTAGGTTGTTTCCAGGTTCTGGCTATTACAAATAATGCTGCTATGAACATAGTTGAACAAATGTCCTTGTCATATGATCAGGCATCTTGTGGGTATATTCCCAAGAGTGGCATTGCTGGGTCCATGGGTAGGTTGATCCCGAATTTCCTGAGAAACCGCCACACTGCTTTCCAAAGTGGTTGCACAAGTTTGTATTCCCACCAACAATGGATGAGGGTACCCCTTTCTACACAGCCTCTCCAGCAAAGGCTATCATTGGTGTTTTTGATTTTAGCCATTCTGACAGGTGTAAGATGATATTTCAATGTTGTTTTGATTTGCATTTCCCTGATCACTAAGGAGGCTGAGCATGACCTTAAGTGTCTTTTGACCATTTGGAATTCTTCTGTTGAGAATTCTCTGTTCAGATCAGTGCCCCATTTTTTAATTGGGTTAATTAGCATTTTAAAGTCTAGTTTCTTGAGTTTTTTTATATATTTTGGACATCAGACCTTTGTCTGTTGTGGGGTTGGTGAAGATCTTCTCCCAGTCAGTGGGTTGCCTTTTTGTCTTAGTGACAGTGTCCTTTGCTTTACAGAAGCTTCTCAGTTTCAGTAGGTCCCATTATTCAATGTTGCCCTTAATGACTGTGCTGCTGGAGTTATACCAAGGAAGCGATCGCCTGTGCCCATCTGTTGTAGGGTACTTCCCACTTTCTCTTCTATCAGGTTCAGTGTCTTCAGATTGATATTGAGGTCTTTGATCCATTTGGACTTGAGTTTTGTGCATGGTGATAGATTTGGGTCTATTTTCATTCTTCTACAGGTTGACATCCAATTGTGCCAGCACCATTTGTTGAAGATGCTTTCTTTCTTCCATTGTATACTTTTAGCACCTTTATCGAAAATGAGGTGTTCATAGGTTTGTGGGTTAAAATCCGGGTCTTCTATATGATTCCATTGGTCGACTTCTCTGTTTTTATGCCAATACCACACTGTTTTCATTACTAAAGCTCTGTAATAGAGTTTGAAGTCAGGGATGGTAATGCCTCCAGAAGTTCCTTTATTGTATAAGATTGTTTTGGGTCATGATAATACCCTGTGACATATTTTACCAAATGATTATACCCTATAGTCATAGAATGGCCTAGCTGTCTAAGAGCTATGACAGCTACTGATAGACTGATTCAGAAAAACAAACAAACAAACAAAGAATTAATTCTGGGTCAGGATCTTATACTCACAGAACCACAAACAAGGTAGCTCAGTCCAGAGTGCAAAATTGATTGAGCTGACCCAGGTTCTCTGATGGGGAAAAGAAAAATACATTGCCATATACATAGGCACTTTCTATGCTTTTATTACCACATATGTCCACATTATGACCTATAGATAAATGAGCCTTCTCACCACTGTGGGATAGGGCATTAAAAACAAAAAATCTTGGCCCTCTGAGAAGCTATTTGTCTTCCCCTTCTAATCGTTATCCTCTGATGTTGAGTATATTATAACAAAGACACCCCTTAATCAAAAGGTAACTAGATTGCTGACATGGTAACCTGACAAATGGCCCTAAGACTAGTAGCATATATAGAAATTCTGGTGACATAGCCTGGCCTGGTGCTACTAAAGACTCCATAGGAAAACCAAAAGTACATGCAGATCTTAACATAATTGGAAAGCTTGAACCAACGGGATGGTGGAAACCAAAGAGAAAGATCATTCTCCCAGAACGATGAGCATGACGATAACTGACCTTTGACATATTACTCAACTTGGGTCCTTGAAACTTTCTAAATGATCAGATAAAGGTATGCTATACCCAGACTGGACAGCCTGGCATGGGATGTCCCAGCCAGATGCCAGGTTTATTTTCATGTAAATCCAAAACAGAAAGTCTTTACATAGGAAGAAGTCTGAATGAGAGGCTAATGCCTGAGAAAACTCTTGAAAACTAATTTCATAAAGACCCAGCCTGACACGGGAGGGAATGAGTACTTGCTACATTTTATAGATAACTTTTCCAAGTGGGAAGAAGTGTCCCTCAAGCAGAACTGTTGAAAGGGTAGCTTAAAAACTCCTTCAGGAACTGGTCTACTGATTTGGCCTTCCTCTAACTATAAGGCCTTTGAATGTCCAGATTTTTAGAGCAAAATTGCCCAATTAATAGCTAAAAATGTAGACATAAACTAAGAACTTTATTATACATATAGACCTTATAATTCAGGGCAGGTATTAAAAAGTAAACCAACATTAAAAAAAACCTTTAACACTCATTACAGTACAATGAAAGATGAATAGATTTTCCCTTTGTTTTATTTTAGGCCTGCTGTACTCCTTATAGGGAGGGATTTACCTACTATGAGATTATATTGAAAATTCTCCCCACTACTTCCTCAGATCAGAGACCAGCAGTTGGCAGAACTCCCTGCATTCCATTCTCAAGTCAAAACATGTTCTCCGATGCTTCATAAAGGCTATGTAAAGGTAGGAAGTATTTTATCAGTGAGATGTAGAATCCTTTGCAACCCTCCTCCATCCATCCATGCCTGTTGATCTTCTGCACTCATCAGCAGCTGTTGAGAGCTAGTGATTAAAATGGTTGTATATTAAACTGATATTTCAAGGTCCCTCTTATCTTTTCTCTTTTAAAACTTTTTAGTTCCTTCTCCAGCAATGTTTATTGAGCTTTATAGGGGAAGGCATAAATGTGCAGTTTAGAGCTGAGCACTCAATTTTCATGTCCTCTCAGGACCTTGTAATGACAAAATCACTGCCTTCGTGGTTGTTTGCTCGACAGTGAGGTTTCTCTGATTAAGTCTAAGAGTCTATTCTTCAGATATTGTACTTTTTGACTATATTTCTCTACTACATAATTTTACTTAATTTCAACATGTGTTTCTGTTCTTTGAGAATTTCATTCATATATACTGGTGTAGGGTATCCAAAAGAGAAGACAACTGAGACACAAGTTCAAGCCAATAGAAACTTTTTTTGGGGGGGTGAAAAGCGGGTTTATGTATATAAAAATAAATACTTACAAGTCATTTTCACAGCATGATCTCTTAGCAAAATAACAGTAGCAGGGTCCACTCTCTGAACCTTGACCACTACAGACAGGCTATATGACAACCCAGCCATGGATTTTTGATCACGATTATAGAATTAGATCGGAAATTCCCTACCAGTGGAACAGGACTCAGAAAACAAGCAGAGAACAGTTGATTACCCCATAATAACCATGCATCTGTTGTACCAGAGGACACTTCTGGCCTAGAAGGTTTGTATTATAGTAAGCAGGGTCCAAGGCTGGGGAAGATTCTCAGATTCTTGCCAACATTTTAGTTGAAGGTGGTTCCACAAATGACCAGATTTTGGGGTGGCCTTCCAATTTTGTATTTGTAATTGTGTGGGGTTTTCCAAAAGGGTCCCCACAGCCTGTATGCTTTAGACTCACTGCTGATACTCTGCTCTTTGTAACTCCAGCCTTAAGATTGGGCATTGGTTACTCTTCGGGCACTGGTTACTCTTTATTACGTTATTTTCCGGCAGATTTAAAGCAGAGAACTACTTCTTTGGACTCTATGTAACAGGTATGAAAATGAGAGCGGGGAGGAAGATGGATGGGTGGAGAAGGGCAGGAGATGCCACAGCTTGCACCACTAGAGTTTGGTCATAATCCTTGCTGCATTAACTTTTCCTTCCACAATCCACACTTCCTTCAATTCCCTGTAGCTGGAGCAACATTTTTGTTCATAGACATTGTGCCTTCTTTCTTCCCCATTTCTTTTTTTTATTATCTGGCCTGTGACTACACTGGGTGTTTGTGATCTCAATGTAGCTCAAGCTTTTCTCAGTATGAGCTTTAAAGTATAAAACCTATATCCTGCTTTGGCATACTTTAGTTAGAGGGACACTTAGCCAGAAGCAGAACTCTAGAAATAAAAAAAAAATGGCAAGGTTAGTACATTTAATATCTACCCCAAAATGATGAAATGTGATGAATTGGGTCTTTGTTTTAATTTAGTCAATCAGTGTTGTCTATATGCTGAATTTTATGGCCTAAATATTACTTCTAGCAACTATCATGTGAATAGTCTCTCACACTGCTCTTATTTTAAAAAGAACTAATTCACTCACAAGAGTAATTAAAATGAAAAACACAACTAAAATTCTTAATGTTTGAAGAGTTAATGGATGTAAAACATAGAAGAGAAAATTTAAAAATATTGAGAAAAGTATATATAAGAGAGACATATATATGTAAGTGGTTAAGAAGAAAATTAAAATTGAGCAAATTATAACTAATTCTAGTAACTTATTAATAGAGCTAATGGTTCAGGTTTATAAGAGATTCAAGTTACTAGTACTAGTATTTCTTGTTTCCACCATAATTTTAAGTCATTTTTAGTAGAACTTTTAAAGAAAATAAGTAACAGTAATAAATAAATTTGCCATTTGTCCTAAGAAGTTTTTTCTAAGGATAGTGTTAGACAATACCTGGAGCCTTTACCATAAATTTATAATATCTTGCTTTTTAGCCTATATTTCTTCATAGCTTTCTCAGAAAATCTTGAAACCACAACTAATCAGAAGCAAATTACATACAATCAGGTAGGAGGACTACATACTTAGGTGAAGATCCAATGACCTTGTCTATCCCCTTTTAAAGGAATAATGACTCTTAGCAGTCCATCTCTTGTTGGCACACACTTTGCCTCTTGGGAGGCAAAGGCAGGTGGATCTCTGTGAGTTCAAGGCTAGTCTGATCTACAAGAGCTAGTTCCAGAACAGGTTCCAAAGGTACAGAGAAATTCTATCTCAAAAAGCAAACAAAAAAAGTCCAACAGACAACATAAAATAATGAGAAAACAGCAAGAACAACAACAACAAACAAAACAGTACAGCAATGCAATGGGGCAAGACCAGAGGAACTCAAATGAGGGATGGCAACCTTCATTCATACACCAGAACGAGAAGACAGTTGGTCATTTCCTCTGCCTTATATATTGGATCTACTCATTTGCTCTCACCTTTGTCTCTCCAGAGGTCGAGACTTCAAAGCAGAACAAAGAGCTCACGAAGTCAGAAGTCAAAGAGCTTCAGAAGCACATTGACCAGCAATCCTTTCTTTCATTTTGCAGTCTGGGATCCCTGGAGACTAAAATGACCACCTTGAATTTGCTACCTCTGGAGCCTAACTACTACTAGCAACATTTAATTTGTGGCACTTATGGTAACAGGGTCCACAGAATTCCAGATAAACCAGAACCTACCCAGTACCCATGTCTATGAGTCTTCTCTATTCCAGGGACCTTGCTGGGTTATGAACTCTCAAACCTCGAAAAAAAGTTAGACTTCATTTAACTGTCATTGCAATTTTTATTGATGACGATTACCAGTACATTAATCTCTGAGTCAGACTTGAGAGTACCTTGTTAAGGGTAGCAATGGAAGAATTTAAAGGTATAAACTACAGGAAGGATTTGAGTATCTCTACAATCAAGCCAGGAGCTCTTTTGCTCTGAAGAGACTAGGTAGTTGAGGCAATTGCAGAATAATCCTTGATGTCTGCATAAGCAGATTATAAAAGTCAAAGAGAAGTTAGTCATATCATAGATGGTCATGACTGTACATTTCTGGGTGGGAGACACTTTGTCAGGGTTATTGTGAACTTCTCAATGAACTTGGTCAATAACAAATTACTAGTGGGAACCAAGATGGGTACCAAGAATAAAGTTTCTTTAGTCATCAAAAGGGGATGAGGTTTCAA
Source organism: Microtus agrestis (assembly GCA_902806775.1). Classification (NCBI taxonomy): domain Eukaryota; kingdom Metazoa; phylum Chordata; class Mammalia; order Rodentia; family Cricetidae; genus Microtus; species Microtus agrestis. Next base: position 54,769 of record CADCXT010003339.1, on the reverse strand, counting down.
AAGAGTATGAGTTCTTTTTAAAGTGTAAAGAGAGAGTGAAAAGAATACATTATATACAGGTAGAAGATTGTAGGAGATTGTTAACTACTATATTAATATTTTTATTATTCTCTCCTATTATATCCTGACTATAGTTTTTTCCCTCCCCTCTCCCAACCTCTCCCCTCCCTGAAATCTATCCCATCAACCTCTCTTCTCCTCCATATCCATCCTTCTTCCATCTCTCCTCAAAAAAGAACAAAACGACAAGGAATATCAACCAAACATTGCATAATGTGCTAAAATCAGACCAGGCAAATACCATCATATCAAGGCTGGATAAGGCAACCCAGTAGGAGGTAAAGGGTAACACAAGTAGGAAAAAGAGTCAGTAACTACCCCTGCTCCCACTCTTAGGAATCCTAAAAGCAACAAGATAGTCATATATAATATATATGCAGAGGGCCTCAGTTAGTCCCCTACAGGCTAACTGATCTCTGTAAGTGCCCCATGAGTCCCAGTAAATTGATTCTGTTGGCCATGTGTGTTCTCATGGTGTCCCTGAACACTCAGGTTCCTCCAAACTTACCTTCCTTTCCTTCACAGGACTCTCTGAACTCTGTATAATTTTTGACAGTGGGACTCTGCATCTGCTTCCATTGGCAGCTTGATGAAGTCTTTCTAGTGTCTTTGATGAGGATTCTGCTCAACTCCAGTTCCAGAATACTCTGCAACCATGGCAAACTCTGGATCAAAAGATTTGTGGATGGGTTGGTGTCCCGCCACTCCATTTGAGGCCTTGCCTGGTTACAAAAGATGACTGGTTTATGCTTCATGTACCCCATTACTAGGAGTCATTGTTAAGGTTATTGTAGATTTCATGTAGTTTCCATTGCATGAGTTTTCCACCTTACCCATGAAATTTCCCCCAGTTCTGTTTATTTGTCCTAATATTTTCTCCATCTCCCCAAGTTGAGCCCTCCTCTTCCTAACCCCCAACAGCAGGCCTCCCACCAAATCTATTCTATTTCCTCTTCCTAGGCATAATCTTGCTTCCACCTAAGGCCCTTCTTGTTACTTGGCCTCTCTGAGTCTGTGGTTGTAGCATGATTATATTTTCCTTTGAAATTAATATTCACTTATAAGTGAGTACATACCATGCTTGTCTTTCTGGCTCTGTAATATCTCACTCAGAATGATTTTTTAAAGTTCCATTCATTTGCCTGGAAATTTCATGATATTATTTTTGTTTGCTTTTTTTTTTATTGCCTTATTGAGCAACACATTTTTCTCCAAATCTAGCAAAAAAAATCATATTGTGTGAGGTAAAACAGACCCAGAAAGACAGATATAATATGTACTCACTCATAAATGGCTTTTAGACATAAAGCAAAGAAAAGCCAGCCTATACTCTGCAACCCCAGAGAACCTAGACAACAATGAGGACCCTAAGAGAGACATACATGAATATATATATGAAAAGATAAGACCTGAGTAAATTGGGAAGATGTGAGTCTTGGGAAAGGGTAGAAAGGAAGGGGAAGAAGGCGGGGAAGTGGAGAAAAATGTTATTGTTTTTAACAGCTGAGTAATACACCATTATGTAAATGCATCATATTTTCTGTAACCATTCTTCAGTTGAGGGACATCTAGATAGTTCCCAGGTTCTGGCTATTGCTGTGGTATAATGCTTTTGTACACTGCAAAGATTTGTCACTCATATTGGCTTAATAAAAAGCTGATTGACAAATAACCAAGGAGGAAGTATATGCTGGATAACCAGAATAAGAGAATTTTGGGAAGATAAAAGGAAGAGACATAGTCACCCACCAGACACAGAGAAAACAAGATAAGGACTCTGCACTGAGAAACGGTACCAAGCAACATGTCTAAACATAGATAAGAATTATGGGTTAAATTTAGTCATAAGAGGTAGTTAGTAATAAGTCTGAACAACAGGTCAAAGAGTTTATAATTAATATAAGCCTCTGTGTGTTTCTTTGGGTCTGAACAGCTGCAGGATGGGGGGGGGCAGAGACTTCCATCTACAAATGGCACCCAAATGTATGGTGAGAATTTTCACATAAAAAGTTTGATAAAGTTCTAAAAAAAATGGGGGGGTGGATTCTAGAAAGATGGATTCTAGACAGACAAGAACAGAGTGAAGCACAGCTTCGTGGTAGCCATCTTTTCATGATAGGCTCTGATTGCTAGTGGGCAAGCAGAGGCGTTGCTCCTTTAAGAGAGCTTTCATGACTAAATATTAGCAGCAAAAGCCTCACAGTTCTTTTAAGAGGCCCTGTAACCAAACACTTAAATGGTGTTTATGAGCAGCTGGTGGCATGCTTCTTGGTAGTGGACCTCAAACTTCCACAGAGTTGTAGCAATAAACATGACTCCTGCCAGTACCTCCATCAGTAAGCTAGACTATCAGAAAGCTAAGGAATGAGGTGAAGCCAGCCACCAAAGCTGTAGCTTTAATCCTAGCCATATCGCTCAGCAGATTAAAGACTCATGTGCTCAGAAAAAGATAGAGATATACATTAAAGACAGATTCAGATTTAAAAAAATCCCTCTAAACAGTGATCTAATTTTGTCTCTATTAGTGCCTGCACAATTGGTGCTCTGTTCAGGAAGTTGTCTCCTGTGCCAATGAGTTAAAGGATATTTCCTACTTCCTATTCTATCAGGCTTAGTGTATCTGGATTTGTGTTAAGGTCTTTGATCCACTTGCACTTGAGTTTTATATAGGGTGACATATATGGACCTATTTGCCTTCTTCTATATGCCAAAATCAAGTTAGACCAGCACCATTTGTTGAAGATGCTTTCTTTTTGTCATTGTATATTTCGGGGTATTTTAATCACAAATATATTGTCCTTGGGTATGTAGATTTACATCTGGGTCTTCAGTTAGATTCCTTACATCAATGTGTGTGTTTTAATGCCAATACCATGCAGGTTTTTAATTATTGCAGCTCTGTAGTACAGTTTGATATCAGGGATGGTGATACCTCCAAGAAGTTCTTTTATTTTATAGAGTTATTTTAGCTAGGCTGAGATATTTGCTTTTCCATATAAAGTTGAGTATTATTCTTTCAAGTTCTGCAAATAATTGTGTTAGAATTTAAATGGAGATTGTCTTGATTCATTGCATTGCTTTTTAAAGGATGACCATCTTTGCTATGTTAATTCTATAGAACCATGAACATGGGATATCTTTCTATCTTCTGATATCTTCAATTTCCTTCTTCAAAGACTTATTTGTTATTATACAGGTCTTTCACTTGCTTGGTTAATGCAACTCCTAGAAACTTTTTATTATTTGTGGCTATTGTTTTTTTAACCTGGTTTCTTTCTTATTCTGTTTGTCATTTGCACATAGGAGAGATACTAACTTTTTAAACTTGTTCCTCCACCTCACTGAAAGTGTATATCAGCTGTAGATCTTCCACGGTAGAATCACTTATATATACTATCATATGATAGTATACATTTGTAAATTTTGAATTTAACTTTCTCCTTTCCAATTTGTATCACTTGATCTCTTTTAGTTGTGTTATTGCTCTGGATAGAACTTCAAGTACTACATTAAATAGATATGGATAGAGTGGACCTTGTCTTATTCCTGATTTAATTGGAATTGTTTGAGCTTTCTCCATTTAATTTGATTTTGACTATAGGCTTGCTGTATATTATCCTTATTATGTTTAAGTATGTCATTTATAACCTTTATCTTTCAAAAACTTTATCATGAAGGGATGTTGGATTTTATTAAAGCCTTTTGAAGCATCTAACGAGATGAGTATATCTTTTCTTTTAGTTTGTTCATATGCAGGATCATATTGACAGATTTTCATATGTGGAAACATCCCTGAATCAATAGAATGAAGCCTACATAATCATGATGGATTATCTTCTGATGTGTTTTGTAGTTTAGCTTTTATTTTATTGAATATATTTGTATCTATGTTAATGAGGAATATTGGTCTGTAATTATCTGTCTTTGTTGGGTATTTGTGTGGCTTGAATATTTGGATGACTGTGCCCTCATAAAATGAATTTTGCAAAGTTCCTTCTGTTTCTATTATGAAGAATAATTTGCAGAGTATTGACATTAAGTCTTATCTTAAAGTCTGGAGAATTATGCCCTGAAACCATAGGGCCTGGCTTTCTCTCTCTCTCTCTCTCTCTCTCTCTCTCTCTCTCTCTCTCTCTCCCTCCCTCCCTCCCTCCCTCCCTCCCTCCCTCCCTCCCCCTCTCTCTCTCTCTCTCTCTCTCTCTCTCTCTCTCTCTCTCTCTCTCTCTTTCTTTCTTTCTTTTTTTGGTTGGGAGACTTTGATAACTGATTGTATATCCCTGGGGGAATATAGTAGGAGGCTGTTTGTTCATCCTTGCCACCCGGAATAGAAATAACCATACAGAAACTTTAGTAATTAAATCACCACTTGGCCCATTAGCTCTATCTTCTTACTGGCTAACTCTTACATCTTAATTTAAACCATTTCTAGTAATCTGTGCATTGCCACATGGCTATGGCTTACTGGCAAGATTCCAACCAGTGCCTGTCTCTGCTGGAGCTACTTGGCTTCTCTCCAAATGCCACCTTCCTGTTCCTAGTACTCACTTTAGTTTTCCCTTTCCTCTGTTCTGCCCTGCTCTGCTATAGGCTCAAGGAAATTTCTTTATTCACAAATGGTATTCACAGCATACAGAGGGGAATACCACATGAGTTATAGGTTTATTTGATTTGTTTATCTGATCTTTATTTAAGATTGCTGAGTGGTATCTACCAAGAAAATTGCCCATTTCTTTTAGATTTCCCAATTTTGTGAAGTACATGTTTTTGAAGTATGAGCTAGTGATATTTATGTCTGTTGTTATGTCCTTCTTTTCTGATTTTGGTAATTTGAGTATTTTCTCTTTCTTTTTCTCAGTTTTTATAAGGGTGTGTCTATCTTATTGATTAAGCTTTTATTTGTTAATTCTTTGTAGTTTTCTCAGTGTTCTTTTTTAATTAACTTCACCCCTGGTTTTGACTATTTTGTGCTTTTATTTCTCTTGGGTATATTTGCTTCTTTTTGTTCTAGAGCTTTCAGGTGTGCTGTTAGGTTACTAATGTGAGATCTCTGCAACTTTTTATGAAGGCATTTAATACTGTGAACTTCCCTATTAGCATCACTGTCATAGTGTCTCACAGGTTTGGGTATGTCTCACACCCATTTTTATAGAGTTTTAGGAAGTCTTTATTTTCTTTATTTCTGCCTTTACATAGTAGTAAGGAACTAAAAAGGCTCCATCTATGAAACATAAAGAATCGATGTCAGCATGCAATTTTTCCTCTCATACTGTTATATAGATCAGAGAGGCATAAACTATGTTTCCCCTGCTTCAGCCTTGTAATTAGCTGGGATTTCCACCCTGCATTAACTGGTAAATGCTTTGTGTATTATTTATATCCTTAATTCTAATTTGAAATGTGTTGTTATTTTCTTTGTATATTCATAATGTAATGATGAAGTCATAGATTTAAAATTTTTTTGATCTATTTACTATTCTGTACAGGAAATCATAATAACCCAAGACTTTCTAAGAAGCTCTGATGAAAGGACAATGGTAACTTTAGTTCTGTGTTCTTATCCAAGATCAGACTTGGAGACAAGTCTAATGTTTGGGCCAGTGTTTTCCAGGAGTGGATGTTGCAGCTTCTGAGGACAGGACTCTGCCTTCTTGGTTATGGTTATCATCCTTAGGAATATGTTTGAGGTTTTCCAAGTTCTCTTTTCAAATATTGTATGATTGTCCCTCTGCTAACCTTGACCATTTTCCCATTGCAAATAGTATACAAGATAGAGTAGTTCTTAGTATATTTGCTTGGCACGAGACATTGGCTTATTCAAGAACCTCTGGTCCAATTATTTCTTGTATTGTCTTTAGTTCTTGTCCCTGGTCTTTCCAGTCACTGCTTGGGACCCTCATTACTGCTTATTCCTACTAGTTCTGAATTTTCCACTTTCATAGCACAATGTTCGATGGGTATTTCATCATTCAATTTACAGCTTTATTGAGGTATAATTGACCAAAGGTATATATTCAGAGAAAATATTTTTGAACTTTGTGTATACATATTTACATGTATATACAATAGCGATTAATGAAAAGGGGGTTATAAATTTGAAAGAGAGTCTATAAGGGTCTATGGGAATGTCTCTATGGAGGAAAGGTAAGGAAGAATTGCTGCAATTATAGTCTCAAAAGTAAAAAGAAAACAAAGAAAAGCAGAAAAACCCAGAAACTTCCTTCACTCCTATTGTCTTCATTTTATCTATTGAGTATTGACCAAGTATTTGTCTTATTTATAAAATGCTTGGGGCATTGCTCATCTCTGTCTCAGAATCAGGTGAGTCCACAAAGTTGCCAAAATCCCCAAGTTACATTTGCAAAATTGCTGTTCACCTGAGGCAGATATAATTTTTTTGACATCCCTGGTACTCTTTCCTCCATTGAATATAGAGGCTAGATCTCCCTGAATGTTTAAAGAACAGAGAATTGTCTCAAGTTGAACTTTTCTGCCTGAGAGATGTGACATTCTGCTGCCTCTGTCTAGGAGTCATGATGTGCAGTTGGGCATAGGTCACTTCATCTGGCTCCTTGGCTGCAGCAATCTGGAGTAGGAGAAGGTAGAGTAAGTTCTATATTCAGCACTGGGAGACTGTGGGACTGGAGAGGTTATGACCCACTGGATCATCTCTTACTTGGTCTTTTTTTGCATTTCTGTCCTTTGATTCTAGCAATCCCTTTGGCATGAGGGAAGGAGAGATAGGCTCTGCCCTTCTGAATCTGGAAGGTTTAACCTGGGCATATAAGTCTTTGGGGTGATCTTCCTTATGCTGGCTCTGCAACAAAGAGAAAGGAAATCACAGGAAATGTATTCTGGTACCCCAGATGCTCTACTCCCACTCAATTTCCATGGATTAGGAGAGTAAGACTATAGACATTTAACTCAAACGATGCCATTGCTGGTGGGGTCTTCTGGAGCTTCCTAATGACTCTAAGTGCCTGACAGTTTCCTTCCTGAATTTCTGATGTATTATCCTGGATGGTGGCTTCACTTAATGGGCTCCAACGTTTGGAAAGAAGATGTTCCTTCTGACATAACACGTGCACCTGCCACATCCTGCTGAGATATGCTAGTCCATCACATATTTGTAGTAGCCTCTACACTCTGCCTTCTCCTCAAAAGGCTTTTTTCAGCCCTCCTTTAAAATTCATATTGATGATCTGTTCCCATCAGATCATCAAATCAACCTCAACTAATTTCCTCTAATTCATTTCCCTCAAGAAATTTGCAAGGCTCACTCTCTCTGTTATAGCCAAGAGTTTGTCCTGGTGAATGGGGAATTCTGTTATCTGCTGTATCTGCCATCCCCACAGTAAGCTTTGTAAAGAATAAGATTCAGGAACTAGGAAGAGGAGTCAAGCCACATAGTGGTTGTTAAGCAAACATTATTGAACGAGTTTGCTACCCAGTGCCCATAATTTTAAAAAGCCAAGCAAGAATGCACATGCCTAGAACCCAAGCACTGGGGAAGATAGAATGGTGCCCAAGGTTCAATACAAATGGTCTAGCCAATCAATGAGCTCCGGTGTCATTCAGAGGTTCAGTCTCAGAAAATAAAAGAAGCCATCAAATGTTGACTTTTATCATAGTCTGTGTTTATACACATGTACACAAAAACATCAGGTACAGAGTTCTTATATATTCTTGTGTTTTGTTCATTAACTTATTAGTTTTATTGCTAAAGATTAAGCCTTATGCATCCAAAGTAATCACGTTACCATTAAGCTACAGCTTCAGACACTCACATTGTCTTGAGACTCAGGAAGTTGCTAGTAAACAATCTGATGCTGAGGAGTCACAATGTAGGGGTCATATGCTTAAAACTAAACAAAGCAAGGAGGATGTCATAGCACACAGAGGACAGGGGCTTCTGGAATCAAGAAGCCAGCTGTGCATAATTCTGAGGGCTGAAAAAAGGACAGTGATTGATCCCAGGGTAAACTGAGTCATAAGTTCATAGCACTGAGGAAAGGAATCTTACCAAAATGGCCAGCTTCACATGCTCTGTAATCTCTGTGCCCTTCACAGCAGCATCTGTCATAACAGAACACACAGGTCTTCCCATGGCCAAATTCCTGGGACTTCTCACTGCCCCAGCTACCTGGCCTCTCCCAGACAGCAACAGAGAAAAGGGAATGTGGTTGAAGGGTCCATAATAAGTGAGGAGGGAAAGGTCCATAGTGACTTGGTGGCTCAGAGAAGTGACCCAGAACCTCTACCACCCATCTAATGCTGAGATCTCAGATATCTCCCTCCCAGGGACCATATTTGTCTCACACAAGATTTCTTCCTGGATTCCAGCAGTTGGGCTAGAGCTGGGAAGAAAGGAGAATGTCAAATGGCAGTGAGGTTAGTCAGGAAGGTTTGTAGGTCTAGATTGCTAGCCTTGAGTTACCTCATCTGGATGCTTTTGTCCCTGATCACTGGCTCTGGAGCTTCTGCAGGATGTTGCAAGTTGGTCACTGTTTGGACTGCAAGAAAGAAAAGAGTCTCAGTCATGAGGGTGGAGCATTCTTACCTAGCACTTTCAGGGAAGGAAGGGGCCTTTACAACCCATTGCTTATGTTTATGTGTTCATATGTTCCAGAATATGGAATGTCTCATATGATAGCTGATATTTCACAGGTTTCAAGATCATATTGATGATTTGAGTTTCAGAGAAGTGTTTCTAAGGTGACATGTCACTGTCTGAGCTTTCCCAAGACCACACTGAGCCCCTGTTTGGAAATCCAATAGGGGGTACCCTCTGCTCCCTGAAACCAAGACCACCCACACCCTACTCACCTCCATTCCTGCATTTGTTCTGGTGTCTCAGTCTGAGTAGAAGGAAGAGGGCAAGAAGGAAGAGCAAGAGGAGGAATCCCACAGAAACTCCAATCAAAATCTTCGAATATCTTGCCAGCCCTGGGATATAGGACACATAATGAATGAGGAACTGTGTGATAGGCCCATACTGATTCTTTATATTCACTACCACTTACCCTCATAGCTATGCAATGTGAGACTGACTCCCATTACTCCAGTCAGTTTACCTGCTGGTCACAGAGCAGGAGGGCACAATGCTGTATGATTTAACCTAAAAAATCCAGCCTCCAACTTTATTCCCTACACAAAACTAAGCTGCATGGACTGTAAGGAAGGATCCTGAGTACCGTGAACTCCCTGTGTCACATACCCCTACACAATGTCACCATCACAGAGTCAGATGGGGCAAGACAATTGCAGAAGTGGTTTCTAGAGAATTTCTCCCTATGTGAAAGACACAGATAAAGTCAGCACTAAAAGAAACTTAACATCTAGTCCAGGGCTCTCCTATTTACACTTGTAGAATCACACAGTAGGAGGGCTTGGCCATATGAACCTCTCAGAAATGACTGTAACTACCCTATAACTTGTTTGAATCAGACTCCACGGGGTGAAGTGAAGAATGGATGGGATAGGGAAATCATGGGAAGTTACATCCTGCCTTCATTTATATACTTCTCCTAGGAAAAATCTCAAATATCACTCTTTTTCAGGATGACTTTATTACATCCTGGCCTGTGAGTCTTTTTGGTTATAGAGATCATGTTGTGCTCACTGTTTGAATTCCAGTATTCTGGTCAACATACAAACTTGGTATGTAAATGAAGACTTACAGGTGCTGAGAGTTTTCCCATTCTGATATAGAAAAATCTCCCTAGACAGGAAAATCTATGGTATGTGCTTTGAGGCCACCAGGAAAATGTTAGCAATTGGATGTATTCAATCGAAACCTGGTCTAATTATCTCAACTCTTCTCAGTCTTGTGTCTACACTGAACCCTCTCTATTACCTTCCAGCCGCCTACCTGAACATTCTGAATCTTGCTGAAGAGGTTGAAATGGTCATTAACTGAGGAATTCCAGTCTACCTCTGTATCATTGACTAGGGAGCCCTTTATTTTTTATTTTCTTTTATTTATTTATTTATTCATTCATTCATTTATTAAAGATTTCTGTCTCTTCCCCACTGCTGCCTCCCATTTCCCTCCCCCTCCCCCAATCAAGTCCTCCTCCCTCGTCAGCCCAAAGAGCAATCAGGGTTCCCTGCCCTGTGGGAAGTCCAAGGACTACCCACCTCCATCCAGGTCTAGTAAGGTGAGCATTAGGGAGCCCTTTATGATTAGCCCTATTCCCATCCCAGTCAAGAGCTTCCAAGGTCAAATATTCAGTATTACCATCTGATCTCACACATTACAGAATCATCTCACCTGAGACTATGATCTCCACAGGGACACTGGAGTGTGACAACAGGTAAGGGGACGAGTTATTAGAACCAAAGCATGTATAGATGCCCCCAAGGGCTGAGATTTCAGCACTCATGGGGAATTCTGCCTCATATTGTGAATCTTGGTACTTTGATAGTTGATGCATGTAGGAATGGGATGCACCCTTCTTGAACAGAAAGAAACTGTCCATTGGGATTGATGATTGACACACCAGGGTCACATTCTCTCCTGAGGACACGGTGGTGCCTGGATGCACTGAGAGGTTGGGTGTGACAAGAAATTGTCCTAGAGAGAGGAAGACTGAGTGAGGGGTTATAGTCATTGTTCTGAGGTCCTCATTCATTACCTTGTCTCTATGTTTTCTCTGAATGCCAATCTTCTACTCCTCTATCCCAACATCTATTCATCCTGAGATAATCTTCATCATCTTGATCATCAACCACTGGCATCCCCAAAGCTGAGCCTGTTCAGAGCCTGGGTCCCTGAGAGAATGCACTATGTTCCTCACCTGTGATCAGGATGTCCAAGGGGTCACTTGGGGCTGACCACTCAGAAGAGGAGATGTATGAACCATGGCATCTATACCGGCCGCCAGTGGAGAAATTCACAGAACCTAAGGTGAAGTTGGCATGAGACCCTTCCACCTGTGTAAAATGGGCAGACATCTGTGGGAGGTCACTTCTACCCTCCTTGGACAGAGCAAATCTGTCATAACTCATGTCTGAGCAACACTGGAGGGTCAGATCCTCTCCAGGGGCCAGGACAGGTCCTTGCTGGGTTAGCAGGGAGGGCTTCTTGGATAACCCTGGAAGAAGGATATGTAGAAAGTCATCCATCTGGCTCTTGCTAAACATTCCTGTGCTGGCTAGTTTTATGTGAACTGATATAAGCTAGAGTCATTAGAGAAGAGGAAGCATCAGCTGAGAAAAAGCTTTCACAAAATTAGGCTACACAGTCCTGTATGACATTTTGTTGAGTAGGGACTGATACACGAAAGCCTCGCCCATTGTGTGTGGTACTATCACTGGGCTTGTGATCATGGTTTTTATATTAAAGCAGGCTGAGCAAGCCAGTAATCAGCACCCCTCCAGGACTTCAGGTTCCTGCCAGTTTGAGTTCCTCTACTGATTTCCTTTGAGGATAAACAGTTCTGTGACACTTTAATACAAACAAACCTTTTCTTGTACAACTTGCTTTTTGTTCATGGTATTTCGTTGCAACACTAGAAACCCTAACTAAGACAAATCACCCTCATATCCTGCTCTGACAGTATCATGGTCTCTCATGATCTGAGTCATAACAATCAAGAACTCCCTTCAGCCATTATAATTGGAAACATCCTCAGGGGGCTAAAACTAGTGATAAAGGGTTCTCATGTCAGAAAACAATTGTGTGAATGAAACTTTTTCCTCACCTGAGACATGGATCTCCAGATGGTCACTGGCCTCTGACCATAGTTGTGGGGCATTTGTATAGTATCCATAACATCTAAAGGACAGACTCCTGCTGGATGCCACAGGGATCTCAGGAAACAGAGCTGTGGATTGTCCAGTGTGTCTATACTGTGCCTTGAGGGACCTGGAGAAATTCTGATCTTCCCCAGTCACAATGAAATAATCATATCCTTTTGATGAGACACATTGGAGGGTCACATTCACCCCTGAGGTCACCATAGGACTTGGAAAAACTGACAGAGTAGGTTTAACAGGGTGGACACCTAGGATAAAAGGATGCAGTCTGTGAAATGATACCTTTGTCTCCAGCAAGTGGACTGTGAACGAAAATGTTTGGGAGATTATTTCCTGAGGGAAAATGTAGAGGGCCCAATGTACTCATGCTGATAAATAATATGGGAGAAATTAGGAATGTTACTCATGCAGGATGATGGTCCAATGGAGAAAATAAATAGCTGTTTTCCATCAAGAAGCTAGGAGTGGAGGTTTTTGATAATTAGGTGACCTTTCTATTTATAGAGCCAGACCCACCTAAATCCCCCAGAGTGTTTATCCTAGACTCTTACTCCCTAGACTTTATCATTATCTCTTAGTTAATAATGCCCATCCTTAGAGAAGATGTCGCATGTACCTCATAGCCTGCTGACATCTACACTGTCTCAGGAACTGCACCTGATTGAAGGCCCTTAAGCTATAGAACCTATATTCATGGTCACATGTGTTTGAGTTGAGTTTTGGTGTAATTGTGCATAGTTATTCACGGGAGTTTCAATTACACCAGGAATCTCTTTTTCAAAACTGTACTGCATTTAAATATGCTTACAATAAACCACGTGGAATCAGACTTTTTAGCTTGTGAACCAGCAACTACTATGCCAGCCTGAACTGAGTTTTTCTTCTCACTTGCTGTGGGTCATTTCCCTACCAGCAGCAGAACTTGCAGTGGCCCCCACAGGAAACTGTGAAGACTGTGACCCTTGGTGTCTACTTACCTGTCACCACCAACTCCAGGGTGTCACTGTGCTGAGTCCACCCAGCAGAGTTGTAACAATAACAGCGATATTGCCCTGCATCATACTCTGTCATGGATGAGATGAAAAAATTTGCTTTGCGATCAGTGACTGGTGCAGTTAATCTGCCCCGGGGTGCTGGGCGTCCTTCTTTATGCAGGAAGCATATTTGGGTTTCCATGTTTCCCTCACACCATATTGTCACCAGATTCCGTAAGGTGATCATAGAGCCTGGCTCAGCCCTGATCGTGGGTTTCTGGAGGGTTCCTGCAAAGAAGTAGGCAAAAGGGATGTGGGACTTTAAACAGTTGTACAGTGAATGTGAAACTTGTAGATGACCCTTGAATAACAGAAGGAGACATGGAGCCATCTGAATATCAGTTTCTCTCCTGACCATCCCAGTTTCCATTCTCACAACCCCACTCGTTGTTTTCTGTGTCTTGACTCCCACAGTCTGCATGCTGTAACAGTGGCCTAATGGGTCTGACTTTTCCTGTGCTGATCACACATTAAGGTCTCCCTGGGGAATCCTGTTTCAGGTTCCCTGTCAATCAATAGAGAGGCTTGGGCTTCCTCACCAGAGACTAGAATCTCCAGGATGTCACTCCCTTCTGACAAGCTCTGAGGGTTTCTTGAATAATAGCCATAGCATCTTAAGCTCCATCTTTCACTGAGTGTGATAGGACCCACTTGGAAACTGGCTGAAGACTGCCCAGTATATACACGCTGTGAGTCCATGAAGCTGAAGAACTGCTTTTCCTTGATTAAAATGAACCCATTATAATTATTATTTGAGCTACATGAGGCAGTCACAGATGATCCTAAGGTTACAACAGGGTTTGGCAGTGCATTCAGGGTGGGTTTTTTGTAGAAACCTAGAAAAGATACACATGGAATATTAAAGGGGTTCACAGTCTGATTTGTCCCCAAGACTTTAGTAATGAGTAGGTATACAATAACAGACTTTTCTAATAAGTCACATCTGGGGATCCATATGATTCCTGTTTATCCACTCACCAGTCGCCACCAGCTTCAGTGTGTTAATGCCTTCTGACCTGACAGCAGAGTTGTAAGAGTAACGGGAATATCACCCTGCCTTCAGTTTTCTAACAGATGGGAAGATGAATTTTTCCTTATTGTGTTATTCTTTTGGGTCCGTCTGTCCCATAGCACACACATTTGTGTTTCTCAGGTCCCCTCACACCCCGATGGTCACAGGCCTTTCTGATGTGATCAAAATGCCTGTATCAGCCCAGATGGTGGGTTCATGGAGGGTCCCCGCAAAGCAGAAGAAAATGAGATGCATTTTTTATGACACTTGCACAAAGTTCACACTTGCAAATGGCACTTAAGCTTATTGTCAAAGGCAGATGGACACATCAAGACTCAGTATTTCCATGGACTCTTAAGTCCCACTGTTATTATCCACCCTTCTTTCTGCACCTCAAATCCTGTTGTCTTCTACATTCTGTGAAATTGGACTAAGGAGCATGAGTTCACTAACCCTCCATACTTCAGGTTCTTCCCTGTGGTCCTGTGTCAGGTCAGTTATCATTCAAAGGAAATTCTAGGGTTTCCTTACCTGAGACCAGGAGTTCTAGGTTGTTACTGGGTACTGACCACAGATGAGAGCTGTTCTGGTAATAGCCATAGCATGTGAACCTCCATCTCTGTTTGGGATTCACAGGACCCACTCTGAACAGGGCCTGGAAGAGACCAGTGTTTGTTTTCTGTGAAGGCATGGTACTGGAGAATTTCTGATCTTCCTCCATTAGAATGAAACTATAATATTTCTCTTGTGAGGAGCACTGAAGTGTCGTATACTCTCGTGACTTCACCACAGGACTGTTCTTGGCTGACAAGAAGACTTTGCTGAGGTAGACTCCTAGGTGAGAAGAGGAAGCTTATTCAGTGGAATCATTGAGGTATACATTTGCCCCTCTTCTGGGGTTTGAAAAATGGAACCCAAAGTGAACATATCCCTTTTTTCAAAGCAGGTCTTGGGGGTGGGATGAGTCTTCTCACCTGTCACCACCAGCTCTAGGGTGTCACTGTGCTCTGACCACCCAACAGAGTTGTAACAGTAACAGTGATATTGCCCTGCATGATGCCTCTCCACTGATGTGATGGAGAACATGGCCTTGGTATCAGGCCTATGAAAAGGTTGTCCTTCCCAGGGAGCTGGGCTTCCTACTTTATGCAGGAAGTATACTTGGGTTTTCGTGGTTCCTTTGCACCAGATAGTCATAGGTTTCCCTATGTTGATAACAGAGCTTGGCTCAGCCCACAGGATGGGCTTCTGAAGGGTCCCTGCAATGAAGTAAGTGAGAAGGAGTTGGGCATTTTGAACAGTTACAATGAATGTCAAATTTTCAAATAATATTTAAGAAGGTCTGCAACAGTAGAAGGACACATGAGGACCCCATTCTTCCTTCAACTGCTGTGTTTCCACTGCTTATGTCCATCCCTATTTTTTATATCAACATCATATGTTCTGTGACATTGAGCACAGGAGCATGACTTCATTAACCCACCACATATCAGGTCCTTCCCAGTGATCCTGTTCCAGGGCAATTATCATTCAAGGATATTCTGGAGCTTCCTTACCTGAGACCAGGAGTTCTAGGTGGTTACTGGGCACTGACCACAGGTGGGAGCTGTTCTGGTAATAGCCATAGCATGTGAACCTCCATCTCTGGTTGGGAGTCACATGATCTACTGGGAACAGGGCCTGGAAAACACCACTGATTGTGCTCAATACGGGCATAATCCTGGAGAATTTCTGATCTTCCTTCATTAGAATGAAACTGTTATATTTCTCTTTTGAGGAGCACTGAAGGGTCACATACCCTCCAGAGATCACCACAGGACTGGTCAGGGAATTCAGGGTGACTTTGCTGGAGTGGACTCCTAAGATGAAAGAAGAATCCTGTTAAATGAATTATTTTGGCTAACATTATACCTCCTGTTGTGGGATTGAAAAAGAACTGCACAGTTAATAAATTCCTTTCCTAAAGGTATAACTCAGTGTTCAGGAAGGGTCTTCTCACCTGTCACAACTAGCTCCAGGGTATCACTTTGTTTTGATATGCCAGCAGGGCTTTTATAGAAACAGGAATATTGGCCTGCATTGTGACTTTCAATTGATGAGATAAAGATCTTGTGCTTTTCCTCAGTGTCTTTATGACTTGTTGGTACCTGAGAATCTGGGTATCCTTCTTTATAAAAATGGTATTCTTGGGCATTTGAGGGACCTTCACAAATTATAGTTACTTCAGTCCCAATGGTTACCACATTCCTTGGCACAGCTCTGAGTGTGGGTTTAGAGAGTCCCCCTGAAAAAAATAAAACAAAACAAAAAAACAAAACAAACAAAGAACAACAGCAAAAATAGGAGTTGGGTCTGAGGACATCTATCTTTAAACCAATCTCTCATCTTCAATACCTTTCCGGCAACACCAGCATCATCCCACACCAGCTCTTCTACATATCTTTTCTTCAGAGGGTACCTTTGATTCCAACTGATGATGAACACCCTATGACAGCTGGAAAGACACTCACCTGCCAGCACTGGGATCCTGGGGCCCAGGCTCAGACCTGCAAGAGAGTTACCTGTGAGTGTATGCAGCTGAAGCCTGAACAGCACCTCCACTTTCAGATCCCTTCTGAGCTACTGAGACATCCTGATGGGCCAATGCTTGACTGTGAGGTGGATTTCCTCTCATAATTGAGTTCCTTCTCCACAACTCCCTTTCTCACCAAGACAAAGTAGAGCTGTGAGGGTGGAAGTCATAGCATCATCCAGTTGCCAAAAGTTTGCGAATGGTTGGTCCCCTTGCCAAATGAACAGACACTAAGTATATGGTCTTCACAGTCTGGTGTCTCCTTCTTAGCGTGAGTATATTATAGAGGCAGCTCTTGCATAGAAGAAACTGCTCTTTCTAGGCAAATGATTTTGTTTTCCCAGTGCTGTGAAGGGTTGGGCTCCAAAACATGTGGTCTCTGATTCTGTATAGTTCTTTGGCCTGAATTCTTGTTTGTGACATAAGGCCTATTTAAACTCAAGTAAGTCTCAACCTCCTCCCCTTTTTCAGTCAGTTTCCTGTGTGCTAGAATTGCAAACCCATATCTGATTGTGGTCTCCTTTTGCAAAACATCTCACTTACACCAATATACATCTACTTGGATGGTCCTCTTCACCATTATATAGCAAAAAATAATCTCAGTGCCTTCCTGAGTCAACACCCACAGCTGAGGAGGCTCAGAACTGATCTTTGTCTGTCAGACCTTCTCCTTGGTTTTCGATCACTCTTTCAGTCAGACCACCCTCATAATGCTTTAGGATTTTTCTCAGGATCTCAGCTGCCTACCCAACCCCAGATATGCTTTGGGTATTTTTATAAATTTTTCTTGGGTTAAATGAACTGGTACTTACTCCAGAGTATACATCAATGACAGAGACAAGATTTTACCCAAATTTAGCTGGTGAACCATTGAGTTTTAATAGGGCTTCTTAGAATGGTTTGGGAAACATTTTTAATTTTTTTTAATTTTTTTCCTTGGAACAGGTTCTACTATTTAGCCCTGGGTGTTCTTGAAGTCACTATGCAGAACAGACTGAACTTGGACACACAGAGATCAGCCAACATGCCTCTGCTTTCCAAGTGCTAGGATAATGGTGTGCTCCACTAGCCCTTGTAACATAGAAAAATTTCAGAAGTTATATTACTGGAAAGTGCTTTCCACACAAGGGTTTTATTTGTGTATAGTTACACTGGGAGAGGAGTAATCTCAGGAGACTCCGCATTATGAACAAACACTGATGACAACAAGGATGCTAAGAGAGACATATATGGATCTAATATACATGGGAAGTAGAAAAAGACAAGATTTTCCGAGTAAATTGGGAACATGGGGACCATGGAAGAGGGTTGAAGGGGAGGGGAGAGGTAAGGAGGAAAGCAGAGAAAAATGTAGAGCTCAATAAAAAATAAAATTAAAATAAAAACAATAAAAAGCATGAGATGGCCTGCCCCCCCAAAAAATGTTGCTAGCATTTTATCTCTGAGCCTCAGCATCATTCTGAATGTCCAATATTAACCTCACTTTATACTGTTTTTATGGCCTCAGGAGTGTTTCTATTCTGGAGATATGCAGGATTGTTGAACTTTTAGATTGTTTTATGATTTAGTTGGGATATATATTTCTTGGTCTTATAAATGGTATAATTGAAGCACCTTTTTTCTGTTCTCTTCATTTACCCATGGAAAACATATTAAGTCTAAATTGTAAAGGTTATCAAACCTTGAACCCAAAAATAGAAATTAAATTAAAATTTCCAAAATACAGAAGATTCCATGTTCAAGAAAAGAATGGTAAAGTGCCAGGTTCTACCTTCATGAAGAATCACTGCATCAAGACGTGCTCCTCCATGGTGTGATATGGGATTCCCCTCTGTATGCTGTGAATACCATTGGTTAATAAAGAAGGTGGTTGGGCCTATGACAGGGCAGAATAGAGTTAGGTGAGAAAAGTAAACTGAATGCTGGTAGAAAGAAGGCCAGTGAGTGAGAAGCCATGTAGCTGCTGCAGGAGACAGAAACTGCATGCTAGACAGAACCTTACCAGTAGGCCACAACCATGGGGCAATACACAGATTAGTAGAAATGGGTTAAGATATAAGAGCTAGCCAATAATAAGTGTGAACTAATAGGCCAAGCAGTGTTGTTACAATACAGTTTCTGTGTGCTTATTTTGGGTCTGGGTGGCCAGTAAATGAATGAGTAGCCTTTGCCAACAACAGTGAGTGTTGTAGGGTCAGAACTCCAAGAGATTGTTTGTATCTGTAAGGCCCATGCTCTATTTACAGATGGGTATTTGGATAATTCATCTTACTGTGTTGTGCCCTCAAAGACAGTAAAATACAGTAGTTTCTACTTTGCTCTGGACATGTCTGATGTGTAGGCATCAGTTTCAGTTTGAAAGTTACACTGTACTCATCCATACCAGGAGTGTATCCAGTAGCCCACATACATAATCCAAGACATTTTCTTCATTTCAAGGTCTACTTACTGACATCAAGATTACCAATCTCATGCTGTTTTTGCTTTCTATATGTGTCAGTTCAATTTTTGTTTCTATAACTTAATAGTTGATCAATTGTCATTATAAAGAAATCTGGATAAGTTATCTGATAATTTGGAAAATATATATACATCATCAGGCAGAATGCCCCCTACTCCTCTAATGAAAATTCCATTTTACTGTGTCATAGAATTCTAGAGGAGTTGAAATTAAATACCCAGGGACATAAAGGAAAATCTTCATTTTTGGCTCTGAATTTTGTGTAAATATAAGCATCACAGTTGCAAAGAGATAAAGTAGTAACTTGCAAGGATAATATTCATATAGACTTGATTTTCTTGATTTGGGTGTGATCTTAAAGATTCCTCCAACATACACACCCAAATGTGAAGTCCAATTTTAAGCATATGAACAATAATAGGCAAGACTGTTTTCACAATTCCTGAGAATCTGAGAACAAACATCTTTTCATTCTAGTTAGGGGATTGATGATAGATAAAAGTGAGGTGAACCCAAAGGCCAATTTGATGAACAAAATGAGTTTAAAGGACTACTTATAAAATGTCTATTAGAGGTTGTTTACAGGAACAAAAATGACTCAAAGACTACTGACTGACTGAATACAAGTCCATAATGTTGACAGTTTATGAAAACTGGTAACCTGGAGACCCCAGAGCAACTGGAAGGTAGCTCAACAGGTTGGAGAGTATATTTTCCAGCCAACACAGCTCCCAGGGAGAATGACAGGAGCATCTGGGACCAAAATTGTTTGGAGTTAATGTTGGAAATAGTAGTGGGATTATAAGGGTTTAAGAGGACCACCCTCTTCCTGAGTTGTCTGTGGAGTCAACAGGACCATTATGATACTTAAGGTCACAGGAGAAGGAAGTTTGGGTAAATTTTCACAAGACCTAGATGACTCATAGAAGGAAGTTCAGTCTACTTATGACCTTTAGTCCCATATAATTTTGTTCTTCTGAATTCCTTGTTGCAAGACAAGGAGGTTTCTCCTACTCACTAACCTTCATCTAACCCTCAACATTTTTTCTTCTTAAACCCTTCTCTCCTGATGACAGTTTCTCATACAATACTGTACATTCTGTGTCAATGATCGAGGTAGTGATGCACACTAGATGAATATCACTAGTGTCCATTAAAGACAGGAGGATAAAATTTGCAATTCTTCAAACTCAAGCAGGAAGCCTTACTCCCTCCCTTGGGGTAGAATGATGTTGGTGTCCTTTCTGGTAGTGTTATTGGGAGACCCCACTAGTCTAGTAACATTGAGGAGTTTTAAAATCTGGGTTCTAATACTCACAGTAATAAACATTCAATCTAAGGATCAAAAAATATGTCATAGAGAAACCTGAAACTTTATAATCTAGTTAAAAATATAATTTCAAAAGTATGTAATGGTGGTGCCCTGAATATATGGATAACAGCAAGCTGCAAGATATTATTAAATATGTTTCAGAGACAGGTATTGAAGTGACTTGAACATAATTTGTCCCCATAGGCTCACAGGAAGTGGCAATATTAAGGGGTATGGCCTGGTTAGAGTAGCTGTACCATTGCTAGAGGAAGTGTGTCTCAGTTCACTTCCTGATGATTAAAATAAAGATCTAGAACTCTCAACTTCTCTCACATATTATGTCTACCTGAATGTTACCATACTTTTCTGCCATGTTGATCATAAACTTAGCCTCTGAAGTGTTTGGTAGTCCCAATTGAAATGTTTTCCTTTATAGGAGTTTTATGTGATTGTTAGTGGTCACTCTGATAAATAGCTATATGAAAAAAAGCAAGCTTAGCAAGGAAAGTTGCATAATGTATAATTTGAAGAGAAAAGGGCTACCAGGAAGTGGAATGGAGTTAAATCCTTAATTCAAGAGATAAAACAGATTTAAGAAAAGCAGCATTAAAAAGGAAATAAAGGGAATAGTGATCTCAGGGCAAGATCACACCTAAGCTTCCATCTTGTGAAAAGGAATTATAGAATAGCATGGTCATACGCACTTTTAATCCCAACACTGCAGGGTCAGAGGTATGCAGATCTCTGAATTCTAGGCCTGTTTTGTCTATGAAGCAATTTCTAGGACATCCAAGACAGGCACTGAAGGAAAACATTAAAAACAGAAAGGTGTTGAAGATGTAATTTCAGTAGGGGATCATGTTCCAGCCCTAGAAAGCAGCAAATCTTGGGAGGTCTTGTCATGTGGTTCTTACTTTAAAGTTAAAGACAAAAGAAAGGGGTTATGGAATTTTCCAGCACTACTGAGGAAAGCCTCTGAGGGCAAACAAGTGTCATGGATGTCCCTGAATAGAGACCCAGAGAAACCATTGTGTGAAACTGTGAAGGCCAAATGTATGTTGCCTTAGAGACCCCAAGATGATAGGGATGCCAGAGTGATGTGAGATCTGCCAAGGTTAGCTGCTAAAAGGCAATGTAACCAGTTCAAGAGAAAGAAATATGTTACAGTGAACAAGACTGAAAGGAGTCAGGGATCACAAGAGTACATTGACATCAGCCATGGAGATGCCAAATTTTGATGTGCCCAGCTGGTTTTTGTCTTTCGTTGGTCCAGTATTTTCTTAATATGCTCACTTTTCTCCATTATGGTACCATAATATATAACCTTTGTCATTATATGTTGCATGTGTGTGATCTGAATTTTTATTTTGATTTTACATAAGATTACAGTTAAGAGAATGTCATGAGTCTAAGAAGATACATTGAAATTCTTTTTTAAATGTTTTATAGTTTTTATTAAGCTATATATTTTTTCTCTACTAACCTCCCTTCCCCTATTCCCCTTCTACCCTCTAACATGGTCCCCATCCTCCAAATTTACTAAGAAAATCTTGTCTTTTTCTACATCCCTTGTAGAATAGATCTATGTATGTTTCTCTTAGGGTCCTCATTGTCTAGGTTCTCTGGGATTGTGATTTGTGGGCTGGTTTTCTGTTTCATGTTTAAAAACCACTTATGAGTGAGTACATGTGATAATTGTCTTTCTGAGTCTGGGTTACCTCACTCAAAATTGTGTCTTCTAGCTCCATCCATTTGCCTGCAAATTTCAAGATGTCATTAGTTTTTTCTGCTGTGTGGTACTCCATCGTGTAAACGTACCACATTTTCCTTATCCATTCTTTGGTTGAGGGACAATTACATTAATTCCTTCTTCTGGCTATGATGATCAATGCTGCTATGAAAATAGTTGAGCACATGTCCTTTGGTACAATTGGGAATCCTTTGGATATATACCCAAAAGTGGTATTCCTGTATCTTGAGGTACTTTGTTTCCTTATTTTCTGAGAAATCACCATACTAATTTCCAAAAAGGCTATACAAGTTTGCACCTTCATCAGCAATGAAGGAGTGTTCCCTTTACTCTGCATCCTCTCCAGGATAAGTTGTCATCCATGTTTTTCCATCTTGTCCATTCTTACAGGTGTAAAATGGAATCTCATCTTACATTTGCAGTTCTCTGATGGCTAAAGATGTTGAGCATTTCCTTAAGTGTCAGCCAGTTTAGATTCCTTTTGTTAGAGTTCTCTGTTTAGTTCTGTACCCCAATTTTTAATTAGATTATGTGTTCTTTTGATGACCAATTTCTTGAGTTCTTTGTATATTTTGGAAATCAGACCTCTGTTTGATGTGGAGTTGATGAAAATCTTTTCCCATTCTGTAGACTGCCATTTTGTCCTGTTGACCATTGCCTTAGCCTCATAGAAACTTTTCTGTTTCAGAAGGTCCCATATATTAATTGTTTTTCCCAGTATCTTTGCTACTGGTGCTGGTTATATTTAGTAGTATCTTTTTCTAATGCATTAAAGTATACTTCCCACTTTTTCTTATATGAGGTTCAGTGTGGTTGGTTTTACATTGAGGTCTTTGATCCAATTGGAGTTGAGCATTTTTCATAGTGGTGGTTATGGATCTATTTTCATTTTTCTACATGCTGATATTTAGTTATACACCATGTGTTGAATATACTTTCTCTTTTTATTTTATGTTTTTGCTTCCTTGTCAAACATCAGGTGTTCGAAGGTGTATGGATTAATATCCGGGTCTTCTATTTGGTTTTGTTGGTCCTCCTTTCTGTTCTTATGCTAATACCAGGCTGTTTTCAATATTGTAACTCTAAGTAGATTTTGAGGTCAGGGATTGTGATTCTTCCAGATGTTCTTTTATTGTACAGGATTATTTTGGCTATCCTCGATTTTCATCTTTCATATAAAGTTGAGTATTGTTCTTTCAAGTTCTGTGAAGAATTTTGTTGGAATTTTGATGGACATTGCATTGAATCTGTAGATTGCTTTTGGTGAGATTGCCATTTTTACTATGTTAATTCTACCAACTCAAGAGCATTGGAGTTCTTTCCATTTTCTGGTGTCTTCTTCAATTTCTTTCTTCAAAGATTTAAAGTTCTTATCATAAAGGTCATCTACTTTTTTGGTTAAAGTTACTCCAAGATATTTTATGTTATTTGTCGCTATTGTGAAGGTGATATTTCTCTGATTTCTCTTTCAGCCCATTTATCATCTGTGTAAAGGAGGGCTACTCATTTTTGTGTTAATTTTGTAACCTGCTACATTAATAAAGGTGTTTATGAATTGTTAAAGGTCCTTGGTAGAATTTCTGGCATCGCTTATGTAAATTTTCTTATTATCAGCAATTAGTGAGAGTTTGCTTCTTCTTTTCTGATTTTTTTAATTTATTTATTTATTTATTTTATTTTCTCCATTAACAGCTTCAACTGGGTGGGGGCAACAGAACCAATCCCAGTACAACCATGTGTGGGGTTCCCCACAGTCCCCCAGGGCGATGGTTCCTGCAATGACTCTAGGGGAAACAGCTCCCAACAGATCCCCCCCCTCCCATACAAAGGCAGGCAGCTATCAAGAGAGCACCAGTCAGAGTCAACCATGGTGCAGAGCAAGGAGAAGGGACTGAGACAAGGAGAGACCCTCCTCCGAGTGGGAAGTAATCCCCTCCCTGGGAACAGAGGGTGCCCGATGACCACTAGGCAAGTGGGGACCAGGCCTTTTTTCCCCTTACCCTTCCTAGGGTTCCCAGGGCCCTGCCTTAGGTTGGGGATTATCCTGCCATAAGTCGCCCGCCCCCTGGAGCTCCTCAAGTAAAAGGCATCTAGCAGGATTAAAGTAAGCAGATCACAGGGTACCCTGTCTTAGGCCATGTGAGAGCACCCCATACCTGAACCATGCCATGTTGAGCCGGTTTCTACAACCTCTGTATGGTGTGCTCTTCAGGCGAGGATCCACATTAACTCCCGTCATTGGGCCCCTGCGTCTGTCATTAATGAAAAGACTCTGAAGAGCTCCTCAAACAAAAGATATAATGATATAGTTTTGGCACCAGTAACTCCATCTCCAGATAAGAAGAAAGGGCTTTTCCCAACCCAGTATTCACCTTTTAGTCTGGCCTATGGAATGACCACATTCCTAAGTGCCTACTCCACATAAAGTTACGTTCTTTTCTGATTTTTATCTCCTTGATTTCCTTACATTTGATTGTCTTATTGCTCTAGATAGAACCTCAAGTACTACATTGAATAGGTATGCAGAGAGAGTAGAGCCTTGTCTTGTTCCTGATTTCAGTGGGATTGCTTTGAGTTTTTCTTCATTTAGTTTGATGTTGGCTGTTGGCCTGCTGTATATTGCCTTTACTATGTTTAGCTATGTTCCTTGTATTCTTGTTTTCTCCAAGACCTTTATCATGAAGGTATGTTTTATTTTGTTGAGAGCTTTTTCAGCATTTAATGAGAAGATCATGTGGGGACTTTTTTCAGTTTGTTTGTATGGTGGATTACATTGACAGATTTTTGTATGTTGAACCATTCCTGCATCTCTGGGATGAAGATGACTTGTTCATGGTGGATGATTTTTTATAATGTGTCCTTTGATTCAGTTTGCCAGTATCTTATTGAGTATTTTTGCATCAATGCTCATAAGTGAAACTGGTTTGTAATTGTCTTTCTTACTAATGTCATTGTGCGGTTGGTAGAGCAGGGTAACTGTAGCCTCATAAAAGAGTTTGGCAGTGTTCCTTCTGTTTCTATTTTGTGAAACAATTTGAGGAGTATTGGTATTAGTTCTTTTTTGAAAATCTTGTCAAATTCTGCACTGAAAACCATCTGGTCCTTGGCTTTTTTTGGTTGGAGATTTTAATAACTGCTTCTATTTCTTTATCAATTATAGGTCTATTTAATTTGCTTATCTTAATTTAATTTTGGTAAGTGATATTTATCCATAAAATTTTCCATTTCCTTTAAGTCTTCCAGTTCTGTGGAGTACAGGTTTTCAAAATATTACCTACTGATTCTTTGGATTTCCTCCATGTCTGTTGTTATATCCCCTTTTTCATTTATAATTTTGTTAATTTGGATTTCTCTCTCTCTCTCTCTCTCTCTCTCTCTCTCTCTCTCTCTCTCTCTCTCTCGCCTTTTGGTTAATTTGGATAAAGTTTTGCTTATTTTGTTGATTTTCTCAAAAACAGACTCTGTGTCTCATTGATTCTTTGTAACATTTTCTTGGTCTCTATTTTGTTGATTTCAGCTCTCCATTTAATTATTTCCTGCTGTGTAGTCCTCCCTGGTGAGTATGTTTCTTTTTGTTCTAGAGTTTTCAAATGTTCTGTTAACTCACAAGGGTGAGATTTTTCCAATTCTTTATGTAAGCACTTAGTGCTATGAACTTTCCTTTTAACACTGCTTTCATTGTATCCCATGCATTTGGGTATATGTGTGGTCATTTTCACTGAATTTTAGGAAGTCTTTAATTTCTCCCTTTATTTCTTCCTTGACTCATTGAAGTTTCATGTGAGAATTGTTTAATTTCCATGTGTTAGTGGGCTTTCTGAAATTAGTGTTGCTATAAATTCTAATTAAGCCATTGTGATTCAATAAGATACATGGCTTTTATAGGAAGGCTGCTTGTTCATTTTCCAGCTGCTCAGACTCCTGAAATAACCATACAGAAACTAAAATAATTAAATCAATGCTTGGCCTATAAGTTCTAGCTTCTTATTAGCTAGCTCTTGCATCTTAATTTAACCCATTTCTATTAACCTGTGTATCGCCACATGACTGTGGCTTACCAAGCAAGTTTCAGGATCATCTGTCCCCAGCATCAATTATGTGGTGTGTATTGATTCTGCCTTCTTTCTCCCAGCATTCAGTTTAGTTTTCCCTATCTACCTCTACTCTGCCCTGTCAGGGCCAAGACAGTGTATTATTAACCAATGATATTCACAGCATACAGAGGAAAGTCACACATTATCTCCTTTTTTCTGTTTAAATAAAAAGATTTTAATTTAACATAGTAAAATTACATATGACAAAACAGGTATCAAGCAAAAATTACAGTTATAATTTTTTTATCTACTTTATGTTTTATCATAACTAAGGAAAACTATAACTGTAACTATATATTCTTCAACTCCACCAAAGACCCCGAAGGATATAATATTACCTAAGTAAACAGGAAATGCATTATGAGCAATTTCCAAAACTCTAGAATTGACAGAGACATCTCACTGCCTAGACAGTCACCCAAAGTTCTTCTGTATCATTGGGGCATCCATCTTCAGCCTACAGGCTCATAGTATCTAGCAGACTTTTCAATGAAGCAGGGAATTTCAAAGGCAGTTCTGCCTATATTGGCAGGGTGTCAGTCACTTTCTTCTGTGTCCTGCAGAATGTCTGGCAGACTCTTTAATGAAGTAGGAACACCAAACAACCATCTCACCTTTAGGCAAGTTCAGCAGTCATTTCTGTGTGGGTCCTGCATGTCCAGTTCATACAGCATAGCATCAAGCAGTCCAGGCAAGTGCAGTTTCTTGCTCAAATGGCTAACAAGCTCCATAAGGATCCTCTTTGATGCCCATCTTCCTCTGGAAGTAATTGGTGCTTCCAGAAGCAGATGTGTCTCATTTTCATGAAAAATCCTAAGTTAATAAAACATTTTAAATGTCATATTCTGTAGTCTTTGAAAGGTTTGAAGAATGCCTATACATCTCTGTACATCTTGAAAATCTAACTAGTATGACTATAAGCTTGAGTAGTAAATATGATTATCTATTAACCTATATTTCTTAATTATACATTACATTTTTAGATGAGATGGACAAACACAATACCTTAATCAAGAGCAGAAATATATATATATATATATATATATATATATATATATATATATATAATTTATATCAATAAACCAAGATCTCTACAAATATAAATCTCTATAGCATATCCTCCTTTAAATGTAAAAAAACATTTATAACAATATTTGGGAATTTGGGTATAGTTCTCTCCAAACTGCTTCTGGATATCTGTTGGGCAAAGTAATTAGGGGGTGTTTATGGTGACATTTCAGGGGTCTTGGTCCATCAAACCATATTAATTTGGAATTAATCCACAGGTTCTCATCTTCTCTGGAAACAAAACCAGAACCTCTTTTCCAAAGCAACAAATCCACAGATCCAAATTTACGAATCAAGATAACTTTAAAATAAATAGGTTGGTTTAGCTTAGCAGCCCATACAATGAAATGTCCTTCTGTATTTAGTTCATTCACAGTCAAAAAATTCGAAGAAAACATAATAATATGCATAATCCAGACTATGTGTATTTTCTGTCTTTACAAGGTTTACTTTTCTTTACTCCTTTTTATCTTTGACTGTCTGTACTCTCACTCTTTAAAGAATTTGTTTTGCTTTTAAAATAATAATTTGCTTCTTTTTTAACTTTCTATACTCTTTTTCTTTTCTCTCCCAAACCTAACCACATTTATCCAACACTGTGATTCATTTAGATCTTTTTATCTGAATTTGTTTTCAGTGTGAATCTGTAATCATTTTCTGATTAGAAACACCTCTCTTTTTGTTAATTGGATGTGGCTAGGACCACCTCTGTGGTTCTGCCTGTTGACTCTGCCCCATCAAACATGGTAAGTTTGCTGCCTCTGAGAGCCATTCTCTCCACCTCATATCCAGGGGCACAGCAAGTCTGTGTCACCATTAAGCTATTTGTAGCACTCTGCTCACAAACCCCATTTAAATGCTTCATAGCCAGACTTCCAGAAGGAGTCAGAGCTCATGCTAGCAGGACGGCCCTGGAAGCTGCCATTTTAAAACTTTGCAGGTTTTTTATTGGTTAAATCTGCTTCGGTCAGGGAATATCTTGTTTTATGCTTCTATGATGATTGATAAATTTGTAGGGTATAGTAGTCTGGCTGGCATTCATGGTGTCTTAATGTCTACATAAATGTTTGACAAGGACCTTCTGGTTTTCATAGTTTCCATTGAGAAATCAGGTGTAATTCTGATAGTCCTGCTTTTATATATTACTTGGCCTTTTCCCTTTGTAACTCTTAATATTCTTCTTTATTCTGTATGTTCACTGTTTTGATTATTACATGGCAAGGGGACTTTTTTGATCTAGTCTTTGTGGTGTTCTGAAAGCTTCTTGTATCTTCATATGTATATCTTTCTTTAGGTTGGGAAAGTTTTCTCCTATGATTTTGTTGAATATATTTTCTGTGCTTTGGGGTTGGAGTTTTTTCCCTCTTGTACCCCTATTATTCTTAGGTTTGGTCTTTTCATAATGTCCCATATTTCTTGTATATTTTGTGTTAAGTTTGTGTTAGATTTAATATTTTCTTTGATCCATGAGTCTATTTTCTCTTCAATGTCTTTTTTGTTTGTTTTATCTATCTTTATTTGCATTTTGATTTCTTAAATTTAACATAGGTCCATCCAAAATTCAGTATGTGTTTGTCAATTTGCAACATCTCTGAATGTTTACTGAGTCTTCAGCATCTGCAATATACCTTTTTTTAATTTATTATATTTTTTTAAAAAAAATACCAGTCCAAGATCCCACTTGCTCCCTTCCTCCCATTCCCTCCACGCACATGTTTCACCCCACCCCCATATAATCTTCAGAAAGGGTAAGGCACATTGCCTTGTGGAAGGTCCAAGGCCCTCCCTTCTATATTTAGGCTGAGCAGGTATATATCCAAAGACAATATGATCCCCCAAAGCCAGTACATGCCATAGTGAATCATTCTGGTGCCACTACTAGTGTCCCCTCAGTCTACCCCAGCCACACAACTGTCAGTCACATTCAGAGGGACTTGTTTGGTCCTATGCTTGTTCCTTCCCAGTCCATCTGGAGTTGATAAGCTCCCATTAGCTCAGGTAAACTGTTTCAGTGGATGAACCCTTCATGGTCTTGATCTCTTTGCTCATATTCTCATTCCTTCCACTCTTAAACTAGACTTTGGGAGCTCAATCCCATGCTCTGATGTGGGTGTCTGCCTTTGTTTCCATCTGTTGTTGGAGGAAGGTTCTATGGTGATATTTATAATAATCATCAGTCTGACTACAGGGCAAGTCAAGATTGGGTCTGCTCAACTCTATTGCTTGGGTTTTAGGCAGGATATTCCTGTGGATTCATGAGAATTTCTCTAGAGCCATGTTTCTGCTACCCTACAATAGCAACCTCAATCAAGATATCTATTTCCTTGCTCTCATTTCTGTCCTTTTCTATCTCAATTATCCCATTCCATTAAGTTCTCCTCAACCCTCCCCTTCTTCCCTCCTCTTCCCTTTCAACCCTGTTTCTTCCCCACCCCCATGATTTTTTGACAAAGAAGCTAAAATTATACAATGGAGAAAGAAAATATCTTCAACAAATGGTGCTGTCATAACTAGATGTCAACATATAGAAGGATGAAAATAGATCCATATCTATAGCCATGTACAAAACTCAGTCCAAATGGATTAAAGACCTCAATGTAAATCTGACCACACTAATCCTGATAGAAGTGAAAGTGGGTATTAGTCTTCAATGCATGGGTATGAAAGACCACTTCCTAAATATAACTCCAGTAACATAGACACTAAAGGACAATAAATAAATGTTACCTCCTGAAACTAAGAAGCTTCTGTAAAGCAAAGGATGCAAACAATAAGATGAAAAAGCAGCTTACTTAATGGGAAAAGATCTCCAGCAACCCCACATAAGACAAAGAACTGTTCTTCAAAATTTATAAAGAACTTAAATTAAAAATCAAAATTCTAAATAACCCAACTAATTAGAAATGGGGGTACAGAACTAAACAGAGAATTCTAAACAGAATAATCTCAAATGCCCAAAAGATATGTAAGCAATTGTTCAACATCCTTAGCCACCAAGGAAAGGCAAATCAAAACAACTCTAAGATACTGTGTTACACATGTCAGAATGGCTAAGATCAAAAACAGTAATAAAAGCTTATACTGGAGAGGATGTGGAGTAAAGGAAACTCTCATCCATTGTTGATGGTTATGCAAACTTGTACAACCACTTTCAATATCAGTATGGCTGCTTCTCAGAAAATTGGGAATCAACCTACTTCATAATCCTGCAATATCACTCTTGGGTATATACCCAAAAGATGTTCAATCATATTACAAAAGGCATTTCTTAAACTATTTTCATAGCAGCATTATTTGTACTAGTCAGAACCTGGAAACAACCTAGATGCCCCTCAACTAAAGGATGGATAAAGAAAATGTGGCACATTTACACATTAGAGTAGTACTCAGCAGTAAAAAACAATGACATCTTGAAATTTGCATGCAAACAGATATTAGAATACACTATGGTGAGTAAGGTACCTAATACCTAAAAAGATGAATAAGGTTTGTACTCACTCATAAGTGGACACTAGCTATAAAAAATGATATTGAGCCTATTTTTCCTGATCCTAGAGAAGCTAAGTAATAAGGTAAATCCAAAGAAAAACATATATAGATTCACCTGAAAATTGAAAGCAGACAAGATCGCATGACAAAATTGGGAGCATGGGGGTTGGGGAGAAAAAAGTGTGTAGATGGAAGGGGAGGGGAAAGAGGGAGTAAGTAAAACTTGAGGGAAGGGGATAGTCAAGATTGGGGAAGGACAGAAATGAGAGCAAGGAAAGAGATATCTTGATTGAGGGAGCCATTATAGGGTTAGAAGAAACCTGCCTCTAGAGAAATTCCCAGGAATCCACAAAGATGACCCCAGCTAATACCCTATGCAATAGAGAAGAGAGGGCCTGATCTTAACTAGCCCTATAGTCAGACTGACGAATATCTTAAATATCACCATAGAACCTTTATTCATCAACTGATGGAAACAGAGGAAGAGATCCACATCGGAGCACTGGACTGAAGTCCACTAGAGCAGTAGAAGAAATGAGAATATTAGCAAAGAGGTCAAGACCATGATCAGTTCACCTACTGAAACAATCTACCTGAACTAATGGGAGCTCACAAACTGCAGCTGGACTGGGAAGAAACAAGTATAGAACCAAACTAGTCCCTCTGAATGTGGTTGACAGTTGCATGGCTGGGGCAGACTGAGGGGCCACTGGCAGTGGCACCAGGATTTATGCCTACTGGATGTACTGGCTTAATGGGAACCTATTCTCTAGATGTATACCTTGCTCAGCCTACTTATAGTAGGGAGGGCCTTAGACCTTCCACAAGGCAATGTGCCTTACCCTCCCTGAGGATTAAATGAGGGTATGGTGAGAGAGTATGTGGAATGAATGGGAGAAGGAGAGGGAGTGGGAACTTCAGTTGTTATGTATAATAAAAAAGATAGTTTGTGTTTTTTTAAAAAATAAATATATAAAAAAACAGTATCACTGTGAATAACATGATAATTCCTTAGAAGACTTAATATCAAATTTTTATATGTTAAAAGAAAACTAACCAAATGCTTTTAATGTACTTTGGGTGTCCCATTTATATTCAGGTATTTTCTTTCTGGAATATAAATTTTGCTCATAACTTTTATGTTAATTGATTCAGATAATAACAATGGCACATCAAAGAGTAACAACAATGTTTCCTAATCCACAATTGGGAATGTGGTCATTTAAAACAAAGGAAATCATTACATGAGAATAAGGAAAAGCAGAAAATTCAACAAGATAAAGACTCAAACCTCACTGATGGGTCAATTGTTTTCCCACACCATAGAATGAGAAGACAAGATGGAAAATATATAAAATTCAACAGGAAGGAAGAGGGGAAGAGAACTAGTGTCCCTAATCTGAAGGACAGATAAAGAAAATATGGTACATTTACAACATAGGGTTACAACATAGGGTATTATTTGCTAGTGGAAAGGAATGACATCATGACATTTATACACAAATTCGTGGGACTATAAAAAAATCACCATGAGTGAGGTAACCCAGACCCTGAAATACAAACATGGTATATATTGACTTATCAATGGATATTAGCTATAAAAGAAAGGATTATCTTGTCACAATCCAGAAACTCAGAGTGGCTAAGTAACAAGTAATATTCAAGGAAGAAACATGGGTCTCACTGGAAGGATAGAGAAAATAGATTTTGCAGGTGGTTTGGGGGCAGGTGGGGAAGGGAACAGGAGGGATCCTGTGGGGTGAAGACACTGAAGGAAGGACTCTAAAAACATGCCTTCCCTTGCTGGTTTTCTTTCAGGAAGTCTTGACTCTTCCCATTTTAGAGACAAAGGAAAACATAAAACAATTGCAGTCATTCAGATAGCACCTTTAAGCACATGCAAGTTAGAATATTCAAATGCTTAAATGAAACTTCCTTCAGTGAAAGCTGAAAGGTCAGAAGACAGAGTATGTTATATAAGGGTTAAAACACTTCCCTCTTTCCTAAGCCTTGGCAAACAACTCTACTTGGAAATTGGTATAAGATTGTAGAACACAGTAATTAGTCAATTCTACTGGAGCCCAAAACAAAGAGCCCATCTATGGTTCAATAATACATCATTTTTTTTTCTTTTCATGGGGCTATCAATATGATCATGATAGTTTTCTAGATCCTTCACTGAGTGAGTTTTGACTGAATTAGAGGCCACGTTGTCCATGCTTTCAGAGTTCTGATATAAACTATTCATCACCCTACAAAAAAGTAACTAAATATGACTAAAATAAACTGAAAGGCATCTTTGAGTTTTGAAAGAGAAGTAATGTAGGGCTAGGCCCACCTATTGTGGGCGGGCTCGGCTCGGACAAATGTTTACTGCTAAAATGGGGCGCGCAGACGCTGCGGGCCCCTTCCTGTTTCCTGTCTCCTGTGCTCCGCGGGAACCCTGGTGTCGTGAGTCTGAGTCTGGTCCTTTCATTAAAGTTGTACAATTATTAATTACAATTTGTCTTCATTAATCTAAGCCGCCGCAAAGTAAACAGAACAGAAAATGCTTTCAAAGCAAAGGGTAAACAATGAGCATGAACAAAACCAGATGATACAGCATTTCCACTTTTTCAGTGGGACAGTTGAGAAAAAGTACTTGGAAGCCAGAAAAGTGTACATCTTCAGTGAAAATCACTATGGGATTTCAAAGTAAAGAATCCCAAAGCATAAGGCATTTGAACCTCCTCATTAACTCAGTGACTTATTAGAGAGTCACCCAGATCTGTAAACAGAACCAGAGGTCATACTACTTGGTATTGTAAGCATAAATGGGCAGAGTCAAGAGCCATGATGACTTACAATGGAGAAGAAAATGGAGAGTTGTTGACCTTACTTTCCTAAGAAAAGGTAAACTCTGTGAGAAAAGAACAGTTTGAGGTTCACTGGTCCAGGGTGAGCTACCTTCAGAATTTCTCATTTGCATTGGAATGACTCCAGACTCATAAAGACATCAATGTATTGGTTGAACAGGGTTTCTCTGTAATGCATGACCCCTTTCTAGCTGGAGTACTCCTTGATGTTGACAGTGGCCTTCCATCACCTTCCAATTAGATAACCTAGTCTCCTTCCCATGTACTTCTTGGGAAAGGTATTGGCACAGGTGCTGTGCTATTTCCTGAATAAGAGTTGGAGGAGAAGCTGTCTGTAGGAAGTGTAAGGATACAGTCCTGGAAAGCCACTTGCCCAATCAATGCTTTATGAAGTGCAATGATCTAATAGTGCCTTCTTCTTTGGAATCTGCATAAAAAATGGAAGAGAGACAATCAATACATCAGTTTGAATAAGAGTTGAGCCCAATAGGCTCAAATGTTTTAACACTTGGTCCCCACTGGTTAAACTACTTGGGAAAATTTAGGAATCGCTACCTTGCTGAAGGAGGTTTTTTCGTGGGGGCAGGCTTTAAGGTTTCAAAAGACTCATGGCATTTCCAGTATTCTCTTCCTTCTTCCTGCAAAACAGGATGCAAGTGCTTGGTTGTTCTTGCCATCATACCTTTGCTTTATAACCTTCTGAAACTGAAAGCCCAGTTGAACCTGCTTATTTATAAGCTGTCTTGCTCCTGGAGTTTTTTTTAAACTAATACAATAATGAGATAATTAATATCTTTGATACAGTTAAAGTATTTTTCTATAAATAGATAAAGATTTCCCTGGTTATATCACAAAAGAAACTGTGACTTGAGGTCCTTGAATCTAGAGAATGTTTTTGCCTGGAAAACATCAGTTTAATAATAAGACAGTCAAAGAATGTTCCTGACACTATAGGGTCATCTGTATCTTATGTGAGCCACAAATATTATATAGTAAAAGTATAGCTGACAGGTCTGTGTTCAGATCCACAGGAGTATGACCTGGTAGAGAACAGTATTTGCAGACCTCCGGGAATATTTGTCTTTTGGATAGTCACTGTCAATTCTGTAGAAATCTTGAGAAATCATGACGTTTCTCCCTTCCTTAATGGAATTCATCTCAAAATATGCCAGCAGTGTATAAGTCATTCTTTAAGCCTGGCTTTCGCTGTATTGGCAACTAGATGACTTTTCCACACCATGGAGGCCTGGTGTGAAAGTATTAACCCAGCCAAACCATTGCTCTTGTTGTCAAATGTACATAAAGCTAGTCCCCCACAATTGGACTTATTGAGAAGAGGGAGCTCAAACAGGAAGCACTGAGCAGAGAGACAATATGTCTGCTGTTACTGATAAACAGGTCTGGGTGGCCCTGAAGAGCAGACTCAGGAAGGTGTAATCTACTGGCCTTTGCTTTAATCTAACAAGCTACTAGTATTCTGTATCCTTCACCTTGGGTTCAATTAATAAAAGATCAAAGTCCAGGAGATTAACTGTTCATGCCTTTCCCCTATAGAGAGAGGAAAAAATCTTGAATTGCTAATCTATCCACAGAGTAAAAGGTTTCTTTTCACCTGGGTGCTGGCAGACACCCTGAGCTTAAAGCAAAGGCTCCAAAGAAATTTCCTTTAACTCTGCTAGTTAGACACTAATGAAAATCAAGCAATTTCACCTTCCTCCCAGACCCATGCATTACTATGGCTACCAACATTATGTTTTCTGCCACCAAGAAAGGAAGTGGAAATGCCAAAATGTACACCACTGTTGTATTTTCTGCAATTATTAATCATAAACTTCTAACTTAACTAGTTACACTTTTTTAAAAAGTGGTGAACAGAAACTTGTTAGGATTTTGCATTGATTCTTTTTTGTTGTTGTTGTTGTTCCTAGGCAGGGTTTCTCTGTAACAGCCATGACTGTCCTGAAACTCACTTTGTAGACCAAGCTGGTCTTAAATTGTATTGATTCTAATTAATCCTCCTGATATCTGCTGGTAAGCTTCACAGTCACACCCTTCCAAGACATCAGGCACCCTCTTTACCTGTTTTTATGATTGTGTAAAATTCATGCTTTCTTGATGTGGGAGTGTCATATATCAATCTGTTGATTTCATTGGTTAAGCAATAAAGAAACTGCTTGGCCCTGATAGGTTAAAACATAGGTGGGAGGAGTAAACAGAACAGAATGCTGGGAGGAAGAGGAAGTGAGCTCAGAGATGACATGCTCCCTCTCCCGGGTAGACACGATAGCTCTCCTCTCTGAGGCACTCGCGATGAAGCTCCAACCCAGGATGAATGTAGGCTAGAATCTCCCTGGTAAGCCACCTCATGGGCTACACAGATTATACAGAAATGGGCTAGTCCAGGTGTGAGAGTTAGCCGAGAAGAGGCTAGATATAATGGGCCAAGCAGTGTTTAAAAAAATACAATTTGTGTGTTGTTATTTCAGGGCATAAGCTATCAGGCAGCTGGGGTGCTGGGGATGCAGCCCCGCCGCTCGTATTACAACACTTTCAAATTGTTTGTATGGGTGTATAAACTGGAGACCTTGTGGATGGGCAGAACAGCAGAGAGCAAAGAGAACAGCGGGTGAACAGTGAACAACAGTGAGAAACATTGAAAAGAAAACATCAAGAGAGCATTGTAGAGAGCATAGGAAGAATAAAAGAAACATGATTTTAAAAAGACTTGTGTGAGTTAATTTATTTTATTTACTTTCACATATCTTAGCCAGTTTTGACCTACTATCATGATCCTTCCGAATCCTGAGAGGGTTCGTGGGATTTAACACCAACATAAACCTCAATATGTATCAAGTTCCAAACAGGCCAGAAGAATTCTAAAACAGATCACCGTAGAATAAAAGGATGAACATGAAGGCCTTGCCAACATAATCCTCAATCTTGAGGAACATAGTTACCTTAGGCAATCATGGGTATGGAGGTTTTGATGAAAGTGTCCCACATGGGCTCATAGGGAGTGGCATAATAAGAAGGTTTGGTCTTGTTGGAGGAAATGTGTCCCTCGGACTGGACTTTGAAATTTCAGATGCTCAAACCAGTCCCAGTGTCTCTCTTCCTGAACAAATCTGGGTTCCTTCTCAAGCACCACATCTTTTTTTGTATGACCATTATTCCTACCGTGATGAAAATGGAGTGAACTTCCACCCTGTAGTCCATTGCTAATGAAATGTTCTCCTTAACAATTATTGCCCTGATTAAACTTCCAGTAGTGAGATGGAAACACCATCACAGGCACAAAACCATCAGCATACAATATTCCCTTTCTAAAATATGTTTGTGAAAAAGGGATTCAGAACTTGTGTTAGTGGCCAACCAATACCTGGTATAGCATGAGGCCCATGGCAGAAGGAGTCTATGCTATACTCTGCCTGGATGAACAGGAACTGGAGGCTGGATTGCCAGAGACATAGAATAGAAAAAAACAATAAATTCATTCCTAATGATATTGTGCTATCTATACTCGTAGCTCAGAACCTAGTCCAATCCTCATCAAAGAGGCTTCCTTTAGCAGCCAATGGAAGCAGATGTAGAGAACCACAGCCAAACATTAAGTGGAAAGCTGAAATCAGAGATGTCCATCAGGTTCTTCTCTTTGGAGTTTGGAAACCCTGGGAACATGTGGGAGAGATAATTGTAGGAGGCAAAGAGTTTAGAAACACCACTAAAATATGGCCCACAGAATTAATTAAACAGGGCTCATAGGAACTTAAAAATACTTAAGAAAAATCACAAAGCATGCATGGATCAGTGCTAGGTCCTCTGTATATAATTATATTGTTAGCTAGATGTTTTTGTTGGACTCCTAAAAAGTGGGAGTGGTTCTCTATCTATCTATCTATCTATCTATCTATCTATCTATCTATCTATCTATCTATCTATCTATCTATCTCTCTTCCACATTGAACCTCATTCCTCCTACTGGATTGTCTCACACAGAAATGATATAATGTTTTGTGTTTAGACTTATGCTATCTTTTATTCCATGTTGGTTTATATCCATCCCTGGGAGTGCTATTCTTTTATAAATAGAAAAATGAGTGGAATTGAAGGAGGGGAGGAGAAATAAGAAAGAGTGAAAAGAAAGGATATTTTGGTTGGTATGTACTATATGCCAGAACATTTTTTAAAAAGGGTTGTGGTGGCCACGCTATTCTATTCATATTTCACTAAAACAATGGGTAAACAAATCAGTTCCCTATGGGACTGAGTCAGGCAAAGTTTATTCATTTTAACTGCATTTTGAAAAATCCATCCATATGGTTCACTACTGTTATTGGACTGAAAAGCAGGGTAAAGTGATGTTATTTTATTCTGCTTTAGGCTTGCTTACACATTTCACTAAACTCTACTCTCCTTGATTTCGGATTATGTCTAATAACCTAATCCCTTGCAGGGAAAGGCACAGTGTCTAAGCTTAGCATCATCTTAAGATCTGGATACCCAATAAGCAAAATCTACCTACAGAAGGAAATTATTACTCTGACTCAATGGAAGAAAGAAAACATCTTTAACAAATGGTGCTGGCATAACTGGATGTCAACCTGTAGAAAAATGAAAATAGATACATATCTATCACCATGCACAAAACTCAAGTCCAAATGGATTAAAGACATCAATATCAATCTGAACACACTGAACCTGATAGAAGAGAAAGTGGGAAGTACTCTACAACATATGGGCACAGGAGACCACTTCCTATGTATAACCCCTGTAGCACAGAAAATAAGGGCAACATTGAATAAATGGGACCTCCTGAAACTAAGAAGCTTTTGTAAAGCAAAGGACACTGTCATTAAGACAAAAATGGCAACCTACTGACTGGGAGAAGATCTTCACCAACCCCGCAACAGACAAAGGCCTGATCTCCAAAATATATAAAGAACTCAAGAAACTAGACTTTAAAATGCTAATTAACCCAATTAAAAAATGGGGCACTGAGCTGAACAGAGAATTCTCAACAGAAGAAGTTCAAATGGCCAAAAGACACTTAAAGTCATGCTCAATCTCCTTAGCGATCAGGGAAATGCAAATCAAAACAACTTTGAGATACCATCTTACACCTGTCAGAATAGCTAAAATAAAAAATACCAATGATAGCCTTTGCTGGAGAGGATGTGGAGTAGGGGGTACACTCATCCATTGCTGGTGGGAATGCAGACTTGTGCAACCACTCTGGAAATCAGTGTGGCAGTTTCTCAGGAAATTCATGATCAACCTGCCCCAGTATCCAGCAATACCACTCTTGGGAATATACCCAAGAGAGGCCCTATCATACTACAAAAGTATTTGTTCAACTACATTCATAGCAGCATTATTTGTAATAGCCAGAACTGGGAAACAACCTAGATGCCCCTCAATGGAAGAATGGATAAAGAAAGTGTGGAATATATACACAGTAGAGTACTACTCAGTGGTAAAAAACAATGACATCTTGAATTTTGTATCCAAATGGATAGAAATAGAGAACACTATCCTGAGTGAGGTAACCCAGACCCAAAAAGATGAAAATGGTATGTACTCACTCAATAGTGGATTCTAGATATAAACAAAGAACATTGAACCTATAGTTGGTGATCCTAGAGAAGCTAATTAAGAAGGTGAACCCAAAGGGAAAAAAATGTAGTTATCCTCCTGGACATTGGAAGTATACAAGATCTCCAGCCAAAAATTGAGAGCTTGCGGGTGGGAGTAGGACAGGGGTAAGGGTTGATGGAGAGAGAGAAGTGAGAAGTTGAGGATGGGGAGAGCTTTGGGGAATGGGACAGTTGGGATGTAGGAGGAGTGGATATTGGAGCAGGGAAGTATATATCTTAATTAAGGGAGCCATTTAAGGGTCGGCAAGAGCCTGGACTCTAGAGAAGTTCCCAGGTGTCCAAGGAGATGTCCTTAGCTTGTTCCTTGAGCAGCTGAGGAGAGGGCACCTGAACTGGCCCTATACTATAGCCACTCTGATGAATATCTTGCATATCACCATAGAACTTTCATCTGGCTATGGACAGAGATAGAGACAGAACCCACATTGGAGCACTGGACTGAGCTCCCAAGATCCAAATGAGAAGCAAAAGGACAGAGAACGTGAGCAAGGAAGTCAGGACCACGAGGGGTGCACCCACCCACTGGGATGGTGGAGCTGATTTAATGGGAACTCACCAAGGCCAGCTGGACTGGGACTGATGGAGCATGTGATCAAACTGGACTCTGTACGTGGCTGACAATGAGTGCTGACTGAGAAGCCAAGGACAATGGCACTGGATTTTGATTCTATTCTAAGTACTGGCTTTGCTGGAACCTAGTCTGTTTGAATCTTCACCTTCCTAGACCTGGTTGGAGGGGGGAGGTTCTTGGACTTACCACAGGGCAGGGAACCCTGACTGCTCTTTGGACTGGTGAAGGAGGGAGAGGGAGAATGGGGAAGGGGGAGGGAAATGGGAGGAGGGGAGGAGGTGAAAATTTGTAATAATAATAATAATAAATTCAGCTTAAAATGGCCAGTTGCTTTTCTTGTTTAAAGTCCCAAAGTGTTCCATATTGCTCCAAATAAATGCAAGATCATGCTTATCACAGCAATACCACAGTTCCTGTTATCAAAAAGGGGATAGTTAGGCTTTCTATTGCTCTGAAAAGAACAATAATGTAACAACCTTCTTAAAGGAAACCATTGGATTGGGACTAGTATACAGGTTCAGAGGTTTAGTCCATTTTTATTATGCTGAGATGCATGGTCTAGTGAAGATAGAAATGTTACTAGAGAAAGTGCCAAGAGATCTACATTTGGATCGGCAAGCAGCAGCAGGGGGGGGGGCTTGGCTTTGACATTCAATATTGCTAAGTCCACTCACTAGTGACACACTTCCTCCCATAAGGCCACACCCACTCCAAGGCCACACTTCCAAATTCCACTCTGTAAGCATCCAAATATGAGTCTACAAGGAACATTCTTTTATTCTTTTATTTATTTATTTATTTCCATTGACAGCTTTAATTGGGTGTGGGGCGATAGAACTATTCTTAGCAAAATTATGGGAGTGGGGTTCCCTTCTCTTTTTTTTGATTTTCAACTAAGGATGGAATTTAAGAAGATATATGGCCTACTTGGGACATATATATTTTTTGCTATTACTTTCTGTAAGGCTGGATTTGTGGATACGTATTGTTTAATTTGTTTTTATCCTAGATTATTTTGTTTTCTTTATTAATAGTGAATGAAAGCTTGGCTGGATATAGTAGTCTGGACTTGCATCCATGGTTTCTGAGTTTCTGCAGTACACCTATCGAGGACCTTCTGGCTTTTATGGTTTCCATAGAGAAGTCAGGTGTAAGTCTGATAGGTTTACTTTTATAAGTTACTTGACATTTTTCCTTTGCAGCTCTTAATATTCTTTCTTAATCTGTATATTTTGTGTTTTGATTAATATATGGCGAGGGGATGGGGTTTTTTTTTTTGATCCAGTCTAATTGGTGTTCTGTATGCTTCTTGAGCCTTCATAGGAATATCTTTCTTTAGAGTGGGAAAGTTTCTTCTATAATTTTATCGAATATATTTTCTG
Organism: Microtus agrestis; assembly: GCA_902806775.1. Taxonomy (NCBI): domain Eukaryota; kingdom Metazoa; phylum Chordata; class Mammalia; order Rodentia; family Cricetidae; genus Microtus; species Microtus agrestis. Next base: position 13,698 of record CADCXT010003339.1, on the reverse strand, counting down.
GGCCTTTGAACTGTAATTCTCCTTCTTCTACCCCTATTATTCTTAGGTTTGGTCTTCTTTTTGTGTCCCAGATTTCCTGAATGTTTTTTGATGAGAATTTGTTGGATTTGCTGTTTTCTTTGATCAGTGTGTTTCTCTATGGTGTCTTCAGAATCTGAGATTCTTTCTTCTATCTTTTGTACTCTGTTGATTTTGCTAGTTTCTGTAGTCTCTGTTCATTCACCTAGATTTTCCATATCCAGCTGGCCCTCAGTTTGTTTTCTTCATTTCCTCCATTTTAGTTTTCTAGTCTTGAACTGTTTCCATTATCTGTTTGATTGTTTTTTCTTGGTTTCCTAGGAGATCATTTTCGGATTTACTCATTTCTTCAAACTTTTTGTTATTCTTCTCAAGCATTTCTTTAAGGGAGTTTTTCACCCCCTGTTGAAGGGACTCTGTGAGTTTCATAAAGTCAATTTTTTCTACTACTTCTTCTGGATTAGGGTGTTAAAGTTCTCCTGTTGTAAGTTCACTGGGTTCTGGTGTTTTCATGTTGTTTTTCAGATTGTTGGAGGAATTCTTGCATTGGTGCCTGCCCATCTCTTCCTCCAAATGCTCCCTGATGGATCTTCTGGTACAGGATCAGATCCTCTTGCTGGCCAGGGATCTCACAGACAAAAGGCCTACCTTGCTACAGGCAGGCTATTGAATCAAAGGAACTCCCACCCTCCCATTTGCACTCACCACCCTGTCCCAGCGCCCAAACAGGCTGAGCTGGGGGATCTTATGGCCCCGAAGAAGGTAGGAAGAAGTGAAAGTTTGCCTGGGTGCAAGCTGGAATGGGATAGGAAGAGAGAGGTGGTATCCAGGGAGAGTAGCCCCTGCACAGAATGACCAGGAAGTATACGGGGTTGAGGAATGTATGTGCTCCCGAACTGCTGCCGCAGGTCAAAAATTCACTCACTCCTCTGATGAATCTTCTGGTATGGGATCAGAGCCCCTAGCTGGCCAGGGACCTTGCAGACAAAAGGCCTACCTTGCTGTAGGCAGGCTGTTGAAACAAAGGAACTCCAGCCCAAATGCACTCATCACCCTGTCCCAGAACCCAAACAGGCTGAGCTGAAGGATATTCTGGCCCCAAAGAAGGGAGGAAGAAGGAAGGGTTTGCCAGGGTGCAAGCTGGGATGGGATATATTTTACTTTTCTTTATGCCCATTTTGTTTATATCATATCTTTCACTGAATATATGCCTATATGAATAATGCCTAAGTTTTCCACAATGAACAGTAGATTTTCCTGAAGTAATCTTTGAAGCTTCCAGGAAGAGGATGGGGCTTCACAACAATGTCTCCACCTGGTTGATATGATGTCATGATGCTGATAGCCCTACTATGAGACCAGTTTGGGTACCAGCTGTGGAAATGATGCACCTTCTTACAATGTTATGGCCAAAACTCCAAATAAGAACTTCAAAACAAACAACAAAACAAACAAAAAGACCTTATTGACTAATTAGAGACTATTTGTAATTGTACAAAACAGCAATCTTGAAACTTAACCATCATTTTACTTTTACTGCACCCCATAGAAAAAAACAGTCCCCTCTTTCAACAAACGTCTTCATGGTTAAAGACACCATTTAGGGTTTGACTATTACTCTAATAGGTTTGGGGTTGGGGTGGAAATTATGTAGGGCTAGAGATCTCAAAAAAAGGAAGATTGAATGGGATAATAGTTAATTTAATGTGAACTTATTTACACTAATAATAATAATGAATAATAGAGTGAATACTAGTGAACTATTATTTATGGACAATTTACACTGGTATAGTTTCTTGTATACTGATATAAGTTCAAATTATATTTGTTATTTCTGCTTACAATATTTGTACATCTATGCTAAGTTATTTTGTCATATTATATGTATGCATGTTTCTACCTCTGTTTAAGACATTCTGTATATTGATACAATTTTAGGATATATTTATCATGTTGTATTATATATTTCTGCCTTTGATTAAGATATTTATACATTGTTTACATTTGATGTTATTGTCTACCTTTACTACGTAATTTTTTAAAGATTGTTTAATATTCTGATATGAAGTCTTAATCTTTAAATTATATAGGTATTAAGTATTATAGGGTAATAGTCATTCATGTTTGTTATATTTTCAGTCAAACTAATTAGTGTTATACTTTTAGTCAGACTAATTAGGTTCTTTAGATACATAGAAACTGTATTCTGCATAGATAGGTAACCATTAACCTCTTCAAAGATCTGTATAACATGACATATAAATAACTTTGGATTCTGTTGACATGAGGCATGATTGTTCCTAGCAGCACTGATCTATTCCTGAGAGAGTGTTGAGGATCAGAGACATCCCACTTGAAATTTGTCTTCTTCTTGGCACAACAGGCCTTTGGACAAGAAAGTGCCCATGCCTCAACCACTGACAAAATGCACAATGTCTGGACTGGACAGGCAGGATACAAAAAAAAAGACTGTCAAATCTTTCCAAGACAGGGCAAGATGGATTTGAAAAATGTTCTGCCTCTGAAAATGGTTTGTCATTTACTCTAGGCCTTAGCCAAAGTTGGTTGCTTCAACATTGCAAATGGAAATTGCTCAGGCAGCCATTTGTCTCTGTCATTGACTGCATATTTTGGAAGTTGCTTGATTGCAACTTCCTGCCTTCTCAACTAATATTATATTCCTCCTCAGGCCTTCAATGGGATTGAAGATTAGATAGCCATAGTTACCATCCTCTTATAATCTAGCCAAGTCATTTCCAATGCAAAACTTAGACTCCTTAGGATAGAATGTTTATTAAAACATTAAGCATATATTTCTTGCTTAATATTGTTTATGCTGGTTGTAATTCTAATCTTATACTTGATAACTTTTCCTAGTGTATATAGTTTTGTATTGATATTGAAACTCTCTTATTAAAACAAAAAAGAATGTGCTATGGGAGCTCCTTCTGCTCATTCTGCTCCTTCGGGCAATAGTCTTTAAGATACCAGCCCGCATAGATATGGTGTCTTTTTACTATGAATGCATCTGTAAACCTTGCACTTGCTTTCTTGCTTCCAGCTCTCTCTTCCATCTGCTAGACTCTGTTCCTGTTCCCTATACATGCAGAGGATTGTGATCTAGGACAGTGATCTCTAAGTCTTCCCTAAATAAATAACCCTTCATTATACATAATTATGAACTAATGTGGGATTATTTTGTATTAATACTTAATTTACTCTGTCACAAAATGCTAGATGACCTAAAAGGAAATGCTCAGGAACAGAAAGTACAAACATTCATTGTGGGCATTGAAATATGTACCAATATTCTCCAATAAGAATTCATCTAATTACAGAAAGACACTGCTAAGAAAAGAGAATTACAGACCAATCTCACTAATGAACATTGATGCAAAAATACTAAATAGAAAAACTGGCAAATTGAATCCAAGAACACATCAGAACCATCATCCACCATGATCAAGCCAGCTTCATTCCAAAGATGTAGGAATGGTTAATTATGAGAATCTGTCAACATTATAAACAAACTGAAAAATAAAAACCATATGATCATCTCATTATATGCCAAAAAAACCCTTTCAACAAAATACAACATCCCTTCATGATAAAGTTCTTGGAGAGAACAGGGATACAAGCAACATACCTAAACATAATAAAGGCAACATACAGCAATTCAACAGCCAACATCAAACTAAATGGAGAGAAACTCCCAGCAATTCCACTGAAATCAGGAATAAAACAAGGTTATCCACTCTCTCTGTATCTAGTCAGTATATCTTTTGAGGTCCTAGCTAGAGCAATAAGACACCAAAAAGAGATCAAGGGATAAAAATCAGAAAAGAAGTCAAACTCTCACTATTTGCTGATGATATGATAGTGTACATAAGCGACACCAAAAGTTCTACCAGGGAACTCCCACAACCTATAAACACTTCCAGTAATGTAGCAGGATACAAAATTAACTCAAAAATATTAGTAGCCCTCCTGTACACAGATGATAAAAGGACTGAGAAAGAAATCAGAGAAACAACATTCTTCACAATAGCCACAAATAGCATAAAATATCTCAGAGTAATTCTAACCAAACAAGTGGAAGACTTGTATGACAAGAACTTTGAATCTTTGAAGAAAAAAATTGAAGAAAACACCAGAAAGTGGAAAGATCTTTCATGCTCTTAGGTAGGCAGAATTAACATAGTAAAAATGACAATTTTACCAAAAGCAATCTACAGATTCAACACAATGTCAATCAAAATCCCAGCAAAATTCTTCATCGACCTTAAAAGAATGGTACTTAACTTCATATGGAAAAGCAAAAAACCCATAATAGCCAAAACAATCATGTACAATAAAAAGAACTTCTGGAAGCATCACAGTCGCTGACTTCAAACTTTATTACAGAGCAACAATACTGAAAACAGCCTGGTATTACCATAAGAGCAGACAGGAGGACCAATGGAACCAAATAGAAAGCCTGAATATTAATCCATACACCTTTGACCACCTGAATTTTTTTCTTTTTTTTTGTTGAAAGAAAGAAAAAAAAAGAAATTCCCACCTCCTCCCACCCTCCCATTTCCCTCCCCCTCCTCCCACTTTTCTCCTCCTCCCCCCACTCCTCTCCCCCTCCCTCTCCAGTCCAAAGAGCAGTCAGGGTTCCCTGCCATGTGGAAAGTCTCAGGTCCTTGCCCCTCCATCCTGGTCTAGGAAGGTGAACATCCAAACTGGCTAGGCTCCCACAAAGCCAGAACATGAAGTAGGATCAAAACCCCGTGCCATTGTCTTTGGCTTCTCAGCAGCCCTCATTGTCCGCCATGTTCAAAGAGTCTGGTTTTATCCCCTGCTTTTTCAGTCACAGTCCAGCTGGCCTTGGTGAGCTCCCAGTAGAACAGCCCCACTGTCTCAGTGGGTGGTGCGCCCCAGGTGGTCCCGATTTCCTTGCTCATGTTCTCTCTCCTTTTGCTCCCTATTGGGACCTTGAGAGCTCAGTCCAAAGCTCCAGTGTGGGTCTCTGTCTCTATCTCCATCCATCTCCAGATAAAGGTTCTATGGTGATATGCAAGATATTCATCAGTATGGTAATAGGATAGGGTCATTTCAGGTTCCCTATCCACAGCTGCTCAAGGAGCTACCTAGAGACATCGCCCTGGGTACTTGTGAACCCTTCTAAGTTCAAGTCTCTTGCCAACCCTTAGATGACTCCGTTAATTAAGTTATGTGATTCCCTGCTCCTCTATCCAACCTTCCTTTCTTCAAATCCTCCCGTTTCCGCAACCTTCCCCCCTTCTCCCTTCTTACTTTTCTCTCCCCAGCTCCCCTTACCCCCATCCCATCCCACCCCCAAGTTCCCAAGTTTTTGCCCGGCAATCTTGTCTATTTCCCGTATCAGGGATAATAACTATATGTTTTTCTTTGGGATCACCTTCTTATTTAGCTTCTTTAGGATCACTGAGTATAGACTCAATCACCATTATTTGTGTCTAGAAACCAATTATGAGTGAGTACATCCCATGTTCCTCTTTTTGGGTCTGGGATACCTCACTCAGGATAGTGTTTTCTATTTCTATCCATTAGCATGCAAATTCGAGAAGTCATTGTTTTTTACAATAGTAGTACTCTAATATGTAAATTTTCCACACTTTCTTCATCCATTCTGCCATTGAAGGACATCTAGGTTGTTTCCAGGTTCTGGCTATAACAAATAATGCTGCTATGAACATAGTTGAACAAATGCTTTTGTCATATGATAGGATATCTCTTGGGTATATTCCCAAGAGTGGTATTGCTGGGTCCAGGGGTAGGTTGATCCCGAATTTCCTGAGAAACCACCACACTGATTTCCAAAGTGGTTGCACAAGTTTGCATTCCCACCAACAATGGATGAGGGTACCCCTTCCTCCACAACCTCTCCAGAAAAGACTATCATTGATGTTTTTGATTTTAGCCATTCTGACAGGCGTAAGATGATATCTCAAAGTTGTTTTGATTTGCATTTCCCTGATTGCTAAGGAGGTTGAGCATGACCTTAAGTGTATTTGGCCATTTGGAATTCTTCTGTTGAGAATTCTCTGTTCAGTTCAGTGCCCCAATTTTTAATTGGGTTATTTAGCATTTTAAAGTCTAGTTTCTTGAGTTCTTTATATATTTTGGAGATCAGGCCTTTGTCTGTTGCTGGGTTGGTGAAGATCTTCTCCCAGTCATTAGGTTGCCTTTTTGTCTTAGTGACAGTGTCCTTTGCTTTACAGAAGCTTCTCAGTTTCAGGAGGTCCCATTTGTTCAATGTTGCCCTTATTTTCTGTGCTACAGGGGTTGTACGTAGGAAGTGGTCTCCTGTGCCCAACTGTTGTAGAGTACTTCCCACTTTCTCTTCTATCAGGTTCAGTGTGTTCAGATTGATATTGAGGTCTTTGATCCATTTTGACATGAGTTTTGTGCATGGTGATAGATATGGGTCTATTTTCATTCTTCTACAAATTGACATCAATTGTGCCAGCACCATTTGTTGAAGAAGCTTTCATTCTTCCATTGTATGCCTTTAGCTCTTTTATCAAAAAAGAGGTGTTCATAGGTTTGTGGGTTAAAATCCGGGTCTTCTGTACGATTCCATTGGTCGACTTCTCTGTTTTTATGCCAGTACCACACTGTTTTCATTACTGTAGCTCTGTAATAGAGTTTGAAGTCAGAGATGTCAATGCCTCCAGAAGATCCTTTATTGTATAAGATTGTTTTGGCTATCCTGGGGTTTTTGTTTTTCCATATAAAGTTGATTATTGTCCTCTCAAGATCTGTGAAGAATTTTGATGGGATTTTGATGGGGATTGCATTGAATCTATAAATTGCCTTTGGAAGAATTGCCATTTTTACTATGTTGATACTCCCAATCCAAGAGCAAGGGAGATCCTTTCATTTTCTGGTATCCTCTTCAATTTCTTTCTTCAATGCTTAAAGTTCTTGTCAAATAGATCTTTCACTTCCTTGGTTAGAGTTACCCCAAGATATTTTATGCTGTTTGTGGCTATCATGAAAGGTGATGCTTCTCTGATTTCCCTCTCTGTTTCCATATCCTTTGTGTAAAGGAGGGCAACTGATTTTTTGGAGTTGATCTTGTATACTGCCACGTTACTAAACGTGTTTATCAGTTGTAGGAGTTCTTTGGTGGAGTTTTTGGGGTCGCTTATGTACACTATCATATCATCTGCAAATACCAAAAGTTTAACTTCTTCCTTGCCAATTCGAATCCCCTTGATCCCCTTGTGTTGTCTTATTGCTATTGCTAACACTTCAAGCACTAAATTGAAGAGGTATGGAGAGAGTGGACAGCCTTGTCGTGTTCCTGATTTCAGTGGGATGGCTTTGGTTTCTCTCCATTTAATTTGATGTTAGCTGTAGGCTTGGTGTAAATAGCTTTTATTATATTTAGGTATGTCCCTTGTATCCCTAATCTCTCCAAGACTTTTATCATAAAGGGATGTTGAATTTGCCAAATGCTTTTCAGCATCTAATGAAATGATCATATGGTTTTTTTTCTTTCAGCTTATTTATATGATGGATTACATTGACAGATTTTCGTATGCTGACCCAGCCCTGCATCTCTGGGATGAAGCCTACTTGATCATAATGGATAATTTTTCTAATGTGTTCTTGGATTCGGTTTGCCAGTATTTTGTTGAGGATTTTTGCGCCGATGTTCATGAGCGAGATTGGCCTGTAATTCTCTTTCTTGGTTGAGTCTTTGTGTGGTTTTGGTATCAGAGTAACTGTAGCTTCATAAAAGGAATTTGACAACGACTCTTCTGTTTCTATATTGTGAAATACATTAAGGAGTATAGGTATTAGGTCTTCTTGGAAATTCTGGTAGAATTCCGCATTGAAACCAAATGGTCCTGGGCTTTTTTTAGAAGGAAGGTTTTTGATAACAGCTTCTAATTCTTCGTGACTAACAGGTCTATTTAGATCGTTCACCTGTTCTTGTTTTAGCTTTGGTATATGATATTTATCTAAAAAAGTGTCCATTTCTTCTACATTTTCCAGTTTTGTGGCATACAGGCTTTTGTAGTAAGATCTCATTATTCTCTGAATTTCCTCTGTGTCTGTGGTTATGTCTCCCTTTTCATTTCTGATCTTATTAATTTGCATACTCTCTCTCTCTGCCGTTTGATTAGTTTGGATAGGGGTTTATCAATCTTGTTGATTTTCTCCAGGAACCAGCTTTTTGTTTCATTGATTCTTTGGATTGTTTTCTGTGTTTCTATTTTATTGATTTCTGCCCTCAGTTTGATTATTTCCAGTCTTCTACTCCTCTTAGGAAAGTCTGCTTCTTTTTTTCTAGAGCTTTCAGGTGGGCTGTTAAGTCTCCAATGTGTGCTTTCTCTGTTTTCTTTATGTGGGCACTTAGTGCTATGAACTTTCCTCTCAGGACTGCTTTCATAGTGTCCCATAAGTTTGAGTAGGTTGTTTCTTTATTTTCATTGAATTCAAGGAAGACTTTAATTTCTTTCTTTATTTCTTCCTTGATCCATGTGTGATTCAGTAGTTGACTGTTCAGTTTCCATGAGTTTGTAGGCTTTCTGGGGGTAGCATTGTTGTTGAATTCTAACTTTAATCCATGGTGATCTGATAAGATGCAGCAGGTTACGAATATTTTTTTGTAACTGTGGAAGTTTGCTTTGTTACCGAGTATGTGGTCAATTTTCGAGAAGGTTCCATGAGCTGCAGAGAAGAAGGTATATTCTTTTCTATTTGGCTGGAATGTTCTATAGATGTCTGTTAAGTCCATTTGATTCATTACCTCCATTAATTCTCTTATTTCTCTGTTAGGTTTCTCTCTGATTGACCTGTCCATTGGTGAGAGAGGAGTGTTGAAGTCTCCTACTATTAGTGTGTGCGGTTTGATGGCAGCCTTGAATTTTAGTAAGGTTTCTTTTACATACTTGGGTGCTTTTATATTAGGGGCATAGATATTCAGGATTGAGACTTCCTCCTGATGAATTGTTCCTGTTATGAGTATAAAATATCCCTCTCCATCTCTTCTGATTGATTTAAGTTTGAAATCAACTTTGTTAGAAATTAGTATGGCCACCCCTGCTTGTTTCTTAGGTCCATTTGCTTGATAAGCCTTTTCCCAGCCCTTTACTCTGAGTAGTTGCCTGTCTTTGTGTTTGAGGTGTGTTTCTTGTAAACAGCAGAATGTTGGATCCTGTTTTCGTATCCAATCTCTTAGCTTGTGCATTTTTATAGATGAGTTGAGTCCATTGACATTAAGTGATATTAATGTCCAGTTGTTGTTCATTCCGGTCATTTTTCTAGGAGTAGAGTTTGTGTGTTTCCCTTCTTTGAGTTGTGCTGGTGAAGTGACACTAGATGTCTGAGTTTTTGTGGACATTGTTGGACTCCTTGATTTGTGAATTTCCTTCTATTATTTTCTGTAAGGCTGGATTTGTGGCTACGTATTGTTTAAATTTGTTTTTATCTTGAAAAGTTTTGTTTTCTCCATTTATAGTGAACGAAAGCTTGGCTGGGTATAGTAGTCTGGGCTTGCATCCATGGTCTCTTAGTTTCTGCAGTACATCTATCCAGGACCTTCTGGCTTTCATGGTTTCCAAAGAGAAGTCAGGTGTAAGTCTGATAGGTTTACCTTTATAAGTAACTTGTCCTTTTTCTTTTGCAGCTCTTAATATTCTTTCTTTATTCTGTATGCTTTGTGTTTTGATTATTTTATGGCGAGGGATTTTCTTTTTGATCCAGCCTATTTGGTGTTCTGTATGCTTCTTGGATCTTCATAGGTATATCTTTCTTTAGGTTGGGAAAGTTTTCCTCTATAATTTTATTAAATATTTTTCTGGACCGTTGAGCTTCACTTCTTCTCCTTCTTCGACTGCAATTATTCTTAGGTTTCGTCTTTTTATTGTGTCCCAGATTTCCTGAATGTTTTGAGATGAGAGCATGTTGGATTTGCTGTTTTCTTTGATCAGTGCATTTATTTTCTCTATGGTATCTTCAGCATCTGAGATTCTTTCTTCGATCTCTTGTATTCTGTTGGTTATATTTGTTTCTGTAGTTTCTATTCGTTTACCTAGATTCTCTATGTCCAGTCGGCCCTCTGTTTGTGTTTTCTTCCTTGTCTCCATTTCAGTTTTCAGGTCTTGAACTGTTTCCATTATCTGTTTGATTGTTTTTCCTTGGTTTCCTAGGGTATCATTCACTGATTTATTCCATTCTTCAAACTTTCTGTTATACTTCTCATCCATTTCCATGAGGGCATTTTTTACATGCTGTTTAAGGATGTCAATCACTTTCATAGATTCCATTTTTTCTACTTCTTCTTGATTAAGGTATTCATGTCCTCCTGTTGTGGGGTTGCTGGGTTCTGGTGGTTTCATGTTGTTTTTCAGATTGTTGGGTGAATTCTTGCATTGGCGCCTGCCCATCTCTTCCTCCGAATGCTCCCCTAAGGATCTTCTTTTACAGGATCAGGTCTCCTTGCCCACTGATGTACCTTCACAGTGATGGCACTCTCCCGTGATGGTGCTCTATGTGCCCCAGTGATGGTTCTCCTGGTGCCTAGATCAGCTCTTTTTGGTTGGTTGGGTAGCTTGTAAACAAAGCGCCTACCCTGCGTGGTGCAGGCAGGCTATTGAGACAAAGGAATTCGCGCCCGCCCGGCTGCCCTCCGGATTCGGCCCCAGCGCCCAGACAGGCTGAGCTGGGTGATGTTATTTGCCCAGAGACGGCAGGGAGAGAGAAGTGGGGAGGGTTCTGGATGCACGCTGGGTGAGGTAGAAAGAGAGAGGCAGTATGCAGGGGTATAGGCCCTGCAGGAAATAGTTCCTTGACCCGGGCTGCGGCCGTGGGTCAGAATCTCACTCACCCCGAGAGGTTCTCCTGGTGCCGAGATCAGCTCTCCTTGCTGGTTGGGTAGCTCGTAAACAAAGCACCTACCCTGCTTGCTGTAGTCAGGCTACTGAAGACTAAGGAATTCCCGCCTTCCCGGCTGCCCTCCGGATTCGGCCCCAGCGCCCAGACTGGCTGAGCTGGGTGATGTTATTTGCCCAGAGATGGCAGGGAAAGGGAAGTGGGGGAGGGTTGTGGAATCATGCTGGGTGAGGTAGGAAGAGAGAGGCAGTATGCAGGGATATAGGCCCTACAGGAAATAGTTCCTTGACCGGGGCTGCAGCCGTGGGTCATAAACTCACTCACCCCGAGATATACCAGCTGAATTTTGACAAAGAATTGTAGACATAAATGACAAAACAATCCCACACCAGTTTGGAATTATGATTAATAAAAGGGTTATTTATTTAAAGGGAAAACTTACAGATCACTGTCCTAGACAACAGCCCTCTTCACAAGCCAGAAGTGGAGCTGAAAGACAGAGAGAGAGAGAGAGAGAGAGAGAGAGAGAGAGAGAGAGAGAGAGAGAGAGAGAGAGCAGGGCTACTGTTGCTTTCTAAAGCAAAGAGACCATGCCCAAGTGGGCTGATATCTTAAAGACTATTGCCTGAAAGAGCAGAAGGAACTTCCACAGCAATTCCCCTTTCTGTTTGAATAAAAGAGTGTTCAGACTGATATTGAGGTCTTTAATCCATTTGGACTTGAGTTTTGTGCATGGTGATAGATATGGATCTATTTTCATTTTTCTACAGATTAATATCCAGTTTTGCAAGCACAATTTGTTGAAGTGCTCTCTTTTTTCCATTGTACACTTTTAGCTCCTTTATCGAAAATTAGGTGTTCATAGGTTTGTGGGTTAAAGTCAGGGTCTTCTATTCGATTCCATTGGTCGACTTCTCTGTTTTTATGCCAATACCAAGCTGTTTTCAATACTGTAGCTCTGTAATAGAGTTTGAAGTCAGGGATGGTAATGCCCCCAGACATTCCTTTATTGTATAAGATTGTTTTGGCTATCCTGGCTTTTTGTTTTTCCATATAAAGTTGATTATTGTCTTCTCCAGATCTGTGAAGAATTTTGATGAAATTTTGATGAGGATTGCATTGAATCTATAGATTGCTTTTGGTAGAATTGCCATTTTTACTACGTTCATCCTCCCAATCCAAGAGCAAGGGATATCCTTCCATTTTCTTGTGTCCTCTTCAATTTTTTTCTTCAAAGATTTAAAGTTCTTGTAAAATAGAGCTTTTACTTCCTTGGTCAGAGTTACCCCAAGATCTTTTACTGAGCCTGATAGAAGAGAAAGTGGGAAGTACTCTACAACACATGGGCACAGGAGACCACTTCCTATGTATAACCACAGCAGCACAGACATTAAGGGCATCATTGAATAAATGGGACCTCCTGAGACTGAGAAGCTTCTGTAAAGCAAAGGACACTGTCAATAAGACAGAAAGGCAACACACTGACTGGGGAAAGATCTTCACCAACCCCGCAATTGACAAAGGTCTGATCTCCAAAATATATAAAGAACTCAAGAAACTAGACCATAAAATGCTAATCAACCCAATTATAAAATGGGGCACTGAGCTGAACAGAGAATTCCCAACAGAAGTTCAAATGGCCAAAAGACACTTAAGGTCATGCTCAACTTCCTTAGCGATCAGGGAAATGCAAATCAAGACAACTTTAAGATACCATATTATACCTGTCAGAATCGTGAAAATCAAAAACACCAATGATAGCCTTTGCTGGAGAGGTTGTGGAGGAAGGGGTACACTCATCCATTGCTGGTGGGAATGCAAACTTGTGCAACCACTTTGGAAATCAGTGTGGTGGTTTCTCAGAAAATTCGGGATCAACCTACCCCTGGACCCAGCAATACCACTCTTGGGTTTATACTCAAGAGAGGCCTTATCATACAACAAAAGTATATGCTCTACTATGTTCATAGCAGCATTGTTTGTAATAGCCAGAACCTGGAAACAACCTAGATGCCCTTCAATGGAAGAATGGATGAAGAAAGTATGGAATATATACATATTAGAGTACTACTCAGCAGTAAAAATCAAGGACTTTTTGAATTTTGCACGCAAAGGAATGAAAATTGAAAACATTATCCTGAGTGAGGTAAGCCAGTCCCAAAAAGAGGAACATGGAATGTACTCACTCATATTTGGTTTCTAGCCATAAACAAAGCACATTGAGCATATAATTAGTGATCCTAGAGAAGCTAAATAAGGAGAACCCAAAGAAAAACATATAGGCATCCTCCTGAATATTAACCTTCATCAGGCGATGAAAGGAGATAGAGACAGAGACCCACATTGGAGCACCGGACAGAAATCTCAAGGTCCAAATCACAAGCAGAAGGAGAGAGAGCACGAGCAAGAAACTCAGGACCACCAGGGGTGCACCCACACACTGAGACAGTGGGGATGTTCTATCCGGAACTCACCAAGGCCAGCTGGCCTGGATCTGAAAAAGCCTGGGATAAAACCAGACTGGCTGAACATAGCGGACAATGAGGACTACTGAGACCTCAAGAACAATGGCAATGGGTTTTTGATCCTACTGCATGTACTGGCTTTGTGGGAGCCTAGGCAGTTTGGATGCTCACCTTACTAGACCTGGATAGAGGTGGGTGGTCCTTGGACTTCCCACAGGTCAGGGAACCCTGATTGCTCTTTGGGCTGATGAAGGAGTGGGACTTGATCGGGGGAGGGGGAGGGAAATGGGAGGCGGTGGTGGGGAGGAGGCTGAAATCTTTAATAAATAAATAAATTTAA
>CADCXT010003338.1:0-185640 GCA_902806775.1 Microtus agrestis | reverse complement strand
CCTGTCATTTGAACACTCATTCATTTTTTGAATAGTAATGTTTTAAGCACTCACAAGGTACCTGTTGTAATGGTCTGCTCTGTCCCTTTAAGAGACACTCCCTCCCCATCTGCCTAGGCAAGCTGATCTTCAGCTTCCAGCCTGAGTCCTCTCATTTTCCATCTCCCTCTCAAAGAGGCAGCTTCTGTCTCTCCCCACTTTTCCTTTCACCCTCTCTCCTCTCTCTCCTGTCTCTCTCTCTCTCTTTCTCTCTCTCTCTCTCTCTCTCTCTCTCTCTCTCTCTCTCTCTCTCCCTCTCTCCTTTCTTCTCCCTTCTCTTCTTCCTTTCCCTGACCCACTAAATAAATATCCAACCTCACTCTGCATGGTGTGCGTGTCCATGTCTCTGTCTCTCACCCACCACTGCATGGCTCCCTGCCCAGGACAAGCTGCCTTCAGAGACCTGTGACATGGTCTCATGGCATGCCCATCCATCTGTCTCTCCTCGTGGGACTTGCTGCCTATCATGGTCCACTGCAGCCACTTGGGGAACTTCACCATCCCTGCCTGTTACTGGCCACTCTTGGGACTCACTGCCCACTGCTGCAGATTGGGGACCTGCAGCCACTTGGGGAACTTCACCACCCCTGCCTGGGACTGGCTGCTCTGGGAACCTGCTGCCCACTGCTGCAGATTGGGGACCTGCAGCATTTCTGCTGTTACAGCCACTAGAGGGATTCATGACATTTTACTTAATCCATTACACCTGTTTTCAAACTAAATGCTGGGATGAGACATGGGAATAAAAGGCATGATCGCTGCCTCCATGAAATGTACAGTTCAATGAATAACACAATAGTAGACCCTGAACAAATAAATATAAAATTGTTAAATGCATTGTTCTGAATGAAGGCTGATGAAAGGCACTGAGAGGGAGTCATGGGGATCCACTGTAGACTGCGCGGGTCATGAACGCACTCTCTAAAGATTTGGCCATTAAGCTAATGTGTGAGAGAACGGGCAGGAATTGATAGAACTGAAAATGACTACAAAACAGGAAATGAAAAGGGTGCGTGTGGGGCCTACAAGCAGCCAGTGCTGGAAGGACTCCAGAATGGGGACATGCAGGGTGACAGGATAAGGACAGGGATACAGGTCAAGAGTTCGATGGGACTGTAAACCTACAGAACCTGGAGGTGCGTGTTGGGGTATTTAGAATTTTCAGTAACAGATGAATGTGGTGAGATTTTAGGAAGCTCTCTTGCTCTGTGTGGTCGAGTGGAAAGGCAGAGAAGTTAAGGAGACAAAGGCGAGATGTAAGGGCTTTTCACCTTTGTGTGGGGTTTCCATTTCCAGGTGATTGAGAGTCCAGACCCTCAATACAACTTACAAAGTCAGTGACGATTGTCTACACAGAGGTGATGTGTATTTTTGAAGAGACTCAAACAGTACTAAAACAACAAATGTGCTTGTGTAGGGCCAGAAGGTATGTGACCTTTGAGCCTAACCTTATCAGCACTAGCCCTGGGCTGCAACCTAGTAAAGCACCCTGCAGTTTCATCTACAAAAGAAATTTCCTTAAGACAAGAAAAGCAAGTGAGTCACCTCTTGTGTGTTTGTACTTAAATTTCAAACTTGGTTTACTGTTTGAACTTGGTTGTAAAATGTATTCTTTAAGCATTGCAACTTAAAAAGCGACAAAATTGTATGTATAGCTGGTCGCTATTGCTAAAACATGTCTCTCTCCACTCTCTACCCCCAGCAAATCTAAAGCAAGACCAGGTCTGCCTTATCAATATTTAATAAGCCTGTTTCATACCTACTCACCTGAAATCCCATTCTGTGTAGAAGTCAAGATCCTGACTTTGCCTTTGCCTTGTGATGCCGGGCAGGGGTGAAGGACAGTGTAGAGGTTCCCCCATCTTGTATTCTTGCTGAGGCTGTCACCAGTTTAACTAGAATCTGATCTTGATGGAGAATCCCATCAAGGAGAAATTCCAACTCTATCTAGGAACCAAAGGTCCCTGCTAACTTATCTTAGCCTTTGTCTAAACTGACTGATTGTGCTGAACCACCTCCAGCTAACTGCTTATCTTAGCTTCTGTTAAGACTGTTTGCTTCAACCTGTTTACCCTGCACCCTCTGCCACTACCAAGCAAGATGCCTGGACGAGGTCTCTTCCCTTAAAACCCCTGCGTTCTGGACACTCAGAGTCACACCTAGATCCCCAAATACTTGGCTATGGTCCCAGCCTGCTGAAATAAAGACTTTAATTGGCTGTACATTGTGTCTGAGTGGTCATCTCTTAGGAGCTCCCCATCCCAACCTGATGAGAGGCTCTGAAGTAGGGGGCAACTACTCAGGCAACATCTGTTAGCATCTGGTTGTCTCTTATGTCCAACAGGAAGTGACAGGAGACTATACTAAGTATTGTCCATCATAGTTGATGATAGCTTAGACTGGGGAAGTGCCAGAAAATATACAAGTAGGAGCACTTCAAATAAATATATTTTGGAAGTGAAATCAATTTGCAAATGCATTAAATTCAGGGGGAAAAGAGATCAAAAAACTGTCAAGAGCAAGCCCCAGGATTAATGGATGGTGCTGTTGACTAATGCAGGAGGGAGGGAGAAGAGAGAATTGCCAGATTTGGGCTGGGCATGGCAGATAGAAGAGGTAAAGTGGGGATATGCTAAACTTAAATGCCTCTGGTATTCCCCACAAGGAGGTGTGCAGCAGGCAGGTGTGCTCATCGTCTGCCATCTCTGTCCTGCATAGTCTAATGTGGTAGTGTATCTCTGTTGTCGTCATGACTCCTAGGATTCAGTACTTAAAATCCAACTCAGCCTGGTGTGGAACAGAGACAGCTAGCCACCCACAAAATGTCTGTTGTCCTCATCCCAAGGAGGCATTTAGAACAGACATCAGCATCTTCAGATACACGAGAACACGAAGATGAGTGATGGGTGCATCTCCAAGAAAAGACAGGTAACTCCCTTCCTCTTCTGGTTTATGATAGGCCTCCAGACCTTAGCACAACTGACCCTATTGATGGGATTCTCCTCTGTATGCTATGAATATTTTATTACCATAATAAAATATTATACCGTAATAAAGAAGCTGCTTTTGGCTTATGGCAGGGCTGAATAGAGCTAGGTGGGAAAACTAAACTGAGAGAAAGAAAGCAGAGTCGGGCAGACATCATGTAACTGCAAAAAGAGGAAGACTCCAGAACCTTACCAGTAAGCCACAGCCTCATGGTGATCCACAGATTAATAGAAATGGGTTAACTTAAGATAAGAGCTAGCTAGAAATATGCCTGAGCCATCAGTCAAACCGTGTTGCAATTAATATAGCTTATGTGTGATTATTTGGATCTGGCTTGCCTGGAAACCAATGCGCAGTCTCAGTTTACATCCCATGGTGGAAGTACCATTCAGGCTGTGAAACTCAGCACACAGACAACACTGCCTGCCTAAATGAAAACAAAGACCTAATCCATCAAATTCATACATCTGGGAATGTCTCTAAATGTAGTAACCTTACTTTTAACTTCTGTAGTTCTGCTTCAGCTAACTGTTCTTGTTTACGGAATTGGGCCAACCCAGTACATGGTTTTAGTGCTTTAAAAGCTCATGCTGAAAATGCTCGGCGTTACACTGGGATCCCAAACATCCATTATTGTCACCAGCTGGCTAATAAAGGCTTTCTATTGGCTGAAACCCATGTCTAAGCAGTCTTCTCTGGTAGTCACCTCACTGAGGGACCAAGGCTCCAGGAAATCCCTGATCCCTAGCCCCTATGCAGATCCTGAATAGCTCGGCTCTTAGCTGTCACTGCAAGTGCTGCCAGCTGGGCACACTCTTGTACTTATAGGTGTGCCTAGTTAGAAAAACTTTTGCCAGGTGGTGGTGGCACACACCTTTAACTCTAGCACTCAGGAGGCAGCGGCGGGCAGATCTCCACGAGTTAGAGATGAGCCTGATCTACAAAGAAAAACTTCCTTTGTTGCTTACAACAATGCTTATGCGTTTAACATTAGAGCTATGAATGAAGTAGGTAATGGTTACCAGTGGGAAAGTTGGGGGACAATAGAGGGATTTGGTAAAGGAACAAATTGCCAATTATTGTAACCATTATTAGAAAAAAGGAAATAAATAACTGTAAAACTGTTCATACAACTTATTGAAATTATATAAATAAAAATAATTCAAGCTATCCGGGGCCACATGTTTGAAACAGGTGGTCACAGTATCTTCATTGTGCCAACTTCACACATCCATCCCAGGTCATCATTCCCATTTTGGAACAAGGATCCCTATGCGGGGGGAAGCCAAAAAAGCCTCAGAGCATGTCCACAAATCAGGAATAAGACAAGGATGTTCACTCTCTCCATTCCTGTTCAATATAGTGCTGGAACTCTTAGCTGGAACAATATGACATGAGTAGATTGAGGTATATAACTAGGAAAGGAAGAAGTCAAAGTAATCTTATTTGCAAATGGTATTATACTATATATAAATGACAGGAGTCTATCAGAATAGTCTTTCAGATGATGAACACATTCAGTTCAGCAACATAATAGGATACAAGATTAACACAAAAGATGTGGTAGCCTTCTTACGTACCAACTTAAACTGTGCTGAGGAAGAAAGCAAGGAAACAGTCATTCACATTAATCATCCCCCTCCCCCCCAAAAAAATTCTTGGAATAAATCTAATCAAGGAAATGAAAGACATGCACAATGAAAACTTTAAGACACTAAGAAATTGAAGAAGATTCCAGAAGTGAGATAGACCTCCCATGTTCATGGATTTGTAGGAGTAGTACTGAGAAAATGGTTTCCTACTGAAAGCAAATCTGTCATGCTTCTGGGAGCAGTTTTTCCCATCTGTGCCAGGTAGTTTCCTTTCAACTTTCAATGTATAAATTGTAATTTAATTTTGGTTAAGAGATATCAGGTTTTCATATGGGTCCTTTATGTCCCCTTTGTTTAGAACAGCCCACCCCATCTCTTCCTTATTCATAACCCCTGTATCCTTAAACCTTTCAACTCACAATATTTGCATCTCTATTTACAATCATGTTTCTCTATACCCCGCCTCTCCTGCTGATTTTCTCCTAGTTTCCCGGCTCCTGTATGCACTCCAAGTTGAACACAAAGCCAGGATCCACTCTATTGGAGAACACGGTGTATTGATTTTTAGTGCCCACACCATCTCATTAAATACAAGGTTCTGTAATTCAATCCATTTGTTTATGTAAACAAAAATTCCCGGAAAGAAGCTCTGTCTGCCGAGACTGATTGATTAGACCACAGTGCTGTAGAAAGACTGGAATGTTATGGGTCCAAATGCTCATTATCTTATTTTCAGCTCGTTTCATCTCTTGGAAAAGCCATCCATTGTCCACCCCTGCATAGGAATTAGCGTTCTATGACTAAAGATAAAAGCCTTTGGAGTATCTTAACTTAGCAGATCACTAGCTTCTACCGATCCAAATCTAAGAATGTCTTCAGGGGGCACTGAAACCTGTAGGAGAGCTTCCCCTAGCTTGCTGACACCCCTCTCTGACACGCCCTCCAGTGGATTTTAAACTCCCCTTGATTTATGACTCTCTTGGTTCTATAAAACTATGAAGCTTCATGAATCTGTTTCCACATAGGAACATGGGATTTGAGGTAACCTAAGTCTGTGTTCCTGAGCCATGGTCCTCAAAATGGCTCCAGAGTAAACTACCTTTTATTCTCTTTAAAATGAGAGCTATATATTTTTTGCATTGACATCTGTACATTTAAGTTGTTTTGCTGTTGAATGAAACTCTATTCTGTGTATGTCCCTCACTTTCTTTACCTGTTTATCAGCTGGTGGCCACCTGCCCAGATCCCACTCCTGTCTGCTGCGAACATCCATGAATATGGATGAGCAATAGCCATGCAGCGTCTCACCCATGCAGCAGAGTGGAGAGTCCTCAGGGGACATCTCTGCACTGGAACAGCCGACTCATCCAGCCATCTATTTCTAATTTTGAGGAGATGCCATACTGATCGTCACAGTTGTCAAACGACTTTTCACTCTTGCCACCAAAAAGTGGGACTCTTTGTCCTGATGTCATGCACTGAATTTGTTCTTCTCTGATTTTCTGATAATCACCATCCCAACTAGGGTGAGATAGAATCTCAAAGTACTTTTAATTTGTCTTTATCTGATGACTAATGATATTGAACACTTTAAAATTATTTATTTATTTATTTATTTAAAATTTTTTATTAGCTATTTTATTTCTTCTCTTGGGAGTTCTTTCTTATGCTCTGTATACCATTTTCCACCTTGGATTGTTTTGTTTTCTTGATGTTACGACTTTTTTGAGCTCTTTGTGTATTCTAGATGTTCATCCTTAATCAGATATATGGCTGGCAACGTGTTTCTCTGATTCCGTGGATTGCTTCCTCTCTCAACGGACTGTTTGAGTTTCCGGGCAGAAGATTTTTTAGTGTTCTGAGTTCCCACTTGCCAGTTGTTGGCTTTAGTTCCTGAGCAGTCAGAGTCCTCTTTATGAAGCCCTTGCTCTACCTCTGTGTTGTAGCTTGCACTCCCTGCCCTCTTGTCCAGCAATGTCAACTTTCAGGTTCTACAGTGAGGTGTTGGATATATTTGGAGTCAGTTTTTGAACATGATGAGAGACAGGTTCTAGTTTTATTCAATGTATAGATGTTGAGAATTGTAATATTGCTTTTGAAAATTGTTTACCTGATCAGAATAAAAGGTCTTTCTTCAACTCTCTTGACAGTTTTGGCCTGAAGTGTATTTTGTCAGGTACTGGGATAGTAATGCCTGCTTGCTGTTTTTTTTTTTTAATGCAAGTCTTTATGAGATGAACCTGAAGCTAAAATCATGCTAAATGAAGAAAAAATTCTCACTATTGTCACTAAGCTCAAGAGCAAGACAAGGCCATCTCCTCTCTCTGCTCCTATTCCATGTAGTGCTTGAAGTCTACATGAACTAGAACTCTAAGACAGGAGAGGGCGATAAAGAGGATACAGAAAAGAAGAAAATCAAATAATCCTTATTTGAAGACAACAGGATGCACAGAAAGTCCCTAAAAACCCCACCAGAAAGGTTATAGAACTAGTAATGACTTTCAGCAAAGTGGCAGCATCCAACAGAAGCAGAGAAGCAAGTAGCTTCCCTCTATACCAAATACAAAAGCAAATAGCCTTCCCATAGAGTAATTCCAAACATTCTGGGGAGGAAATCAGAGAAACAGTTCCATTCTCAATAGCCTCACAAACATAGCTTGGAATAAATCTTCCCCAGAAGTAAAACTTGGCAATGAAAGCTTTAAGACTCTGAAGAGAGAGATTGAAGAAAGTAGAAATTGGAAAGACTTCCCATGTTCATGGACTGCTGGGGATAATATTGTGAAAATGGCCGTCATACCAAAAGCAATTTGTGGATTTAATGCAGCATCAATCAAAATCCCAGTGTCGTTCTTCACAGAAATAGAATCTTAGAGTTTATATGGAAACACAAAGACCCCAAATACCCAACGCAACCCTGAACAAAGGTAAGGCCACCATAGCTGATCCAAGTTATACAGCAGAGTTATGATAATAAAAACAGGATGGTATTGGCTAAAAGGAAAGAGACACATTAATGCATAGAATATGTAATCTAGATAGATATAAGTCCAAACAGCTATAGTCACCTGATTTTTTTTAAAACACCACAAATATTCCCCAAAGGAAAGATAGCATCATGAACAAAGAGTCCAGGAACACTGGTGTTCTCTGTACAGCAATGGAAGCAATCTTTTTCTCATACACCGTACGAGAACCAACTCCTAATGGAACAAGAGCCCTCAACAGAAGACCTGAAACTGAAGCTGCCTGAGGTAAAAATATGGAATGCCCTTCAATATATAGGCATATGTAAGGAATTTCTGAAGAGAATACTAATTACTCAAGGAATAAGAGAACAATTAATAGATTGGACCTTGCAAAACACACTCACACTTACACTCACACACATCCTTCTGGACTACCAATCTAGTGAAAAACAAACTTACAGAATGGGAGGAAATCTTGGCTATCTTTCCATCTGACAAAGATTAATATTTAGAATATACAAAGAGCTAAAACAAATTAACCATGAAAACAACCCATTTTTAAAATGAGTTGAGGGACTGAACAGAGTTCTTAGAAGAAGAAATGCAAATGTTTAATCAATATGTTTAAAGTGTGTTAATCCTTAGCCATCAGGCGATTCCATCTGCCCTAGAGAGATTATTATTAAATATAGCAGATGCCAACAAGGATGCAGCAATGAGGAGCCCGTATTCACTGTTGGCAGGAGAATACACTAGTCGGTGTTTGTTTCACTGACTCAGAAAGCTAAAAACCTTCTTTGCTGTGACCCAGACGTTCCACTCCTGGGCAGACACCCCAGTAATGTCTCTTACTGTAGAGATATCGCACATCCGTGCTCACTGACGTCCTATGTCCAGTAGTTAGGTTAGCACGAATGAGAAAAACCCAGAGACAGATACAGGGGTTTAACCTGAAGATCAGAACAGCAAGGGCAGCTAAGCTGGAAATTCCCTTCCTGTTGGCTAGCTTTCCTGGTGTTAGGAGGTGCTGTGTGTGACAGCTGCTGGAGGAGAAAAATCCTCAGCAATCTAACCCAGCTCCTGTTATGCCCACCAGCCAAAAATAGCATGACAATTACCAGGAAAACACAGACTGTCTTTCTATCTATCTATCTATCTATCTATCTATCTATCTATCTATCTATCTATCTATCTATCTATCTATCTATCAGATTTGAAACCTGTTCCACAGCAAGGAACCCACGCCTTCACAGTGAACCAGGTCAGCCTGTGGTCGCAGGCTCCCATGAAGAGCCTCCTGCTGTTGTTCTGTTGAAAGGATTTAGTATCAAAGTCCTTTCTCAATGCTTCCTGTTGACACTCACAGGTTAGTGCTGTGCTCAGCCTCCAGGAAGGAAGGGTTTTGTGGATGGAGGTTGATGAAGAGACCTGTAACATGCAAAGCACTGTGGCATGCTTGACCCTGAAAAAGACATCCACATCATGACCTTCAAGGCTCAGAGAACACCGTGGAAGAGGGGCAGACAGAGAGAGTGTCACTGTGGCATGCTTGGTCCTAAAAAGGACGTCTGTATCATGACCTTCAAGTCTCAGAGGGCACCTTGAAAAGGGACAGACAGAATGACACCTCTGGAGGCAGGGAAGTCCCGCTGGAGAGTGGTGACTTCTTCTGAACGTGCAGCCTAGCTGTTGTGTTCTCACCAGCTCACTGAACTATGGACATCTGCACAAGACACCCCCAAGAATGGGACGGTCGCCGTTTCACCTCACGGGGCAAGGCTGATCCGGCCTCCACCCTGGGTGAGGGCAGTTAATGGATGCTCCGGGAGAGGAAGTCACTTTCTTCAGTGTGTAACCTCTGGTAAGTTACCCACGTTCCAGGAAGCAACCCTCTGCTCATGCTCAGGAAGATAAACATAACTGAACTCACGCGGTTTTTAAAAGGGTATCAAAGCAGGAGGGACTTGCTCCAAGGAAGAAGGGTTTCAGCGGTGGAGAGAAAAGTGTGATGAGGGTGAAAACTGAGCACGCACGTGTATGAAAGTGTCCGAAGACAAAACAGGAAAAAGTGTGCTAAAATCCTCTTTAGCTTGGTGACTGGGGATTTTTAGTTTCCTGTCTTAACTTTGATGCCCACCGGAAGTGTCTCACTCGCCTAACTCTTGGCGTGTGGCTCCCAATGCTACAGAGCACAAATCACAAACCCAGTTAGCGCAAAGAAGAAAAGTGGTGAGTTTTCTCATTCGCGCCCCAGCTCACTCTGTGTTAATCTTTAACATTCGCCCCAGCTGACGGGCTCTGTATTACTCTTTAACCTAATGGAGAATGCTCTGCAGTCTTCTTGGAAAATCTTTCAGGCTTTTATAAAAAGCTGTGTTTAAGGGGTGGTGTTTACTGGGTGGTCAGGTGTGCTTCATGTACTTGGCTCTGTACTTGACAACAGAGGCTCTGTCAGAAAAATTGGTGCTGCAGACTGCAAAGCTAATTGTGGCCAGCAGAGGACGCCAGAACACAAAGGACGGAAGCCAATAAAGCCTTGCTCCCTCCTCTCACAGGAGTCAATACAGGCTTGTTACCAGTAAGTTCCACTAAACCACCTGCGATATGACATAACTCCCAGTGTCTCTCTGACACTTCAGGCATTTCTATGCTGTTTAAAGACCCCCGTGTCCCGGCTTTTTAAGTAGCAGTTCACTTTAATGTCCTTAAGTAACTGCTTTCGTTTTACTCAGCCAAGCGCCCATTTAATTTTGTTTAGGCATCTCTTCATTGTTGGGCAACCTTTCTTGTGCCCTGTTTCCAGTTTTATTCCTGCTGCTATACTTTTCATAGCACTTTGAACTTACCTTACAGCTCTGTGGGATTTTGGCTTGTGTTTTTTATTCTCCTTGCACTTTTCTAACTTTGCATTGAAACAATCTCATTATTGAGATACTGTTTTGCCTCTTCTTTTTTTAAAAAAAATTTAAATTTTCTGCTTTCTGTTTCTCCCTAGACCATCACTCTCTATTCTTTCTCCTTGTGCTTCATATGCTCTTTTTCTGTTTTGTTTTGTTGCTTTTCCCTCCCCCTTCCCTCATTTTGTTGAGTTCTTATTTCCACATTATCCTAAGTAAGAGTTGAGATTCATTTCCACTTATGTGTACGTGGGTGTTGATGGGTGTGTATGTGTGCAATGAGTGCAGGTGCGTGTGGAGACCACACATTGTAAAACTGCCTTCTAGAATTGATTTGTATCTTTAGATTAGTTCTGTTCTCATCCTTGATCAGAGATGCTCTTTCTGCACTGGGAAGCAGTTATTGCAGAGATTCCTAACTGGCCATGAGAATGAGCGACTGCTGGGTGCCCACACTGTGGAGGCATTTTTCCCTACACTGCTGGGGTTCAGGTTATATGGAAGGGTGGTAGGAAGAACGGAAGAGCCAGTGGGTGGAAAGGAGGCTGGGAAATGCCTTCTTCTGGATATGGCATGGTTTGTACACGGATGACCTCACAGGAGCTAGGGCGACCTGCACAGGGTCAGGCCAACAGACAGCACTAATGGGAATCGGTGGACTACAGAAACATACAAGCATTTACAAAGGAAGAGAGGGCGTTAAGGTGGGAGAGAGCTGTGTTGGGGGTATCTGGAAGGACAGAGGGGGAGCTGGGGTAGATATGATCAAGGCATGTTGTATATATATGTGAAATCATCAAGGAGTAAATTGCAGACGTTTAAAAATAAATAAAAATTAAAAAGTAGCTGCTCACAAGAAGATCCCCATGTAAACCTGGAAGAGATCCAAAGCAACAGATAGCAAATTGAACAGAGAAACAAAAACACAAAGCAATGTGCTTCTCCCTGAAAAAATTTCTCTTCAACTACCAAAATACATAAAATGCCAGATGACCGCCAAAGTTCACCAGCATAAATCATCGGAGTCTACCATGATGAAAAGCAAGCCTGCCAGGGGGCGGTGGTGCACGCCTTTAATCCCAGGACTCAGGAGACAGAGGCAAGTGGATCTCTTTGAGTTCGAGGCCAGCCTGGTCTACAAGAGCTAGTTACAAAACAGACTCTTAAAACTACAGAGAAACCCTGTCTTGAGAAAAACAAACTAACAAACCACAAAACAAAACAAGAAAAAAAAAAAAAAAAGAAAGTAAAGCATGCCTGTGAGTTCAGCTCAGGACCTCACAGGAAAGCCAATAGCATTGAGGGGAAGTCAGCGACATGGAAAAGAAGCCAGCAATGGGACTTCCAAGTCAGCAAAACGGAAGAGTACTGCAGGAAGGAGCCAAGACTGAAGCAGAACAAACAGGAAGCTGGGCTTGGACACGGACAGGGGAATGAATCCAATTTCAAACAGTACCAGTCACCATCAAGAACAAGCTGAAAAATAATACCAGGAAACCAGGAACAGAGAGACCGTTTAAGGTTTCAAGAGAAAACTGCTGACTCATCTAGGCATCAGAGTAGCATCTGATCCCTGAGCAGAGAACTTGAGATAATCTATCTAAACCCTGGAATGTAACCACCAACCATGATTGCTAAGTTCAGACAAGTTCTCTTTGAAAATCAATGAAATCATTGGGATTTATAATTTAGCAGAACTGGTAGTTCATGACAACCAATTAAGCATTATAGAAGATACTTAAGGAACACTGCACATAGATTCTGTGTACATCTTTAAAGGGATAGATACACAAAGGAGGGCTGATAAGAATCCATAATGCCCATACAATGAGTGGTGCCCACAATAATTATATTATTGGCTAATGCCAATAAAGAAAAGAAAGGAGCCAGGCTCCGGCAGCACACGCCTAAAGTCCCAGCACTCGGGAGGCAGAAGCAGATGAATTTCTGAGTTCAAGGTCAGCCTGGTCTACTGAGTGAGTTCCAGGACCTCCAGGGCTATATGGAGAAACCCTGTCTTGGGGTGGGGATAACACATAGAGCAGCATACCTCTCTCAACCACAACCTTAAGTGCAAAGTCCTCAACGCACCAGCTACACAGGCCAAGACTGGCCAAATGGAGCAACTATAAGATCCAGCCATCTATTGTCCCCAAGGGGCACCCATCACTGGCAAGAACACAGGCAGAGTCTAAGGACAGAAGGCCGACTGCCCAGTGAATGAACAATAAAAACAAGCTGGCATGGCTATTCTAGTACCCCATAAAGCAGATTTTAAAGTACATTCAGAAGAGGTAATGCAAGCCACTGAATGTGACTCATGAACCTGGGCTGTGGAGATGGCTCAACTGTTAAGGTACTTACCACTTCAGTAAGAGGTCCAGAGAATTTACATGTATGTAAATTCTGGACGGGCCTAGAAGGTTTACTGTAATCCCAGTCTGGGAAGGAGGAGGTGTGATTCCTAGAGTAAGCTGATTAGTGAGAATAGCCAGTTGTGGCGTATTCTTGATTTGATTGAGAGATCCAACCTCCAAGAATAAGGTGGAAGAACCATTAAGGTACAATTTTGTCATCAATCTCAGATGTATACTCCCCTCTCTCTCTCTCACACACACACACACACACACACACACACACACACGCATGCACATATGTTTGTCCACACACATGGCATGGTGCACATACACACGAACAGGAAAAGAGGATGCGACACAAATGACATATGTCCTTTGGTGGTCTGAATAAGAATGGCTCCCACAGGCTCCTGTATTTGAAGCCTTGGTCCCCAGCAGGAGCTCTTTGATAAGATTAGAAGGATTAGAAGAGCTGGTGAGGGCCAGAGCCAGCTCTCCTGCCTGCTGCAGATGGTGAGGGGTGAGAAGGGGAAGGCACTGGCTCCTGTGTCAGGGTGATGATACCGCCACAGACTGAATTTGCTACTTGCTATTCCTCTTCCTTCGAGGTTGAAAGTTTGAAGAGCATTGGCAATAGCTCACTCTTAGAACACTTGGTGGAATTCAGTCATGAACCCATCCCATCCACAGAGCCACAGGGGCTCCTTGAAGCTGCTTCCAGCCTGTTGTGGATGTATTTGGGTCATTTGTACCTTCTAGACTTTATTTTACTAGGCCACGTGTGTCCGTTCATTCTACATTTCAAGGAATTACCTTATGGTCCTATGGATTCTATTGGAATCTGTTGGGATCTCTTAGGTTTCTAATTCTATTCATTTAGGTCCTTTATTTTGTCTAGTTGCCTAGGTGATCTTGTTTATCTTTTTAAAGAAATAACTCCTATTTGATTGATCTTATTTATTGTTCTTTACTGTCTGTTCATTAGTACATTTCTGACCCTTATTACTTATTGCTGCCTCCTGCTTTGGGGTTTAGCTGGCTCTTGTTTCCTATGGCCTCAGGTCCATCATTATGCACTTCCTTGAGGACTCTCTGAGATGCTCACGGAAGCACTCAGCTGTACTCTTTGCTCTTACTATCTTACCTGTGTCCCCAGTGTTTAGGAAGTTGTATGCTAGTTTTCATTTGATTCTAGGAGTATTTCATTTCCTTCATGATTTCTTCACGACTCACTCCTGTTCATTTGGAATTGTGTCATTCGGTGTAGTTTCTCTTGTCATTGCTGTCTAGCTTTAGTCTTCCATGTTCCTATAAAATAGGAAATGATATTATCCATTCTTTCTTATTAAGACTTGCTTTGGGGTCTAGTATGTGGTCTGTTTAAGAGATGAAAATATGTTAATAATAATTGGATAGAATGTTCTCTATACATCCTCTTAAGTTTGGTTTTGGGATAGTTTATATCTGGGTTTCTTTGCTGCACTGAGTTTGAGTAGCCCATATAGAGGTAAAATTTGGCTGTTGAAGTCACGAATTATTATTTTATCAGGTTGGATCAATGGGTTGCCCAGAAGGATGTTTATTCATTTATGTGTTTGATGGAATATTCTGTATACATCTATTAAATTAATTTGTTTGATGGTGTAAAATTCTAGAGTTTGTTGCTTGTTAATTTTAAGTTTGGATGACTTATCTCAAGATGAACGGAGTATTTAAATCTCCTATCTTTTGTCTTTCCTAAGGAGAAGAGAGAAGACTTGAATTTGGGAAGGTCAGGAGAACCTAGGAGGAGATGGGGAGAAAAAATTATTTCAGTTTAAAAAGGGGGGATGAAAAAGGGTCTGGGACTTCCTGCCAGCCTGATAGGACTTGAGAAGATGGAAGCAGGACACCCAGAATGTCCTTTACTGTCTGTCTTTCCCATGACAAGCACCTCCTTTATAGAAGAGGGACCCTGCTAGGATGTGCTCTTCCATTTGACACAGTTTCTTTCATCTGCGCATCTCTTTGCAATTTAAATCGGCTGCTCGCACTGGAGCAGCAGATGAGTGCAGTTAGTGAGTGATTAATGACAGCTGACCCGGTCCCCAGAGCTTCTCTGAGCTGAGTCAAGAGAACTCACATGCAGTGAGCAGTGTTGGCTCTGAGAAGGGAGAACCTCAGCCTCTGCTCAAGCTCACAGAAGTGCTCGGGCTTCACAGAAACTATGGGGCTGCGCTATTTTAGAGACCGAGTAAGTTTTGAAGACCTTCTAGGGCTAGATATGCTTCCGGGTTCATTATAAACAGTCATGTGACCAGGAGGCTGGGATAACACAGAGAGAATCTGTGCCTGTGGACTTGCAAACTCTTTAACGAACCCAGAAGCCTTTATATCAGCTTCCAGAACATTTAGCAGGATACGTTTATCCTTGAGCAATGAACTAGCCCATCTTTGGGAACGCTTGCTTGTTAGATTTAGGGTCTGAACATGAGCCTGTAAGAATATGTCATGCTAAGACACTTGTCTCTGGAGGGTCTTAAAAATATTGATGAGCCGGGTGATGGTGGCGCACACCTCTAATCCCAGCACTCGGGAGGCAGAGGCAGGCAGATCTCTGTGAGTTCGAGACCAGCCTGGTCTACAGAGCTAGTTCCAGGACAGGCTCCAAAGCCACAGAGAAACCCTGTCTCGAAAAACCAATATATATATATTGATGATAGGGAGGAAGTGGGAAGATTTGGCTCTGTGTGTGAAATATGAAGTGTCCTATCTCTTGAATAGACTCAGAATATAGAAAGAGAAGAATGCAAAGACGGCTGACAGCGCTGAGGGAAATCCCAGCCTCTGCAGAAGAAGTCAGCTGGCCATGTGTCTGCATTAAGGGCCCAAATCTTGTCTGTATTTGTCTGTATTTGATTTTAAATAGTGTGCAATTGTGTGTTGATCTACAACTGGGACACTCAGTTAATATTTAATATTCCTTTGCTGGGTATACAAGCCATAGACCAGCTGTCTTCATCTCTAATCAATATCAGAGCTGCTGAATGTGAGGATACAAATGGTAAAGAGGATCTTCATCAACGAAGTGAACCATATGTAAGACAACTGGAACTCAGAGCCGGCTTCTGCGTCCAAGTCGGGCAAGACAGTGCAGAGGTTCCTTGTGAACTTGAGGAGGCTGTATGAAGTTTGACAAGAATTCGATCTACTTGATGGGAAATTACCCAGCTCTATTCTAGGAACCTGAGGTTAAGATGTCTAGCTAGTTTATCTTGGCTTCTGCTAAACTGACTGCTTGTGCAAAGCCCTCAGCTCCATCTAACTGCTTGTCTTAGCTTCTATAAAACTGCTTGTCTGTGCAAAGTCTCCCCCTGCAGCTGCCTTGCTCTAAACAGTCAGGGCACATGAGTCCTGAATGAACATAGTCCCAGCTGGCTGGAATAAAGACTTTCAATTTGCTACAGACTGTCTGAGTGGTGTACTCCAGTAGGCTCCCTGTAACAACTGTTTCTGGTACTATATTCCAATCCCAAACTTTTATGAGAATATAGAATAAGAATTAACAAGCCCAGCAGGTTTACTACCACAGAACACTGGTGTAGACTTCAGTTCTGAGATTAAGCCTGTATTTCATAACTGTATTAGTTAGGGTTATCAAAAGAAGCAACCGACTATATGTATGTGGAAGAGTTCATGTACGTGTGAGTGCATATATGTGTATTTATGTACTCACGTGTGAATCGTGATGTGAGAGAGAAATATACATGAGATCATAGGCCGACAAAATTTGTCAGATTCCTGTAGTTAAATCTGTAGTTGATGGGGTTGATACTCAGGAAGAAGAGATGTCTCTGGTCTGTTCCCAAGGCAAAAAAAAAAAAAAAAAAGGCTCAGATCAAAAAACAAGTGAGTGGATGAACTGTCTTTTACATAAGGGAGTGCTAGGGTTTTCTTCTGCTCAAGTCTGCTACTGAATGGAAAAGCTTCTCAACATCAGAAAGTAATCTGATGTTTTTGCTATAATGATTTAAATATAAATACACCTCACAGAAACATACAGAATAATATTTGACCAAATACCTCAGCTTGTGACCTCATCAGGTTGGCAAGTTGAATATCATAACCTCCTGTTCCAGAATTTGGACACGGTCTCTAACTGTGATGTGGAATAAATATGGTCTCTAGGATGGTGCCACATCTCTCTTTAGTGGTCGTTTAGGTGCTATTGGAACAGGAATAGATAGAAGCTTTATAGATAATCAATGAAGTGAAAAATCTTCTAATTATTTTGCAGACATGGCTGCTAATAAATGTCGATGTGTGTGGCAGACTTTGTTTTTAAAGTAACTGACATTCTAGTTGGGAGTATGTGTGAAGGACGCCAACTGCCTTCATCTACCTCTGAACTAGTGGAGACTGCACAATGTCAACCCCCAGCACCCCACAGATGAAAAATCCAGAAGGCAGTGTAGTTCCTGTGAAGCTATGGGTGGGGGATGGCTTTTTTAGAAAAGCCCTTTCCATCTCACAGAGGACCCCAAAGAGAGGATTCATTGACAACAGGCCGAGCCCCAGCCATCAATGAGGGACCAGAGCTTGCAGCAGCCCAGAGCTAATCTGACAAGATGAAGACCATAAAGTTAGCACCCATTAGAGACCATGGGATTGGAGCCAGGCTTCTGCAGAGCACTGTTGCTGAAGACCATCCAGAACACTAAGGCGGGGGTGGGGGTGTGGGGGTGGGGGGGCGACAGCCTCCTCGTCCTCAGGGGAATTATATGTGGTAGGACTTCCCAGAAAAGAAACCAGAGAAGCCCAGATTTAGCCACTTGTCACACAACAGAGCATTAATGCCACACTTATCGGAAATGTCAATGCATACCAAAACCGCCAGATTGCTTGAGAGTTCTTTCTATGTGAAAATTAACTGTTATGCACTTCCTATTGTCTTTCCTTCATCCTGTCAAATACGGTGCAGTTAAAGGGATCTTTACTTTCTGTTGCAAGATGAATGGACAAGAGCTTGAAAATGACAGATAAGATTCTGGTGTCAGCGTGGATGGCACAGGTAAGCAGCTCTGTGTGTTAGTGATGGAGCAATAGAATCTGAGGGAAGACTGGTTTAAGGAGGCTCAGTTCTAACTTCCCTGCAAAATTAAGAACAGGATTCCAACAAACGAATCAATGAATAGTTCAGAGGGATAGATATTTCACTTAACATTGTATTTTTAATTTTCTGAATATAAATTTGTTTGTGTTTTGTGTGTCTGTGTGTGTGCACATGCACGAGTGTGTGTGTGTGTGTGTTGTGTGTGTGTAGTTAGCATTGAATATAGCCTCCTTGTGGCTAAGGAATCTCCAGCAAGGCTAAAAAGTGGAAAGAAAAAAAAAAAGAGATGATGGAATTACTTTCACGTTTCTCCCTTAACTGGCTTTGCAGTACAAGAAATATATGGTCTAAGACTTAAAAGCAAGTGTTTCCGGAAGAAAGGAAACCAAGCTAACAGGAGTTCTTTCTTTACTGAATCGCTACATCAGTAACTAGCATTGAACCTAAGTGGAAACTAGTAGATCATTTCCTTCCTAGAATAGCATCTTGTGTAATTGATATCTTTCGCTCGATCTACAGCCAGCCTTCTGTTCATTTCTTCCTATCTTATCTCCTTGGAGCAGCTGGGAAATATTTGAACTCTTCCTATTTCCTTCTGAGATATTTTCCCCTATGCAACTACTTATTGTGCTGATATGAGCTTCTGAGTGACTCTAAACCACTGGCATTAAAGGAGGAATGTGTTCTGGGCTGATCCCAACGGGACGCCTGCGCAAGGACAGACCCATGATCACAGCCTGCTCTGCGCTCATCCACCTCCTCAGGCAGATTCTCAGGGTGGGTTACAATGAGCCTGGCCATCCCATGGGCAAATCAGAGCAGCTTTGACTGCCAGTGTCTTCTTTGTCACGAATCAATGTTATTGAAGTCAAATGTTTGGGTGGAATTTACTCCACATTCTCTTAAGCAATGTACATATCTCTGCATTGTACTGAAAAGGTAAACACCATGGAGTCTTCACATCATTCATAAATTATGTATTTGGAGTTTTATTTTCTCAGCAAATTAAGCCTTTCTATTACATAAAAGGCTGCATGCAAGAATCAGTAAGTTTAGTAAGAAAAGGCACCTTCATGTAGGAGGTCCTTCCATCCATGTGTTGCTTTCATTGGTTAATGAATAAAGAAACTGCCTTGGCCTAGTTGATAGGGCAGAACTTAGGTAGGTGGGGAAGACAGAACTGAATGCTGGGATGAAGAAAGGTGGAGTAGGGGAGAGATACCATGGATCCGCCAGAGACAGACATGCCGAATGTTTCCCGTAAGCCACTGCCACGTGGCGATACACAGATTAATAGAAATGGTTTAAACTGAGATGTAAGAGTTAGCCAATAAGAAGATAGAACTAATGGGACAAGCAGTGTTTTAATTTATACAGTTTCTGTGTGATTATTTCAGGGCTAAGCTAGCCAGGTGGCAAGGATGAACAAGTGGGCCCTCCTCCTTCAGCACCTGGCATTTTAAGAGTTCTGGTGGATGAATTTAGTTAACAAATACAGGGAAATAAAATCTTTGTGAGAAAAACTCAAACTATTTGTTTTTTTTTTATTCCCCAAAATTTAAGAATCTGGGTGGGAGCTCTCTGCCCATGTTAGGAACTCACTCACCAATAATTGAGGCCAAACTGAAAGAGAGAGAGAGAGAGAGAGAGAGAGAGAGAGAGAGAGAGAGAGAGAGAGAGAGAGAAAAAAAAAAAAAAAAAGAAAAAGAAAGGAAAGAAGAAAGGACATATATAGAAAAAACAATATCTGTTTCCTTCATGGCAATCATTCAGATCACTGAAATGCTCCAAAGGAGAACTGGACAATAGAATGCTCATTTGAGAATGTCACTGTCATGGATTCAAAGACACCTTTCACCTTTATATTGCACCTAGCATCTAGTTTGTATCAACTCCAGTATTTTTCTTTTTTCAATTATGTTTTAGATTGTCTTTTCACCTTTTTACACAATATTTCTGCTTACCCAATTAACAGTAAGATAAAATTAGAAACTCTAATACAACTACTTGCTTAGTCTTTATAATTTTTGCCTTGAAATGTTCAGACAATTTAAGACTCAATTTTAGAATATCCATGTATAAATTAGTTGTGAGCCTACTATGCGTCTTTTTGTGAGCAGTACATCAAATTTGGGTTCTACTTTTAATCTAAACTGACAGTGTAGAGCAGTTTGATAATGGCCTGTAGCCCATTTTTATATTAATATGGATGTAAAAAACTGCCATTTTTTTCTATTTGATTCATTTTTCTTGTGTTTTCTGTTGCTTCTTCTCTTTCTACTCTTAGGGTAGCAATATTTTTTATTTCTCTCCTGGCTTTTTGTTCTACCACCTGCTCTACAGAGTATAGTATGAACCTTGTAGTATTTATACAGTACTTAGCATCGATATACTTCATGTAAACTATAGAAAACTTGCAACAGTATATTAATAAAGCTTAAAACTCTGTCCTTTGCACTACTTTCATATGTTCATATCTATATTCGGGTATATGGTATTGACACACTGTGAGGTTATGCTTTAAAAATATAATTTACTTTTTAAAATACTATATTTGTATAAACATTTTTTAAGTAAGAAAGTGTTTGACTTATGATTCCAGAGAGATAGTCTATCAGGGTGGGGACAGCATGGCACAGGGGACAGAGCAGGAAGCTGGCAGATCACACTTTCATCCATACACAGGAAGGAAATTTGTGGGTGTGTCAGGGGGTCTTAGGGAGAGGTTACTTTCAGAGACCTCCTCCTACAAGCCCCTACCTCCTAAAACCTCCATAACCTCCATAGGGTGTCAACAACTGGAAACCAAGTTTTCTAGTACACGAGCCTATAGGGCACATTTCTCATTCAAGCACCACAGAAGTGCGGTTTGTCAGATAACAGCATGGCCACCCCTGCTTTTTTGTCTTTTGTTTGTTTGTTCATTAATTTATTTGCCTTTTGTTTGTTCATTCATTTTGTTTTTTCTTAGGATCATCATTGGATGATGGGATACTAGATTGGTACTGTTGGACTCTAGCGTCCAAACACTGAGGAGGAGTCACCCCCAGAGACCACCTCACTCACCAGAGCCAATGCAAAAGCATGAGGATTTTATTAATTTTGTCATGACAGGGTTCCTCAGCATTCGGGAAGCTGAGAGACCTTGAATAGCTGGCACAGGCTACTTTTAAAGGAGAAGGCCACAGAAGCAAGGGGGGTTGTGATTGGCTTATTCAAAAGGGCTATTACCAATAATTGGCTGGAGAGCTGTTGCCAGATCAGATGAGGTAAGAGGTCATTTTGACCCCTTTTCCCAGGGGATTGAATCAAAACATACGTATATGGGTAATTGTTCAGGAACTGAGTACGTGCATGTGTAGCTGTTAGGTCCTTGGTTCCCAGGGGAGGAGGGGAAGCACTATGGCACGGAGGCTGAGAGGATTCAGAGTTGTCAGAAATAGCTCCAGAATTGTCTTAAAGTCTTACAGTATATAAATAAATAAAAAAGTCTTACAGTATTTGTGAGTTATTGTTTTTAGACAATTATATTGGTATAGATTCTTATATATTGATACAAAGTTAAATTATATTGAATATTGTATGTTTGTATGCTTCTACCTCTGTTTAAAACATTGTTTATGTATTTATATATATATATTTACCATATTGCAATGTACATTACTACTTCTGATCAAGATAATTCTACATTGTTTACATTTGAAAGTCATTGTCCTCATTTACTGCACAGTTATTTATTGTCTTAGGCTTTAAGTTAGATAGGTATTGAAAATTATAGATCAATAGTTATCTATGTTTGTCATATTAATAATTAGACTAATCATGTTCTTTAGATACATAAAGATTATATTCAATATAGATAATCTTGAACCCCTTCAAAGAGCTATAGAAAATGAAATTTAATCTAACTTAGAGTTCTGTGATAATGAGACACATTCGCTCTTGGCAACACTGATCTATTCCCGAGAGAATGTTGAGCACCAAAGACATTCCACCTGGAGCTTTTCTTCTTGGCAGAACTGGCCTTTGAGCAAAGAAATGCCCATATCTCAACCACTGACAGAGATACATAGTATCCATAAATGTATAAAACAGGACTGTCATATTCTGCCAAGATGAGATAATTTTGAAAAGTTTCTTGCCTTTGAAAATGGTCTGTCAGTTATGTTAGGCCTTAGCCAAAGTCGGTTGCTTCAACATTGCAAATGAGATTTTGGATGATTGCCCAGGTAGCCAGTTGTCTCTGTCATTTGTTGCACATTTTGGAAATTTACTCAAGTAATATTGTTTCCCTTCTCAGATCTTTGATGGAGTTGAAGATTAGACAATTATAGTTACCTTCCTCATGATTTAGCCAAACTTAATTTCAATGCAATATTTAGACTCCTTGAAATAGAATGTTTAGTAAAACTATTGTTATACGTTCTTTGCTTAATATTGTTTATTGTTTGTAATTTTATATTTGGTATCTGTTCCTATTGTGTATAGTTGTATTGGGTTTGGATCAATCTTATTTAGACAAAAGGGGGAGATGACGGGGAAACTGTCAACCAATCACATCCAGTTAAGGTGTGGCTACCTGGCACCCAGGAAGAAAAACAGGGAGTCCTACAGAGAGGTGCGTGCTCTCTGTAGGACTACCGACAGACAGATAGGAAGTCGGACCTCCCACTCTTTTAGCGTGAGTTTCCCCTTATTACCATTAAAAATATAATTGCTATCCTTGAGCTGGCCTGGTTATTTATCGTGCTGACCATTAGCATATTCTTTACTTTTTTGGGGAGGGTTATATCTGCACTATATTTACTTAATCTTGCCCATAATTTGTTTTAAGCAATAACATACAAACTACAGGGATGTGTACCACTGAGTTGGAGCCTTTGGGACCATCATGTCCTGCTATTGTTTGTTTTTCTTCTGTTTTATCATTGAATATGCCCTGTGTAGGTATCATTACTTCATCTTATGTATAGATTGAAAAGAAAAGATCACATAATCCTTGGTGGAGGTGAAATGCAAACTGTGATGGCTATCAACTTAACTATATCTGGAATCAACTAAAACATAGATGATGGGTGATACTATAAGGGATTTTCTTAATCAGTTTATTTGAAGCAGGAAAGTCCATCCTAAGTCTGGATCATGCCTACTGGTGACAATTTAGGTAAAAAGACATGGAATAAGGAAACTTTGCTCTTTGCCTGCTTGCCATCACTCTTGCTGGCAAGTTCCTCCATCCTGTTTTGCCATTATTAAATCCAGCTATTTCAGAATTCCAATGTAGAATAAGGACCAGAAACTCTAGGATTCCAGTGCCAAACTGAGACTGTTAAGGCATCATAGTCCGAACAACTTCTGCATTCTCAGTCGTTAAGTCACAAGAAAGCAATTGTTGAACTACCTGGACCACATCCTATAAGGCAGTCTAATAATGCTCTTCAATGGACATATTCTGTTCCCTTAGAGAACACTTTCTAATACACAAGATAAAACTAAGCTATGAAAAGCAGTGATATTTATGGGCTGTTTAATACCAAAGCAGTGTTTAGCTTGAGTTACCTGATGTAGGAGTGCACAAGCTTTCACTTTTGAAGGCTTAGGTAATATGTGAGGGTACTCTAAATATAAAACACCATTGCTGTTTTAAATCTGAAGAAATGGATGTGCAAAGCCATTAATTTTTCTTTTTTTTTTTTTAAAGTTGCTCATTCCACATCTTGATGACTCATAGTAATGACCATGAAATTGCTCCCCACACATTAGGGAAAGCTCATTCAATATCCATTGTGTTCACCTATGTGTAACATTCTCTCTTCATCCCTTCTTTCATGTGGGAAGAAAAAAATTTAAGTGACCATGGTGGGGAGGGAATACTTGGCCAGCTGGACTGGGACTGAACGAGCATGTGATCAAACCGGACTCTCTGAGTGGCTGACAATGGGGGCTGACTGAGAAGCCAATGATAATGACACTGGGATTTGATTCTACTACATAGACTGGCTCTTTGGAAGCTTAGTCCAGCTGGCCTTGGTGAGCTCCCATTAGATCAGTCACACCATCTCAGTGGATGGATGCACCCCTCGTGGTCCTGACTTCCTTGCTCATCTTCTCCCTCCTTCTGATCTTCATCTGGACCTTGGGAGCTCAGTCCGGTGCTCCTATGTGGGTCTCTGTCTCTGTCTCCATCCATCGCCAGATGGAGGTTATATGGTGATATGCAAGATATTCATCAGTGTGACTATGGGACAAGGCCAGTTCAGGAACCCTCTCCTCTGCTGCCCAAGGACTTAGCTGGAGACATCCCCTTAGACACCTGGGTTCCCCTCTAGAGTCAAGTCTTTTGCCAACCCTAAATGGCTCCCTTAATTAAGATATCTTTTTCCCTGCTCTCATATCCACCCTTCCTCCATCTCAACCATCCCATTCCCCCAAGCTCTCCCTAATCCTCCCCTTCTCCCTTCTCTCTCCCCCTCTCTCCTTCCCCCACTCCACCCATGCTCCCAACTTTTGCCCGGCGATCTTATCTATTTCCATTTTCCAGGAGGATTTATATTTTTCTTTGGGTTCACCTTATTATTTAGCTTCTCTAGGATCACAAATTATAGGCTCAATGTCTTTTATTTATGGCTAGAATCTACTAATGAGTGAGTACATCCCATGTTCCTCTTTTTGGGTCTGGGTTATCTCACTCAGTAAAGTGTTTTCTATTTCCATCCATTCACATGCAAAATTCAAGATGTTAATGCTTTTTACCACTGAGTAGAACTCTAATGTGTATATGTGCCACACCTTTTTTATCCATTCTTCCATTGAGGGGCACCTAGGTTGTTTCCAGGTTCTGGCTATTACAAATAGTGCTGCTATGAATAGTTGAACAAGTCCTTTTGTAGTATGATTGGGCATATCTTGGGTATATTCCCAAGAGTGGAATTGCTGGATCCTGAGGTAGGTTGACTTCCAGTTTCCTGAGAAACCGCTGCACTGATTTCCAAAGTGGTTGCACAAGTTTGCATTCCCACCAGCAATGGATGAGTGTTCCCCTTACTCCACATCCTCTCCAGCATAGGTTATCATTGGTGTTTTTGATTTTAGCCATTCTGACAGGTGTAAGATGGAATGGGAGAAGATCTTCACCAACACCGCATCAGACAAAGGCTTGATCTCCAAAATATATAAAGAACTCAAGAAGCTAGACATTAAAATTCTGAATAACCCAGTTAAAAAATGGGGTACTGAACTGAATAGAGAATTCTCAACAGAAGAAGTTCAAATGGCCAAAAGATACTTAAGGTCATGTTCAACTTCCTTAGCAATCAGAGAAACGCAAATCAAAACAACTTTGAGATACCATCTTACACCTGTCAGAATTCAAACATTTTTTAAGATTCAGCCATTAACAAAATAACTTATATGTGTCTGTTTCTGCTTTGTAATCTAAACATTTCATGACAAATCATATGATGTGCATCATTTATGTATTATATATGACGTATAGAAAGAAGATTCAAAGGCATTAAGAAAACTGAAAACTTGACAGGGCTGGTAAACCAGTAAGATGCTGTGGATTCAGTCAGTTCAGTCCTCAACTTTAATCCTTTTACTCTCCTACTTGGCTAGATGATAGCATGAAAAATACATTTATGAATTATCAAATATAATTTTCCCATGAAGGTATAAAAATTATAAACATTGGGAATAGCTAATTTTTCAGTAACATTTTTTGTTATTTATTTATTTATTGGTACATTGTGGGAAATTATCAGTTAGATGATATAAAATGAGGATTTCAATGTATTTGGAAAATAATTAAGATTGAAAACTTTTCTTAGGACTAATCCCAGTAATTAAGACAAAAATTAGTGAATCATCTTGTATATTTTTTTTAAACTTAATTACATGTGAGATAGTGGTGGCACAAACCCTTATTCTCAGCACTTGGGAGGCAGGGACAGGTGGATCTCTGTGAGTTCAAGGCCAGCATGGTCTACAAAGGAAGTTCCAGGACAGCCAGACTGTTACACAGAGAAATCCTGTCTCAGAAAATTAAAAAATTAGAAAAATAAAAACTTAATTTTACATGACCCTTTTAACAAATGTTTGGGAGGCTGAAATTGGTATATATAATAAAAGTTTTTTTTTTTTTTTTAGCAGACTGGATGTGAGATTTATTACTGGACATGATTTGGTAGGGTACAGGAGAGCACCATGAAAGCCCTCAGGAGTGTAGGGCTCGCCACTTGTCCAGGGGACCACGATTAGGAATATATTTGACCCCACAGCCATCAGGAATGAGTCGCTTCTCAGCAACCATGTCTTCAAATTCATCTGCATTAAACTTAGTAAAGCCCCATTTCTTTGAGATGTGGATCTTCTGGCGGCCAGGGAATTTGAACTTGGCTCTACGAAGAGCCTCAATCACATGTTCCTTATTCTGCAGCTTAGTGCGGATGGACATGATGACCTGGCCAATGTGAACCCTGGCCACTGTGCCCTGGGGCTTCCCAAAGGCACCACGCATGCCTGTCTGGAGCCTGTCAGCCCCAGCACAGGACAACATCTTGTTGATTCGGATGACATGAAAAGGGTGAAGCCTCACTCGAATATGAAAGCCATCCTTGCCACAACTCTTTACCATGTATTTGTTGGCACAAATACGGGCAGCCTCCAGAGCTTCGGAAGAGAGTTGTTCATACTCATCTGACACCATGTGGCCACAAAGTGGGAATTCATCAACTTTTGCCTTCTTCCGTCCCAAGTCAAAGATGCGAATTTTAGCATCAGGGACACCTCGGCAGAAGCGAGACTTTGGGTACGGCTTGTTCTTACAATACCGGTAACACCGGGCGGGGCAGCGACCCATGATGACAATAGGACCGTCGGTAGCGCACCGGAGGAAAAGAGCAATAAAAGTTTTTAAATGGTTACTGAGTTAATATACAATGGAATATTATTTGGCTATTAAAAATGGAACTATTAAATGTTTAAGTAAATAGATGGAACTAGAAAAAAAAACTTGAGTGAGGTGATGCAGACCCCAAAAGACAAATGTTGCATGTTTTTCCCTCTTTATCCTTCAATATTTGTGCTACATTCAGAGTAACTATAAATGTTTATGATGTGGTGAAGCTTCACTAAACCTCCCAGGATTCAGAAGGACTGCTATAGCAGACAAAAACCGAACTAATAAGGTCTAAGAGTAGATAAAATAAATTAGCTCACATAAGTCTCTTTATCATTTCCCATTTATTTTTTCTATGCTCTCTTGAAGTTTCCCTTTCAGGGTTCCTTGCTGTTCTACCAATCCCCCAGTGTTTCCAGTTTATATACCCACACAGGCATAGTCAGCAATTCCATAGGCAGCAACAGTGGCACCAAGCATCCATTTTTTTAGGACTAACAAGATGGATCAAAGCCTGACAACGTAGACAACTTATGTCTCAGAAGAGGCGTGGCTGTGAAGTTCCCCAGCAGATGAAAAGTGAAGGTAAATACAGAAAATTGAGAGCTTGTTAGGGTAGAGCAAAGATTATACTCTCCCGAGTTAGCTGTTAAAAAATTCAGGGTTGCCCAGACCTGTTCATCAGTAAGAGCAGACACACTATCTCTCCTGCTGAGTGCCTCCTGCTCAGGGCTCCTTCCTTGTCAATAAGTCCTGTCAATAAGGATAATTGTGTGGGTTCAAGTTATGTAGATTTGACTATGAGAAGAAAGGTTTGTGTTGTAAGGAGGCTGCTCATTCATTTCCCTACTGCCCAGACTCCAGAAATAATCACACAGAAACTGTATTAATTAAATCCCTGCTTAGCCTATTAACTCTAGCTTCTTATTGGCTAGTTCTTAAATCTTAATTTAACCCTATTCTATTAATCTGTGTATTGCCATGTGGCTGTGGCTTACCAGCAAGGTTCCAGCTAGTCTATTCCAGGTGGTAGCTGCATGGCATCTCCTTGACTCCACCTACTCTCTCTATCTCTCTTTTCCAGCCTGGCTATACTCTGTTAAGCCATTGGTGGGAAGCACCTTCTTTATTTATTAACCAATAAAAGAAACCCATATACAGAAGGACTTCCCACACTAGGTTTGGCGGAGTGAATGCTTTCACACCAGAGCCCCACAGTGTGGGGAAGGTATCCAGTTGCCAGTACAGGAAAAGTTCATGATTAAAAAATAATTCATATACTGCTGGGATATTTGGGATGAATCCTATTATGGAAGAGAGAAACGTCATGATTTCACAAGATTTCTACAGAATTGACAGCAACTATTCATAAGACAGGTGTTCCCAAAGCTTTGTAAGTCAGGTTCCCCATATGTTGTACACTTGTGGGTTTGGCTAATGAATCTGTCAGCTGTGCATTCACTGTATAACATTTGTAGATCACATCAAATATCCAGAGAGGTTGTGTACCCAGTCAGGGAATAGTGAAGAAGAGCAAAATTCCCCCCCAAAAGGAAAATATAGCATATTGTTGTAGAGAGACAGGAGAAATCTGAAGTGGGAAGATTAAATGGAGAGGGGGATGGCAGGGAGTGGAAGAAATATGGGGGGTGCCACCAAACTAAAAGTCATTTGTGA
This sequence comes from Microtus agrestis, assembly GCA_902806775.1. Classification (NCBI taxonomy): domain Eukaryota; kingdom Metazoa; phylum Chordata; class Mammalia; order Rodentia; family Cricetidae; genus Microtus; species Microtus agrestis. The sequence goes on along the minus strand of CADCXT010003338.1, from coordinate 157,130 downwards.
AGTCATATTAAAACCAATTACAGAAAAACTTCTTAAAATATGCACATACTTGAAAGAAATATAAATGGAATAATGGGAGGACAATGCCCCAACTAGACAACTAATGTCATCAAGTGTAACCTCCAGGAGCAGGAATGGGCTACATCTAGTTCAGTAGTTGGCCATGTTAATAAAAGAAGTCAGACACAAAAGAATACATGCATAGGAATTTTTTTTTAGGAATTCTTTATTTAAAATAAAGTTTCAAGATATTTCAGCATAGGAAGTAATTAATGAAATACAGCATAACAGGAAGAAGCATAGAAACAATGTATTATTTCAACTGAGTCAGAAAAACACTTATGAAATCCAGTCCTTCCTGTGATGAAAAATGAAAACACTAAGCAAAGTCAGATTGGAGGGAAGCTTCTGAGAAAAGGCATCTGTGAACAATGTGTAGATAACATCATCTTAAATGACCAAAGCTAGTTTTCTCCCCAAAGATCAGGAGCTAGACAAGGATGTTTATGCTCCCCACCTTCTCAATACTGCACTAGAGGATCTAGCAGTGAGAATTATGCTATAAAAGGAAATAAATGACATTAAGTTTAGAAAGAAGGAAGCAAAACTGTAGTGCTTGCAATTGCTATAACTGTATATATAAAATGTCTTAATAGATTCATTAAGAATCTATTGGGTTTAAAACAAAAGGCAATAAGCCCAGCCTGACGGGAAGACACAGGATAGTACAGAACAAAGCAACTTCATACTGAACGCTTGCACAGCACAAACCTGAACTATGAAAAAGAAAACAATTCCATCTATTATAACATCAAAGAGTGAGCATTTAGAAATAAGCATGGTCTAGGCAAGTATAAAATGCTTACTCTAAAAAATACAGGATTTTAATTATATGGAGTTAATTCTAAAGGAATGGAGAATAGTCCAAAGAATCTTAAGAAGGAACAAAGTAGGAAGGTTATTCTTTTGATTTTAAAACTTCCTTTAAAATGTTGCAAAATTAAGACAGTGTGGTACTGTTGTGACAGACATACAGAACAATTAAATCAAATGAAGAATTCAGAAATAAACTCAGGTTCTGTGGTGAAACAACATCCATCAGCATGCCACGACCAAGAACAGTGACAGGTAGCAGCCGCATACACAATAATGACCATGATAAAAGTCAGACTCCAGTAGGGTGGTGTAAGACCCACTGCCATCTGGCCCAGATTACTTTACCTACGACTGCACTGCCATTGGATTGTCCAACTACTGTAACACTGCCGCACATGCTAGTGAGCTGCACACCCCACCACCAGCCTCACGTCTCTCAGGAATATCAGCTCAAAATCAGGAGTACAGTGGAAACCGACATATTCATTGAACAGACTCCTTGCTTTCATTTTCTCTTTTTTCTCTATAAGTTCTAACTATTTACTTTAAGGATTATTATTAACAACACAACATATATACTTCTGAAAGTTTCATGTTTGCTTCTATATTACATGCATGAGCACATGCCTGAACACATGTGTGTTGGTATTATTTTATATATACATATATAACTTTCTCACAATATATTTTATCTGTGGAAAAAAAAGTCCCAGCTGACAGCAACTGCATACAACTTTATACTATGTTTTCAGGACCAAGCGACATTCTAAGTCTTTTACACATTTGTGTGACACTCAGACTCCCTATATGCACCATTGCCATGCACTTTGCAGAATGGTGAGACTGGGGTACAAAGAATTAAGTAAATTTGACCACATTTGTGTAGACTGAAAAAACAGAGTTGGTGTGTAAACATAGGTATTATGCCCAATACTCAGACCCTTAATTTCCCCTCTGCAGGCCTACTCTTGGAGATACTGGAAGACCTTGAAGTCTTTCCTCATAGTAACGTGTTTCCTACTTAATTGTTTTTATGACTAAAAAAATAGATATGGGTTTATTATTATTAGATCAAAGGGGCAATATGAATCTCGAATTAAAATTTATTTTATAAATAAATTTTATATACACTGATATAAGAATATAACTAGATGTAGTTTTCCAATAACCAGTCAAAATGTCATTTATTGAATTTATTCAACTGTTCATTTGTCTGTCTGTCCATGTACCTTGTGTCTGACAAAGCTACTCTACTGGTTTACTGAGCAAGGAAATGAATGAATGATTCTTATTAATCATCACCTCTCTGCAGGTTAATTTCTGTCAAGTTGACACAAGCCAGAGTTACCTGGATGAAAAGAACCTTAACTGAGGAATCGCCTGCTTCCAACTGGCCTATGGGCAAGTCTATGATTATTGGGGATTGATGTGGGAGGGGCCCAGCCCACTGTGAGCAGTGTCATTTCTAGGCAGGTAAGCCTGGATTATATAAGAAACCAGGTTAAACCAGCCCTGAGGAGCAAGTCAGTAAGCAGCCCTTCTCCATGGTCTTTGCTTCAGCTCCTGCCCCCGAGTCCCTGTTTTGGCTCCCATAGTTTATGCAAGTGTAAACTGAAATAAATCTCCACCGTCCAGATGCTTTTGGTCAGTGTTTTATCACAGCAACATAGAAACACACAAAACAAGTTCAATGCGGGTAAGTCAAACTGTTCACAAAACCGTGACCTGACAAATAACTTTACAGTGTTGAGAAATAAAAAAGCCTCAGCTTCTCGTGTAAAATTTCACACAAATCCTTGGACTTGTAAACTATCTGGCCATAAATTCCAAATCCTGAACTTTCTTTGACCAAAAGGTGCCATCCCCTGACTCCTGAATGTGAAACGCATTCAAGCAGTTCTTGCTTTCTCTGGTTCTTGAGCTTCATCAAAGGTTTCCTCTGTCATTGGATTTCAGCTGCTCTTTGAAGAGACACTCTGGCTTGGTGCCTGTGCTTCCCTTTATGCCCTGTCTGCTTCTCTAGGTTTGAAAGGCAGAAGCACAAGGCCACTGCAGCCCGAGCAGGCTGGGGTACACCTCCCTGGTTGTTCCCTCACGTAACTGACAGGGCTGGGATGATTAAAGCCTGAGAGATTCTGGGAAGAGCTGAGCACGGATTTTTCAATGTGTGAACTACTTGTCAAAATTTTATAGTAATTAGGAGCTGAGTGAAGACAAGAGGAAGCGGCTGCTCAGAAGTTGGGAGAATTTCAATGTTGCAATATTCTTTTTGAGATTTATAAATGGTCTGACTTCATTAGGAAGTCACATAAACCTCAGAGTCCACGGAGAGAAGGGAAAAGTTATGCTAGCCTCCTAGTTTCAGGTGTCCTTCAAACGTGCACCAGGGTCTAGAGATGGTGTCTGGGATCTGACTGTACTTCAGGACCCTCCAGCTTTCCCTTGTCCCATACCATACAACTCATCTCCAACAAGGGAGGCTGAAATGGTGTGTCTTCTAAGCCCAGGCTAACTTTGTTTCCTTGTTGAAAGGCAAAACTGTGTTCAGAAAGCTATTTGTCCCGTCTTGCAGTCCATAGTGCTTCCCTTTTCTCTATAACACCAACTTTTTGTCTTTTGTCATATTTCCAAAAAAGAGGAAAAGCATGGCGGAAGTTGTAGACGTTAAGTGCTTTCTTACCTCGCAAAACCCTCACTTCAGACCCATGAGGGCTTCCTGAAAGAGCCTTGTTGGGGCCACGGAAGAGGGGCTACAGGGTGCTATGGCTTCCGAGGAGCTTCCAGATTTTCAGCATTAGGCCTTTGTGATCAGCTGGGGAGGAGAGGGGAGAACAGGAGAGAGAGAAGGAAAAGAATGGGCAATCTGCTCTAAAAATACACCCACAATGGCAGTTGATTATTGGGTGCTCCTGATAAAAGCAGTTTAACAAGAGTAGAGGCTCTTGAGTCTGGGCTTCCAGGGCAGCGGGCACATTCTGCCTCCTGACATTTCACTGTTAACCCTACTGTGAGCCCTTTGTGGGTGACTCTCATTAAACCCCTTTAGACAGTGCTTCTGTCTGCAGTGCTGTTTGCTGGCATTCAACTCCCTTCCTCTCTGATAATTCTTACTGTTTTATATGCTAAGCTGAAAAGTCACCTTAACAAGTCAGAAAGAAGCATCCAGTGATTAAAGGCCCAGACCCAGGATATTATCCAGAGCTCAGCGGTACTTGCACGTGAGAGAGCTGAAACCTACATTAAATGTCTCATCAAAGGCCTGGTAATCCCCAGCCTTCACAAAAGTCATGTAACATCTACCTTCCTTGATGAGCTTTGGGGTGTCAGAAGGGAGCATGGGACTCCGGGCTAAGCAGTAATATTTCCACAAAGAAGGAGATTGGAGTTAGACTTCAAATGGGAGTGCCAAGAAGTACCTAGAACACCCACTTTCCAAAGAAGTGTGCCCTTCCACCATGTAGGTTTAAATCTGCCAGAAGAGCCAGCCTTCCTGCCTCCTTCTTAACACAGGCAAGGAGGAAATAGTGCTAGTTCCTATTTGAATAATCAAATAAATGATTATGGTTGGTCAAATACTTACTTAAGTGATAAAACTACTTAAATAAATATTTAATATCAGAATTTCACAGGAAATAATAGTAATGTGAAGCACAAATATGATGATAGAAATATATACGGGCTAGAGAATACACAGCCAGTACTTCTGAATGACACTTGCTCCTTAAGCGTTTGAGCCTTGGTTCTTTGTAAAATGGGCATGTCTGTCTGTCCTGGAGATTTGATAATGATGCATTGCCATCTGGACACGCTCGTCAACACACAGTAAGCCCAAAATAAATGATTTAAATACTGATGAAAGATTTATTTTTTCAGGAGGATACTAGTATTTAGCCAATGTTGGAAATCTGGAACCAATTTTAATGAAGCATAAAAGGTAGGTTTAAGAACACACAAAACTCAGGAGTAATTTTCAAGGTATGTATCCTAAATCTGTGGCAATTCCTCTCCTTTCTATGTGAAACAGGACTAGTTTCACAACACAGGGCACTAGAGAAGCCATTCACCACAAAGAAAGGGGAGGGGGCATTTCTACAGCATGCAAGAGGAAAGCTGAGAGTCTCCGTGAACACAGAAGGCAGGAGAGGAAAGAAGAAATAGAGGCGGCGATGCTGGACCATTTTGTAGCCATTGCATTGTAATCCCCTTGTCAGTCACAATCAACACTTCTGCTATTTAAAAATTTTGTACAGCAGGCCATTTCCTCTCTGTTATATCCTGTTTCCCCGTGGCGTCTGTAAATGTAGAAGCACTGTAGAGAATTCTAGGCTCTAGGAGTCACTGCCAGACTCAGGGGTATCTGCTCTCTCCATGGGTGCTCTCTCTCTGGTGCCCTGAGCAACGTCTCCCCATTCTGGGTGCAGCAGCCGTGCTGGAGACACATCAAGACTTGTGCATACGGGACAGAAGCTCGGAGCATCTCATTTCTCCCTAATTGCCATTCGAGTCCAAAGTCTTCCCGAGAGTGGCTCTGCTTCACTCACCAGAATGCCACACAGGCTGAGCCTCTGGAGTCCACAATGAGAATTAAAAAATTAGTGTGGAGCTGGATTAGAGCAAGACTGCTCATCAAGGCTCACATGGCTCCTACTTAGCACAGCAGCTGTCTGTCCCCTGCAGATAGCAGGTTTGGAGGAAGCATATTCATTATTTATTTCATTTTAAAAAGAATGTATGATTTCCCCCCTCAAAGGGTATATATATCCAAAACTTCAAACTGAAAAGGGGATAGGGCAGGATTGAGAAAAGTACACAGGGGAATTTTCTTGTCGATTTTTAGCTTTCATGTTCATACATGTATGTTCATATATGTATTTACTTAGAATATAAGCACACTGAACAGCTATATTTTTTCAGCAGTTCTGTGAAAGAGCTGATGACTTACAGCACGCTAGTCATAAGGCACATGTAGATCTATTTTGATTACTAAAAAAACTGATTCATGGTAAGAAAAGAGGCCAAGTCAGGGTAGATGACACTATAGCCCTCAGTTTAATATAGAGTGGAATATCATTTTCAGGCAACGAGCATGGAGCCCAATTTGCCACTGTGGTCTGAATCTGTAAATTAAGTCGCAAGAATGGGAAAGTTCAGGGGGTGCTTGCTCTGGAGGCCGTGCAAGCCAGTGTCAGGGCTGAGAGCAAAAGACTCTTAAATTTTGTGCCCTACAGCTCCACTGTGTTCACGCTGGTCCCGGCCCTGTATGACAAATCAAGTTACAGGGACTAAAAATGCTTGTAAGACTCAAAACCTGCAGTACAAATTACACTGCATTGTCCTGGAGTCTGCACCGATATTTGCACACACGTAAACACCAGTCTCATTTTAGATGATGCATAATAGTGTTAGGAAATGGACAAGCATTATTGCTAGGTCCTTAAAATATTAATAATAAAGGAATATCATGATTGCACATTAACAAAATGGAGCAAGCCTAGTGTGCACATCACCAGCTCATCAGTGATTTGAAGAGTTCTCGTGATCAACACCATAAATACATCTGAAGTTTTATTCTAGCGAATTAAATATGCTGAGTTGTTTCTCAAATTTTTAATAGAAATAATAACGGTGATCATCATAGTCTGACCTCCAGGGCACTAGCCCTGCCTACACCTTCACTTGTTGCCTTTGCCCACATCCTCTTGTCTTAAATGTCTCTGCCTGTGGAGGCGCCTTAGGTTGTGTCCTTGTTCTCTGTCCTCCACAGCCCTAGTGAAGTCAGAACATCTGTTGCTGTTCCTACTTAGAAGGGCTAATATCAATAGCAGAACTCAGCTGTGAATCCATGCCTGGCCTCTCAGGCACATATTCACAGAGAACGGCAGGCATTCATTTTAGTAATCCATCCACAGGGACTAAAACAGGCAGTTGTCTTTTTTACCACCTATTTTATAGACTACCTAAATTATTCTTTCTAGCTAGCAGGGAAAATTTAAATTACCTGATGATATCTGGGGTAAGAATGTGGCATTTTATCACAGATGCAGACAGAAGGAAGGGATCCTGTCCTATACTGAATATCAAAGCGACCACAGTATGCATTCAGTCCACAACCCAGTCTGTAAAACTGGAACCCTGGGCCTTCAATCAACCAAGACTAGAGAATGTGAAAACTTCCTGAGTTCAGCCTCATTTAACTCTGAGAAAACACCTCCTGACGGATGTGGCCTGCCTGTTTCATCTTCCATCTGGTGTTCATTAATTACTGAGAGCATTAATGATGACTCGAAAGCCATTTTGTGAAAATAATAAAGTAGAAGATGCTCCACAGAATATTTAATGCTCAAGACAGTCATTTAATTCCACCAATTTTGAACAGGTGGGTCTATTATGCTCTTTGCTATTTGTTCATATGGCTGATTTCCACTCTTACAACTTTCACAACTCCATGCTAAGTGAATAAAAAGGTGCTTAATTAAATGTGTGCTTGATAATTAGAGTTTTCACAATCAAGTGCAGATGGAGAAAATGCAATTGACTGAGGAGCAGAGCGGTCCAGTGAGCTGTCAGAGAAGTTTGCACTTGTGTGAGCCAGACACAAAGAGATCTTTGTAGAGTTCTACTAGTGGAAGGCTTTATTCCTTCTCCTAAAATCTTAGTTTTGAACCCTGTAGATTCATGCCCAACTCTGGTAGAGACAGGCAAACATGCATCCCTAATAATGAAGCCATATTAGTATGGTGATTACATGTCCTGTTTTATCTAGGGCAATCTTAGTTAACAGATAATAGCAGATACGATGAGTTTCTACCCATACTTCTTATTGCCCACATTGAAATTCATAGCTAAAGAATCCTAGAACAAATGTTTGTGGCTCTCTTTAATGCTTTCTGTAGGCTTAAAAGAGAATCACATTAGATCTGTGTCTAGCCTTCAGACAATGGAGGACAGAAGCAAAGATAAAAGGTCAGGGTTTTTTCTCCATGGATAACTCTGATCATGTCCTCGATTAATATTCATAATCTTCAACAGGATCAGGTTTCTGTGGCCCACATTGTGACTGGCTTGATATGTGTCTAAGATTGGCTTTTTTTCCTTCTCTGTCTTAGTTCCTCAGTCTCCCATGATGCTTCCTGAGATACCCGCCTAAGTAAATGTGCTAAATTTCTCACCTCCAAGACTGTCTTGAACAGAAGGCATCTTCCTCTTGGGACCCTCTCTATCAATTGCTATTGTTTGCTTATGAAAAGTACCGTGATTGCTTGCTTTGTTAGATAGTGACTGCTTTTCCTGGTTTTAGTTTACACTGAGTTAATGGGACAAGCAGTGATTTAAATAATAAGGTTTCTGTGTGATTATTTAGGGGCTGAGTAGCCAGAAACAAACAAGTGATCTTTTACAACATGCAGTGACTGATATATGGTTACCCCCACTTGACAGAATTTCTAGTTAGGGGCAGGTGGGAGTGGACCACTGATACTGAGCTTTATTCAAATTTACCTTCAACTCTTCATCTCAGCACAGAAGAAAGTCTCATGTTTTTAAAACCGAACTTTCTTATGTGAAATGATCCAAAGTCATCTCAGCCAGACATTGCCACGGTGAAAAGGAAAAAAATATTCAAAAGCAGAAAATCAACATATAGAATAATATATAATATAGAAAATCAACATATAGAATAATATATAATATATAAAATCAACATATAGAATAACTCAGCATCTTTACCAAGTATAAAATTTCTAAAACTTTTATACCATTTGGCTGCTATCTCACTATATTTTCCTTCAATGAGACAAAATATCTGTGAGCCATTCAACTAGTAGTTGGTGATGTCTCTGCATGGACACTTTGTCATCTCCATATAGACATGGAGCATCCATAGATAGAGCCACCCTCAATCTCCCCCACAACTCCAGAAAACTCCATTAACCTATATTCCTTGGCTTTGGGGAATGAGCCAACATCCCAACTCTGGCTAGCTGTTGTACTCATTTTCAAAGAACAATAAAAATTGGTCCAAGTGAGAGATACTGCATTTTCTTTTGTTGACTTTTAATTACTGGTTTTTGAATGTAAATATACAGAGAACAGAAAAATTAAGCCATTTTTTTTCAAGTGGGCATTTCATACTGAGCCATGATTTTGGAGTTACTGAAGTACCCAACAACCATGAAGAGGAAATAAGTTTTCAATGTGAGTATCTAAAGCCAAAACCAGAAATGAGATATGAAGTCTGGGCTAGTCTGTGATACAATGATTTGGATTCTGTAGCGCTCTCCCAGTCTGAATATCTTTGTAAATCCCTAAGCTAATAAATGTTTTCAATTGTGTGTGTTTAAGCTGCTATGGGTTATACTGTTCTTCTGTGATGCATTTGACCTGCTACAGAGATAAATAAATCCAGTCAAATTATAAAATGGACCTATTCACCCCTAAGATCATAAAGCTTCGAAACAGGGATTAGAAAAATGAATTTAACAAAGAGATGAAGCTGGTAGAGTCACTGCAGTAAAGCTCCCATGTTAAAGACGGGAGGTTGAAGGACAAATGGAGAGCAGGGAGTACATGGAAGAGGGGGAAGCTTGTAGGGAGAACTATCAACATCAAGGACTGGAGGGCAGATTATAGGTCAGCCATAGCAGAATGCACACAGCTTAGCTAGCTCACAGAAGGCTTCATCTAATGCATTTCAGGATGTGTGTGAGGAAAAAATAATGCCTGTAACCCTTGAAAGGAAGAGTGATGCCCTGCTGCATCTAAGAAAAACAAAGCACAAAGATCCATAGGATGCTGGAGTTGTGTTTCTCAAGGTCTCTCATAAATATGATTTAAAGATTAAAGAATTTAAAGATTGCTAGAAAATCCACAGATTTTATACTCATTGAAGCATTCAGAAATATTCTTGTTGCTGGAAATATTCCATTTAAAGTAAAACCAATAGCTTAAAGTATATTGGATGAAGGGTAAGAAATGAAATACCTTTATAGGAAACTATCATCTATCACATAACAGTGAAATGTTTTTGGAGGTAGCCTTCCCTGATCTACTAATTTGAATGTGATTTGCCATAATAACAAGTTTGCAGATGGTAGAGCCAGAAAGTAATAGAATGGGAATACCAGCTTTGCAATGGTTGGGCTTTCCAGTCTAATCCGGCAGGTACTTTTGTCTACCACGATGCCATCTCCTGAAGACACAATGATGTGAGCATGTCCACAGCTGCTCTTCCAGTGAGAGAGAGGTCAGCAAAGCAGGTGATGAGGACAATGAGGAAAGACTGGAAAGTCTGCAGAGCAAAGAATTGTCTGCCTCTCAGAAGAGATGGTCCAGCTAAGACCACAGGGACCGAAAGATTAGCATACTACTAGAAACATCTGTGTTGAGCTTTAGTACCACAAAAATAATGTGTGAAGGAGACGTTAGATGATGAAACAGTGATCCTGGTGGAGACCCAGCATGTTCCTCGTGGCTCGTGAGCAGTCATGGACTGAGGGCAGACCAGAGCAGTTGAGGATGCTGGAGTCGCCATGGGAAACAGCACAATCAGGTGTGGAAAAAAATTATCAAATTGGACAATCAGGTCAGAGTTCCTGCATGGAATCAAATTCTAATGTCAAAGTCTTTTGATGCAGCCCCTCATTACTTGATCATCATTATCAAGACTTAAAAAGACTGAGACTTTGGGTTTGAAGTTTCTTTAGTATAAGTTCCCGTTTACCCTCTTATCTACCTTCGTATTTAGCAATTGTTTATAAAGTTCCTATTATATTACAGAAGTTGTGGACATTCTTGCCTATTGGTGAAGACTAAAGCAGCACATAGAGATCCTCCCTGTGGACCTTACAGGGCAAGCAGAGGATCAGATAACTTTGAGAGGAAACAAATGAAATGGGGCTTAACTTGCTGGTGCAGTGAAGGAGACAACCTGTTTGAAGTAGCAGTGGTTAGCATCTAACTGACCTCAGGCAGTTAGTGGCAGAGATTCCCCTGAAGATGTGTAAAGAGTGGGTAAAGAAGGTTCTAGGCCAAGGAACTGTGCATGGGAAGGCCTAGACAGGAGGATGGTAGTGGTGGACTGTCTGAGGAAGTGACAAGTTCCTGGGGAAGGGAGCCGTGTTCAAGGAGAAGGTGAATGTGTATGTGGCCACCCAGGGGCTCCGTGGGCTTAGATGCTGTCTGAAGAAGACTAAGGTGTCAAGAGCGCTCACTGAAATAGTCTGGCACCCTGCATTATCCTTATCATTTGGACCTGTAAAAGCTGCTCTCCTCACTGCCCAGAGAATAGATTTGCCTGTCGTAACCAGAACTGCAGACTGAATGACTCAAGGACAAACACTTATTTTATCCTAGTTCTAGAAGCTAGAAGTTTGGGATCAGTCACCAGAAGGAGTGGATTCTGTGAGGCCTGTCTTGCTGACTGTCAGTCAGCACTTTCTCACTCTAGCCTTGTGTGACCTTTCCCATGGGCATAAGGGGTTAGTAAAAGGAGAAAGGGGAAGAGTCCAGGGAGTGGGGGCACATGCCTTTCACCCCAACACTCAGGAGGCAGAGATGGGCAGATCTCTGTGAGTTGGAGGCTAGACTGGTCTACAAAGAAAGTACCAGGACAGACTCCAAAGCTACAAAGAAACCCTGTCTTGAAAATGCAAAATAAAAGAAAAAAGGAGAGAGGAAAAGAGAGAAGGAAAGACAGTGAGCTGGGGGGGTGGGTGAACCTTCTCTTCTTGCATTTGGGACAGATATTATGAGATCAGAGTGCCTTATTTGTGGTCTCACTTAGCTTCTGTTGTCTCTTTTAAAGCCCTCTGTCCAAATCAGGTCATATGGGAGTTAGGGTCTCAACATAGAAACTTAGTTGCTGTGGGCTGAATTGTATTCTCAGCAACTTTTCAGGGGGAGATATATACATATGCTAAGATCACGGTTGTGCCTGAAACACATCATGCTCATGTGTTAGAGGGAATCTGATGAGCTGAAGAAATGCTTTGATCAAGAAGGTATTAGAATCCGCTCTTTAGGGCATAGGAGGTAGAAAGTGATGAGCGGGGAATGGAAGATTTAAGGGACGGGAGGAGGATACTGTGCTGGATCATTATCTATGTTAATGTGTAAATTTAGGAAGGAAAATGAAGGTGCAGAATGATATAATCTCAAAAAATTTAAAAATATATAATAAGAATATAGGACTCCAAAGAACTAGCTAATGAGAAGCCATGATTTTGGGAATCGCTGCTATAAGATCTGTCACTGACAGATCAAGGGCAGAACAGGGTCATAAGACAGCATAGAGTAAGTGGAGCTAAACCTCCAGAGCTGGAACATTTAGAGGAAGAATCTCTAAAAGTAAATGATGTCAGAAATACAGTAAGAAAATGTTTCCAGAGATGTAGAGAGGCTGAAAAGTGATAGTATGAGGTCTGAGACCACCTTCCAACTCTCTTGTCTAGGACTCAGCAGAGACTTGATATGATTCTATGTATGACTGGACTATGAATTGGAATTGTGCCACGGTAAAGACAGATGAGGAAAGTTCAGATCCACGCTGGTGAAAATTTCCAAAGCCTTCCCCTAGAGAGTTACATTAGCACAGTACATCTCTCCCAGCAACACAATATCTGAAGTATTTCCTGCATGGAACCCTTGTTAGGAGCTCAGTGTATAGATTCCAGGGGAACTGCTCATGCAGGAACATAGTTCTTGGAGTGAACACAAATTCCAACATTCCTAAAGAAAATATGGTGTCAGCACAAACCACATCATACGTGTGAGTAGCTTAAGAATTATTAGCCATTCTGCATTTATTATTAACTATTTTATAGAAGCATATTTGAGACACAAAATCTGTACATATTGAATATTCACAGCAAGATATTTGTCTCATCCACAAACCTTCATGTTAAAGTAATAGATAAATAAAATAATAGATAAATCTATGCAGACATTTTCTTTTTAAATTTTTGTTGCTTATTTCTGTGATGATGACACTTAGCACAAGATCTACCTTCCTAACAAAGGTTGCAGTTGCAGTTGAGCTATGATTTGTCTCATGAGGGTTCAAATAATTAGAACCCAGTATGATGATGGCAAGAGATAGCCATGCCTTTAAAGAGGCAGTGTCTAGTGGGATGTCCTTACTGCCCCTTCCCTGTCTTGTCCTGCAATATGGACTCTGCCTCACAAAATGCCCCCATCCACCATGAGACAGCTATTCTCATGGTGGAGAATCCTTACCAGAGCTGGCACTATGCTGTGTGTATTTCCAACCTTCAAACTTCTTCATAAATCCTTCCAATTTCGGTAATACATACGCCAGATTCTTTCTAGATTTCTGTCTTTCCTTTTCCTACTTTTTTATAAGTAAACAGCCCTGATACATTGCTTCAGCAACAGAAAATAGAACATTGAAGTACCCAACATGATACGGTTGCATTTGAGCTGAACCATCTTCCCTACTGTGAAAGTGGGAACTGAACAACGGATGCTCAGCCCCTACCAGCCTATAGTTGCCACCATTTTATTTATTTTCTATTTCTCTGAGTTTGCATAAATATTTTAGATACCTCATGTAAGAGGAATCATTCATGTCCACACCTGGCTTCTTTATCTTAGCTTAATGTTCTCAGGTCTCAGGTTCCTTCATGTATAATATGACAGAATTTCTTCTTCAGAGTAAATGATATGCCTTGCTTATAGACACCATTTTTGCTTTGTCGTCCTTTTGTTCTGTTTTTTTTTTTTTTTTTTAGAACAAGGTTTTTCTGTATAGTTTGGAGCCTTCCTAGAACTCGCCTGTAGACCAGGCTAGCCTCGAACTCACAGAGCTCCTCCTGCCTCTGACTCCCAAGTGCTGGGATTAAAGGCGTGTGCCACCACCACCCAGCTACTTTGTCATCCTTTAATGCATACTGCAGTGATCACTGTAAGTTGGCTATTTTGATTGGTGCTGTGGCAAACTAGTTGTGATGTCCTATTTCAGTGATCAGATCTGAGGATGATGGGTATAAAACCCTGTTGTGGTTTGAAAGAAAATATCACCTATGGGGAGTGGCACTATTAAGAGGTGTGGCCTTGTTGGAGTAAGTGTGTCACTATGGGGGGCGGGCCTTGAAGTCTCTTTTCTCAGGCTTCACTCAGTGTCCCAGTCAGTTGACTTCCTGTTGCCTGTAGATGTAGCACTGTCAGCTCCAGCACCACCTCTGCCTGCACGCTGTCATGCTCCATGTCACCATGGTAATGAACTGAACCTCTGAAACTGTAAGCCAGCCAGCCCGATGAAATGTTTACTTTATAAGAGTTGTTGTGGTCATGGTTTCTCTTCACAGTAAAAAAATCTAAATAAGAGAGACCCACACCTAAGTTTGCAGCCGTGGGCTAAACTCACAAGCAGGTCTTCCTAAGGACTACAGTCTAGTCTACTTGGGTAAGTCCTATCTGAAAAAAAAAAAGGCCCAGTGTTAATGTTCTTTATGATGGGTAAAACCTATTGAGGATCAGAGACTGTCCCTGAATTATGTGACAGAGAAGTTTCTGGGACAGTATAGATGCAGCTTCTGTGAAGATCAGAGGAAGTTGGGCTGCCATGACCGAGAGCTGAAAACCTGAAGAGATGGAGGAGAAGTTCTTTGACTCGTTTCAGCAAGGGCTTTTCCAGAAGATTTGATCAAAAAGAAAATTGGTATCAGAAGTAGAATCGCCAGTTTTGGATCCTACTGCACCTATTGGCTTTGTGGGAGCCTAGGCAGTTTGGATGCTCACCTTACTAGACCTGGATAGAGGTGGGTGGTCCTGGGACTTCCCACAGGGCAGGAAATCCTGCTTGCTCTTTGGGCAGTCGAGGAAGGGGATTTGATTGGGGAGGGGGAAGGGGGCGGCGGTGGGGAAGAGACAGAAATCTTTAATAAATAATAAATAAAAGAAATCATGCAGCCTCATAGGTATTAATAATAATATTAATAATAAGTTAATCCATAACTATATGATATAGATCATTTTACTATCTCCATTTATGAAAGAGCAAATGCTGGTAACTTACTTTTACAAGACCTCATAGACAGTAAATAATAGCTCTAGAGCTCAAACACATACTGTCTCTGCCAGAACTGAACTGTACCAGCGTGCTATATTTCTGCAAACATTAAAAACTGCATTTCCTGCTGAGTTTTTTTCTGCAATCCCAATCCAAAAGTGACTCACTCATCCCCCAATGCTTCTTTCATTACTCAACCTCACAGCTCTAGAATCTCTATCAGCTCCTAAGCTTTTCTCAGCCAACCCCTCAGTACAAAGCATAAGGGTTGCTTTTACAAGGAAGTTCATGTTCAGCTATGTTCAGCTTCTCTGCAGTTACTTCCTGAGCCACAGTATCACAACTCTTAGAAGGACAAATCCAAGGGCCATCCAAGCCCTCTGCAGCATTTCCATCCGTGCACTTTCTACCACAAGCAAGTGTGGTATAAGGCACGTTTCTATTCCAAGCTCTCCAATCCTGTTGTGAAACGATTTCCTGCCAGTTGAAGTATTTGGCTGAGGTCCAGGAAGTAAATACAACTCACAAGTCTCAAGGAGATTCTTACAAAATTAGAAGAAATTTACAGGACTCACAAGGCCCCTCTCCAAGGTTGTATAGGCAGTAACAACTGCTGGGCGAAGAGGCAACACAACCAATTGAGTTGTCTGTAAGTCATGTAGATACAGCAGGAATGTATCCTTGGTTAGTTGCGACCCATTGTGGTGGTTTGAATGAGAATGGCCCCCATAGGTCCTTATGTTTGAATACTTGGTCCTCACTTTATAGAATTATTTGGAAATAATTAAGAGGTGTGGCCTTATTGAAGGAAGTGTGTCACTGGGGGTGAGCTTTGGGGTTTCACAAGCCCATGTCATTCCCAGTAGCACTTTCTCTCTTTCTGCCTTGTGCCTTTGGAACCAGATATAAGCTCTCAACTACTGCTCCAGCACCATATCTGCCTGCCTGCTGCAATGCTCTCTGCCTTGATAATCATGGGCTCTAACTCTCTGAAATTATGAAGCCCAATATACATTTTCTTTTATAAGTTGCCATGGTCATGGTGTCTCTTGATAGCAACAGAAAAGTAACTAAGACATAACTCCTATTGTGGGGTTTTCATTAATGCAGTTACTTGCAAGTCACTTAATTTCTTATAAGTAGATTCAATAAACTCATTGGTTCTTTAAAGAAAAAAAAAAAAATAGAATCACCATTGTAATTATCCTGCCCACATAGCACTTAAGACTTTTGGAAAAGTTTCATATAGAGGAATGTGTAAGAGATTAGAAGTTAAGGATAGAGAAACTTAAGGATACTCTAAGCAGAGCCTCATGGAGAATTCTGCTAAGGGACTGGAAGGCCACAACACAGAGAGAAAGACAATCAGTGGAGTTAACATTCATGATGTTTCAAAGTCAGGGAAGAACTGACTCTACCAGACACTGAGATGAAATCCATCCATGCTATATTCTGGCAAACACGATGGCTTCATCCAGCCTGTGTCCTGAGGATTTAAGCAAATCTGACTTTAAATGTAATGGACAAATTTATCCAGAGTAGCAACTTCTACTGCAGACCATCATTTAGGCTGCAGCATGGTTACTGCTCTTATCCGGATCTACAGTGAGACAGCACATTGAAGGATGTAAGGTCCAGCCTTAAAAGTCTTTGCTTGGGGTCTAAAAGGGCGCTACAACAAGCAGAAGAACTGGGTCTGAGGGATACAGAAAGAGAATCTTCTCCAGCACATTCTTCCTAGTCATGTGCTCTTTATCATTCTCCCGTCTGTCCTAAGGGTCTATAATTTCTTAGCTCTAATCCTTGTTCTCAATTCTAATTCCAATTCTCTGTTTCATTCTTTTTCTTCTTTATTTTTCCTATATTTTTTATCCTTTTACATTTCTGGCAGCTTCACCCTTCAACTACTAATTCTTTTTTTTTCGAGTCTCTCAAACTATAGCCCAGCAATAGAGCACAGAAATATGGAAAATATGCAGTTTAGAAAGGGAAAAGTCTCCACCTTGCAGACTAGGAAAAGTAGCTGTCATTGTTAGGTCGGCACCTTTAAGAAGAAACCTTATGTTCGAACTGGGAGAACAGGCAGCATAAAAGCAAGCCCTTTGTTGAAGTCTCCAGATTGTCATGCAAATGCATTTGAAAAGAGAGAATGTGAGAAAGGAAGGATGCTGAAGTCGTTCTCTGCTCCAAAATGGCCACTTTAGAAAAGTTGTTAGCCTCGAAGACCCACACAGCAAACATAGTTGTGGTCCAAGGACACCAGACTGTATCTCTAACTAACAGAAGAACCTTTGAGCATCATCTCTGTGGTACTGATTTTACAGGCATGAAAGATGCAAGAGTGAGGTGATCATGGAGGATCCTAGGATCTAGGAATTTTCTATGGCTAGGATGCTCTGTGTGTTTGTGCTCTTTTTTTTTTTTTTTTTGCGGGGGTGGAGGTCACCATCCGGCTCTCAAATAAAACACACATGGAGGTGTATTCTTACTTACGAATGCCCAGCCTTAGCTTGATTTGCTTTGGGGCAGCTTTTCATAACTTAAATTATCCCAACTATCTTTTGCCTCTGGGCTTTTATCTTTCTCCATTTCTGTATATCTTACATTCCTTCTTACTCCATAGCTGGCTGGCCCCTGATGTCCTCTCCTGTTTTCTTGTTGCTCATCATTCCCCTCGCCCTCTGTCCTCCCTCTCTTTATTCTCTCTCCCTGCTATCCCCACCTATCCTTGCTCCTACCTCGTTATAGGCCACTCAGCTCTTTATTAGACCATCAGGTGTTGTAGACAGGCACAGTGACACAGCTGCACAGAGTTCATCAAATGCAGCATAGACAAAAGTCACACACCTGAAAATAACACTAAGCAATTTTGACAGAATCAAATTTTCCACAAGGGTGTATTGAGAGGCCATTCCAAGAAGCTGGAAAAGCAAACCATAAGTTGCAAATGAAATGCGGGTAACAACACTATGTTGAAGTTGCCAGGACGGTAGGATGTCTATCAAAGACAGCAGGCATGGAGTGGAGCTGACCCAAGAAAGAATATCTGTGCATTACAGCTATAGAGCTGGAGGAGAAGAGCTGCCAAAGCTGTTAGATGCCAGGTGATTCCATTACAAGCCCCAAATGCCAGATATGGAGTTGTAGGCTTTGGTGTTTTTCCTCCGTTGAATTTTACCCTTGCTTTGGTCCAGTCTTTCTTTACTACCCTGTCTTGTGGAATGCTGATGTTTATTCTGTGCCATTATATATTAGAAGTATATTAATTGTTTCATAATTTTATAGGGGATCGCAGTTTCATGTTTTCCTTAAAAGAGTTTTTGGAGTTTGGTCTCTGAATGGTGTTGAGACTGGTAAATATGATTAAATATTTAGAGGTTAGCTAAATTTATTTTGTCTTATGAGATGAAAATGAGATTTTAGGACCTAAAATTTTAGCAATGTGGTTTAAAATAATATGTTTGAACACCGAGTTAACAAGAGATAGAGTTGTGATTATTTTCATTGCAACTTGAATGGATTTAGAATCATCATGGAGATACACCTCTGTGAGCGTATTCCCTGAAGACTTAGCTGAGGGACAGATGATCTCCTCTGAATGTGAGCACCGGCATCTCATGGACTACTATCATGGACTGAATAAAATGGGGAAAGTGAGCTGAGCACCAACATCCATCTCTCTGCTGCCTGACTGTGGGTGCAGCTTTACCAGCTGCCACCACCCCTGCTTCTTTATCTCCCGTACTGTGACGAAGCATACCCTCCAACTGTAAGTCCAGTAAGCCTTTCTCGCCTTAAGCTGCGCTTATCAGGAATATTATCACAGGAATATTATAAGGTATTAGGTATGTGGGCACAAGAATGCAGCAGCCAGAGGTAAAAGCATGATACAGTTTAATATTTTTAATTTTTGTTTTTAAATAGAATTCTAGAACCTACTAAAAATCTAGAATGTACAAGCTGCTGAAAGAAAAGAGGTTAAAGGTACCCCCAAATCACCTACAGATGATCAGCTGACAAGATTTTTGAAGAGATGCCAGAACACCATGGAGAAGATGGGAGTCAGACCACGGGAGAGCACCCCTGTCATTCTCTCCAGGAATGCTTGCAGAAGCACAGGGATTTGAGACTTTCATAGAAAACTGGTAAAATAATTGCATTTTGGAAGTAATATTTGTTTCACAAAATAAATGGTGGATTAGGTTTTTCAGCTGTCTAGGTTTCCAGGTAAAAATATGAAATTTGGATGATTAAAGGAAATGAGAAGCAAGTAGGTAAATAGTAGAGCTGACAGTTTAAAGTTGGAGACAAATTTACAATTGTAATAACTGCCTGGTTGAGTGTTTTCTTAGAGGAAATTGAGGTGCGACTGGCTGGTGCTGAGCCCAGGCAGAAGCACAATATTTCAGTGTGGGACACCACGTGGACGCTGGTGTGGTAGGGAACATGGCTCTCTTTTCCCAGGTGATGGGCAGAGTGGCTCAGTTCCACAGCCAATTCCATCCAACCACTCACTCCCTGGAAGTCAGGTCCATATTCTCGATGATAAAGATGGGAGCATGCTGAGAAGTATTCTCCATACCAAATTAAATGAACTTCTCCTTTGTCATGGGATAAATAGAGATACAAAGTTGAACTGATAAAAATCATTTATCATCTGCTTTTCTATAGGAAACGCAACACCTCATATTTCTGGAGAGAGAAGCATGTTTTCCTATGGTTCCTTTTGATTATATACAATATATACCAGTCTTGTGCCATTTGATATCTATTTTATAATTTATCTTCATTACAATGGTTCTCACTAATTAGTCACTTCCTCGCCCTGTAGTCATTCAAGCACTGTGTTTTGGATTGCTATAGATAGAACACGTTGTAGAACTAAGGTCTGGACTTACTATTTCCTCCATTTTAACAAAGCACACCTTTAATGCGGAATCTGGCTGATGTGCTACATGGCACAGAATATAGAAGACATGTCTAGCCTCCATTTGAAAATAAAAATCCAGACTTGCTAATAATGTCACAATACTTTGGCAGGCTGGACTGGCGAGAAAACAGAAGTCATTTCTATCTTCAACTTGGCAGTGATGTTATTCCTGACTCAGAAGTCACATTCTGATGAGAGCCTTTCCATTTTGAACTCAGGGAATGACTTGGGTATAAAAATAACCTCAAAGAACTGTGGTATTACATTTTTTATTTCTGATCCAATTGGAGCACCTCTACTATGGAGTGATTCTACAATAAGATGTGTAAAACTCCACGTGAGAAAAATCAATACATGTACAGTAGCCCACTGTGTTCATGCATTCTGCTGACAGCCTATGAAGTATCATAAGTTTGTCATCCTTAATTTAGTGTGGTTGTTCCTAAATATTTTAATGAAACAGCTGTGTGTACTTCACCATACCAAAGCTCCACTATCGTCTAAGAAAAGTGTAACTGAAACTGTTATATCTACCTCCCATCCTACACCGATCCCCTGAATAACAATAAATATATGATTGATGATTAATGAGCAATACACAAACACCACCAGTGAGATTCTGAGGATGTAGCATGAAAAGTCTGAGGAGAAGTTTCCATGGCTGGTCGTCTTGTGTGATTGTTTCCAAAAGCAACACTCCCAGAATCATCTCTGCCGTGGTTAAAGGATTAACCATGAAACTCTCTCCTAATTTCCCCCGCCCTTCCTTCAAAATAAAACTTCTGAACAGGACATATATAGTATTTAATGTACTACATTGTGCTTGATCTGCCCATGACTTTCCCCAATCTCTAATAAGTCTGCAAACCTTCTCCTATCCCCCCGAAGTGTTTTCACTGCCAATTCCAGACCTTCCATCAAAGACAACTCAAACACACTGTCTGTCAGCTTCTCACAGCCAGAATGGCTAGATTCAGAAACTTCTTTTGGTGTTCTTAAAATATGGTCACTTGTGTCTGTCCTAGAGGTCATCGTGTTTTGAAAATGATCTTAACATCCTCTTGGTGACAGTACTTACCAAAGGGCACTCTCTATACAGGGATAATTTCACTTGCCCATAGTGCACATGGGCTCTCTAAAACTTACCTCATGTTTGAAAGGGAATAATGAAAATAGTGTAGTTCATAGATCTAATCTACGGTGGAAGTAGAAAAGGACAAGATCTCCTGAGTAAATTGGGAGTATGGGGACCATGGAAGAGAGTTGAAGGGGAGGGGAGAGGATGGAAGAGGAGCAGAGAAAAATGTATAGCTCAATAAAAAAAAATACAGGACTCATAACCTTAAAAAAAAGAAGGAAAATAGTATAGTTAAAATGACATAAATCAGTCAATTGCTTCTGGGAAATAAAAAATAAAAATCAAAACTATGATGGTCAAAGGCAGTGTAGCTTTCCCCCAGAGCCTGTGAAGAGATAACTGATTGTGATACAATAATGCAACTGGACTCTGCAGACTTTCGTTGTCTGCCTGTGTATTATGTGCCTAGACCTGAACATCCCACCCTATCTAATCTTCAAATCACAAATACCCTGCTCAGTGTGCAGTGAAATCACAGCTCCTCACAAGCACTTTCTACTTTAATATTGTCTGAGTCCATCATATATTTAGTAATTACTGGGAATTGTGAGGGGCGACGTCAATCTAATGTTACAGAAACTCAAACACATATTGAACATCTGGTTTTCATGACGAAAACAAGCCATTTGATGAACTGGACTGAGTCCTTTCAAAATTCTTTCCATTGAATACCTAGACATTTTTGATTTTATGCTATTCCAGAGCTTTGTTCTGAGATAAAATTAAATTATATGTCTTTGCCTTTGGGGTGCTTGTTTCCAACATTTGTGAATTTGGCATGGAAAGTGGGATACTTTTCCCACTTTCAATGTATTATACTTTTTGCAAATTTCACTTGATGTATGCATATCTTAAGATGATTTCCTTCTACCCGGTGAAAGGGAGACGCTTCTGGCCACATGTGAACTCCAAGGATGTTTCTTCCTGCCTAACACTCATGGTTCTTTCCCAGTTTGGAGGAGCTTGTTCAATGGCCAGTATCTAGGGAAAGGCCCAGAGAAATTCTCTGAGGATGATTAGAGCTTTCTTTCTACTGAGGACTTTATTTATTTATTAAAGATTTCTGCCTCCTCCCCGCCACTGCCTCCCATTTCCCTCTCTCTCCCCCAATCAACTCCCCCTCCCTCATCAGCCCAAAGAGCAGTCAGGGTTCTCTGCCCTGTGGGAAGTCCAAGGACCTCCTACCTCCTTCCAGGTCTAGTAAGGTGAGCATCCAAACTGCCTAGGTTCCCACAAAGCCAGTACGTGCAGTAGGACCAAAACCCAGTGCCACTGTTCTTGACTTCTCAGCAGTTCTACTGAGGACTTTTATCCGTACTCTGGTGTCTCACACATTTTGGTGTTTTTGTTTCTCTGTCCTTCAGACTTGGTCTCGTCAACTGAGAAAATGACCGAGGCCCTTTGAGGTTCCTCCTCTGGAGCAGTTAGGAATTGTGTGTGTCACCCTCAGTAGTCTAATGTGTACCTTGTAATCTTTTCTTGGAAATGCCTATAAAGGGTTTCATGGTGGACCAACATTGGAATCAGCACAGTGAATAGAGAGCCTTTACAAACAAAGGCAGGAATAACCGAATTAGTTGAAGGAAAATGGAACAAGAAATGCAGAAAGAGTCTTTGTTGCCTCTTCTTGAACTGGGGTGTCTGTTTTCCTGCCTTGGACATCTGAGCTCCGGCTTCATGGATCTGTGAGCTGCACAGCTCATGACAGCTGCGTTTCTGGTTCTCAGACCTCCAGACTCACGAGAGTCTGGTTATTAATCACCACAGTTCTCAGGTCTTCCAGCTCAGAGACTACCCTACTGGATCTTGCCCCCTGTTCTCTGGGATTTGGACCCAGACAATTTACCATCAGCTTTTCTTTTTCTCCAGCTTTCAAATGGAAGGTGTAGATATTTTTGACTTTTATAACCACATGAACTAATTGCCATAATAAACCAAATCATTAAAATTTACCTATGTAAATTCATTTTCTGTACTTACCATCTATCTATTATCTGCCTACTTACCTACCTACCTATCTATTTATCATCTATACTCATCCATCCATTAGGTGTGTTTCTCTGCAGAACTCTAATGCACCCTCCCTGCAACCTTACCTGACAACACTGCAGTGCTAGGCTTTGGCTCTTAAGGGTCTTAGCTTGTTTCTTTATTTTATGTCAGAGATAAAAGCTGAAGATGGTTGATTCATGTGTTTTGTTTTTAAATTATTTTAAGTAAGGAACAAATTTATTTCTTATTGTTCTTACTTAAAAGACAAAGTCTGACTTTTGGTCACTTTGCATCCATTCACATTTGGGTCAACTGTTACTGAGTTCTCGGCCAGCCGCAATTGGGACATCTTTATCTCTACCTTTCCAAGGCTCAGGCACCATTGAGGGAAAACAAGGAAGAAAGACTCCATATGCTGCAAGCTGGGGAAAACTCAAGTGAAACACTGTCTTCTGGACACGACCAGCCATCCATATACACACACACTCACAGCAGCTGTGCTTGTCTGCACACAATAAAGCCAGTCAGCGCAAGAGCGTGGAGAGGAAGGTGGCTTATCCCTTCCCACCCCTAACTAAGGAGCTAGGAACAGCTGCTGGCTTCTGAAGGAAGAAGAGTCAATTTTCGTTAAGGATGTCGTTCTTAGTAGATCAACAGTGCCACAGTTTGGGGAAATGGAGCCTACAACGAGAAGATGGGTGAATGCTAAGACGTGACTAATGAGCTTACAGCAGCTACGACTGCAGACACAAGACCTGGACAAGATCAAGCCAGGCAAAATACCAGCATGGATGGAGGAGGGGCTCACAAAGCCCCACCCCTAGCAGAGAAGCTGTGGGTGGTTGATGTTTCCTGGAGGAAGGGAGGGTCATTTTACTTCAGGGATGCAGGAAGCGTCATCTGTCTCTTTTCACAACACAGGAAGGGTTAGTATTTCTTGCACCTGGAGTCCTAATACATATTTAGACCCATTAGAGGTCATTACTACTGTTTCTTTGAAGGTTTCTTTAATCCACGCCCCTTATTTCTGACAAGTTATCCCCTGAACAGTAGAGGACCTGTGCATTTAGGAAGAGAAAGAGGTTGTATAAAGAAGAATGGGAATGAGGCAGTGCCAAACACAAGGAGGCTCCGATCATCAGTTCAAGAGCTTCTTCCTGGCCAGGGTATTAATACTTGCTTTTAGTATGGTCTTTGTTAAGGTTTATATTGCGGTGAAGAGACACCATGACACAGCAACTCTTATGAAAGAAAGCATTTAATTAGAACTTGCTTACAATTTCAGAGGTTTAGTCCATTGTCATCATGGTGGGAAGCATGGTGGCACATGGTGCTGGAGAAGGAGCTAAGAGTTCTACATCCAGATTGGCAGGCAGCAGGAAGAGAGATATACATACACTGTGCCTGGCTTAAGCATTTGTAACTCCAAAGTTCACACCCAGTGACACAGGTCCTCCAAGACTACACCCACTGCAACAAGGCTATTTTTCCTAAAGCCATTCCCTAAACATTCAAATATATAAGCCTATGTGGGCCATTCTTATTCAAATCACCACAGGTCTGGTACCCAGATTGTTAGTTTTAATTGTATTCAACTGGAGACAGGTTGGTACCAAGCTAAAAGTTGTAAACAGCACTCACCAGTCTTCTAGTTCCGTAGAAACACCCTCCTAGGCATCCGTGACCTTGGTTAGTGACTGGATCATTTGTGGTGAGCAATGCTGGTGAAATTTGATTGAAAATTTGAGCATTTTTCCTGGGACAGG
Source organism: Microtus agrestis (assembly GCA_902806775.1). Lineage (NCBI taxonomy): Eukaryota > Metazoa > Chordata > Mammalia > Rodentia > Cricetidae > Microtus > Microtus agrestis. The sequence continues at coordinate 132,402 of CADCXT010003338.1, read as the reverse complement.
TTCTAACTCAGCCAAAGCAAATGAGGACAATTGTCTAGAGAGTTTGAAAGTCTCTGGCTCTGAAGAGAAGCTGGCCAGGATTTGAAAAACTCTTGTTACAAGCTTGGGGTCTAAGAGCCCTAAAGTGTCGATCATTTATTTTTCTTAAATTTTAGCTACCACAACCTTCCTACCTACTGTCTCCTAAGTATTCCACATTTTTCCGTTTGGCCATTTTACTTATGAGGCATCTGCCAAGATTTCCAATGGTGGAGCTCGGGACAAAGCTGGCAGTAGAGACTGGGTCAATCCCTCCGCTACGGTTTGAATAGAAAATGCTGTCATCTACCACACTGCTTCAGTAGATAAGGACTGAGCTAAGACAAGACACGTGAATCAGATCTAGAGTCCAATCTTTGACAGACTGTGCTTCTCTGTGAATTCAACAGAAGTTCTCAAGACGAGGGCTGAAGAATTCAGGGATGATGAAGAAGGGAGAGAAAAGCAAAAACAAATTGAGCAAGTTTAGGTGGACACGGCATGGGATTAGTGGATACAGATAGATTTTAGAGGCTATGTAATTATTACTAGATTAATTATTCCTAAATCAATAGTCCAGGGAGATGTGTTGACTTATAAGGTTCCTGTACTCATTTTGTCTTGTGTGGTGTCAACTTTTTGGCCAACCTGTTCAGATCTTGTCTGATCTGAGGACCTAAGTAAGGTGTGTGTGTGGGGGGGCAGGCTGCAGTCTAGTGCTGTAGACAGCCTTACTTCATTTTCAGTGTACTCTATACATGAATACAATGATCCAAGGAAGGTTGTTTGAGTTCATAAAAACATGTAAATAAATGTCAATAAGCGCATATGAAATGTGAATAGAGCAGCCCTTTCTCAGGACAGACCAATTCAAACACAATTGCCTGGCATGTACCATAAGTTACATCTGGAAACACGCAAAAGTATGGCTAAAGGCCACATCCAGATTCGGGGTACAGTGATCAGATTGGGTTGCATAGCTGTGTTCTGACATCCAACAAAAATAAACATGTCTTATAAGTTGAAGGTCAATGTTTGTCACAGGGGGCTTGAAATCACGTCCAAGGACAATCCAGGAAACTAAATAAACCTGAGGTAAAAAGCCCTTTGTCTTTTTTCCTGGATCCTCTTCTCACAGGTCCCCAAGGCATTGCTCTCTATGGGTTATTCTTTTGACCGTGTTCTGATAACATGGGAAGGATCTGTGTTCAGAGACAATAACAGTTGAATGAACAGCCACAGGCCCGCCTGGTGCCCTATAGACCTACAGCAGACACTACTGCCATGAACAGGAATGAGGTCCAGGGGGGTCGTGCAAAGGTGAGAACACCACCAAGTCTAATATACCAGAAGCAAACTTTATTCCAGAAACCAGATCCTAGAAAAACCAGAAGCAAACTTAAAAATAAAAAATAAAAATAAAAAATAAAAAACCACCATGGGGCACAGAAGCTTATCAGCTAGCTGAGACCACAGCCAGAGATGGTGTTTGTTAGGCTGTGGCAAAAGGCCGGTTTCTGAACCCACTTTTTATAGTAGGGGCACCAAGCATTAGGTCTGCACACAGGAATTTTTACAACTTTGCCCTGACCCATGGGTCAGTCAACGTAGACCCTAAGTAGGGGAATGAGTTCTAACATCAATGGGTAACTAGGCAGCTATCATGAAATATGTTTCAGAGTAGATTACAGTGAAAGTCACTAATTTCAAGAAAACAGTTGTCTTTAGCAATTAGTCAGAAAAGGGACTGCTTGTTATACCAGAAGGTTAATAAATTAGAATTAATTGGTTCTTAGGTTGGGAACTTTGAAGATAATTGAAAGTTCTTCACACTATCTCAAGGTAAAACTCAGCTACAGACTGTCATACTTTATAACCTCCATTATCAGAGCTCATTAGTCAAACCCGTGTTTCTACCTTGTCCACTGTCTGTCCTGATACCTCCAGGCAGTGTATACTGGTGCCCCATGCCTTCCCCTTTTGTGGCTCCAGTTTCCCTTAACAGAGACAGTGCCTAACCCAGAGGTCACGTATCTCTGTCTCCTAAAGGTTGACTCAGTTCATATCTATCATTTATCAAGGATGGCCAGGACACTACTCTCAGTTTGCCGAGGCTCAGGCCTTGTGAATAGAACAGCCAGTTGTAAAATGGAATGTCGTAAGCTGATGGAGGCTTCCCAATCATCCGAGAAAATAGTTCACTGTGAATGACTGATCCTTGATCTGCTGAGAAAGTTGATGAGAGTCCGTTTTCGTTTCCCTAGACTTATAACTTTATATTTCTTTATTTCTACATTCTTATTTCTAGAATCTACCTTTTTATTTTCTTATTCTTGGGCTCTTCATTGAAGAAATGGGAGAGAAGGGGAAGCAGAGTGGTTATGCACTATCCAGAGAAGCAGAACTGAAAACGGGACAGTAGTGAGGAACAGGCTGATGTAGTAGTGATCTACCCTGCCACGTGGTGTCATGTGATGTCCCAGTCCATGCTGCCGCTGAGGGCCATGTCCAGGTCCATGGCCTTACTGCAGTTGGGGTCTCTGTTGATGCCAGTGGATCACATTGCCGCTGAAGGCTGTTCAGACACCCATGGTCTTGGCCACCACCTGAGGCCACACTCATGCCCAAAGGTCAGGCTGTCACCAGGGCCATAGTGATCTGAGTGGTCTACACCATCACCCAGGGCCATGGCGGCATCTGAGCCTGAGCAGAGACAGAGGGCCATGTTTGGATCTATGGCCTTACTGCAGACAGGGGCTATATTGATATCTGTGGCCTGTGTTACCACTGGGGAACATGTCTGCCCAACCCTTGCTGGCTGTCTCAGCAGGAGATTCCCTGCCCCCAGAACCAGCCCTAGTGCCTGGGCATGAGACAGCTGGTTCTACCCTCAATGAAAGAAGTGTATCCCTCACACTGACCCATCCCTCATCGTGCATGTGGGAAGCTGACCCAGATGGCATGGGTGTAGGGGAGCTGGCCCTGACCCTGGCATGAAATAGTGGAGACCCGGAGTGATTAACTCAGATGCTGCCCAGGCCCACATGCAGGCCTTAGAGATGGCCCACCTCAATATATACCCCATCTTTGGCCTGCTGTTACACATGAAGGGGCCAGTCCTGAGGAACAACAGCCACAGGGTTTCCATGACTCAGGGCAACAGCAGAACATTTGAGAGGAGTCTTGGTGAGGGTCTGGTATGGATAGTGTCCCGGAAGCCAGAGGCCTTGAGCCAGACCAACAACTCCTTGCAATGAACATTTGCAGGTTAAGCGTCTTAGGCACAAGTGTCCACTGTGTGACACACCTAAGCTCCCAAGGCCACTACAGCAAATGATTAGGTGATGGAAACGTGGGAAAGACAAGGATCGAAGTATTTTGTTGTTGTTGTTGTTTCTTTGTTTGGTTAGTTGGTTGGTTTGTTTTTTTTTTAATTTTTTTCTAAATTTTATTTGTGGGGGAAGGTTGGAGTGCACACACGGAAAGGACTCAAAATTAGTGGAATTGGGTGGCATGATATGAAATTCACAAAGAATTAATAAAAATTATGTTAATAAAAATAAATAACACACACAAGTGTTGAATGAATTGTGTTGTGCCTTGGCATTATCATGCACTACATAACACAGCAGAACCTAGCACAGCTCAAAAGTGCAGAAACAGTTCGTGATAACTCCCCTGAGAGAGCAGGGCCCTTACCTTAAGGCAGAGAAGAGATGATTTATTATGAAGCCAAGTATGAGTAACCATGGCCTGGAATGCAGGTTTAGGCTGCTCCAAAGCCCATATTCCAATGTGGGAGCAGTTTCATGAAGCTTTAAAGTAACAAAACAAAAGAAGTCATAAATCCAGACCGTTCAAATAATGGCAGAAACATTAGAAGTGTGCTTACAGAGAAGCAGAGACTCCTCAGCTACAGGCTTGATGCCCCCGATGACATTCTTAGTTAAGAGACAGAGCTTGTAGCTGGCTAAGTTAACAGTGTCCAAAGGCTTTTTAGACTGTTAGTCACTGGAGATTTGGCCTGACACAAGAGGTGGGCAAGGAATGGCTACTTAGGGGGCCAAAGATGGCCTGAGATAAATTGTCCTTAGGCCCTGGACCTACATAAAACATTCCAACTTCTCTTTATCACTGAGATTCTAATCAGTCAATCAATGTTGGCAGACAAAGATTTTTTTCCAGGAATTTTCATTCACACAAATAAAGAAACTAGCCATGCAAGCAGACATCCCAGGAGAACATAGCCGGCACACTTGCTGGGCAAGTTAACATAAATTTTATGAATCTTAGTCTCTTTATCTACTCAGCAAGGCTAGGATTTGTTCACATATCGTGTTCTCTCATCTCTGGAATAAAAACACATTAAAATATTTTTATAACATGAAGCAACTTCAATATCACCCAAATGAAAAAATATTACAGGTGATTAAAGGTAGCAATGTATGTAAAGAGTTTGGAAGTGATAAAGCACTAAGAGAAGCTGAGGTATCATTATTTTAATTATGCAATTATACAGGAGCAGAATTACCTCTGCTTGGTTCTATTACCTGTTGTGCTGACACTCAGATTTTAATTACCAGGGCCAGTCCCAGGAGACCAGTCCTCTAGGGGCCTCAAAAATCTCTATTTTGCATTTCTAAAAGGCACTAACTGTAATGATTGTTATGTATCTTTAAGAGACAAACCACGCCCACTCCTCCCCCCATAAGACAGGCTGATCTTCAGCTTCCAGCCTGAGTTCTCTCTCTTTTCCATCTTCTTCTTGACATAACCACTAAATAAATATCCAGCCTCACTCTACATGGTGTGCCTTTCTGTCTCTCACCCAACTGCCACATGGCTCACTGCCAGGGACCAGCCACCTTCAGAGACCTGCCATGTGGTCTTGTGCACAGTCCCTGCTTGGGACTGGCTGCTCTCAGGACCTGCTGCCTCCTGCCTTCCGGGGAACCTGCAGAATTTTTAATAATACATTGCACTCACCACCTGCCCTTCAAGCAGGCACCAAGCCTTCCCCCTCTTCTCTCTCCTCCTCCCCTTCATCTCTTCTACTTCTTCTTTCCCTGTAATCTGATTTTGAAATGGGGAGCTCCCCCACTAGATGCAGAGTAAGGAGGTAAAAGGAACTGAGGAGACCACCTCTGGAGTTGGGGTGGGGTGATCCACACTGTGAAATCTTAGAGTGGGGAAGAACTCTTGAAGGATTGAAGAAGACAATATCCTGATACCTTGGCTCAGGTCTCAGCTCCACCTACTGTGAGCCATGTGGTGACAGCCATCACTATGCCCATTGTCTGTGACATAGCCATGGCACTGGTCATGTGAGCTAACATAGCCATTGACTTGGAAAACTGTTGCTTATCTTTATTAGTTTGATGCTGTCTTTACACTTACATAGTTGGAGATGAAGTAGCTGAACTTGAATCCTGTTAGCTCACTGTGAAGTGTGAACGCTTGCCATTAGGGAAGAGAATCACTAAAGGAGAAGAAAATTTCCTGTGTAGCAATTAAAATCATTCCCCATGTTGTCAATTTCAAGGAAGATGGTGGGCTGGGTCCTGCCACCAAAGAGAAGGAAAAATATGGATTTGGTTTTTCTCTTACTTCTTTCTTCTGTGTTCAAAGTGGTCATCTTTCTGGGGTGTGGCCAGTCACTTGTGAATGTGAATGCTCATTCTCGTTGTCACCAGATGCTTGGTGAGTTAAATACTAGGGCTCCTGGGCAGCAGACTCTGGGACAGACATCTGTCACTTATCATCTGCCTGCTCCCTCATCCTCACCACAGTTAGGGTGGTGGTGGAACTTTAGACTTAAGTAGAAGGTCTAACCATAGTAAAATAGATACTGACAAGAAAAATCCCACATTCCTGCAGTTCCCAATTGGGAATTTGAAGGAAGCACCCATGATAACCAAAAATAATTGAACTAATAATGATGAGTATTTTACATTTAAAATATTCAGTTTTGTTCCTAATGTTCTCTGAAAAAGTTTATACAAGTGAAAAAAATTATATATTCCAAGTTATAAGCAACAACAATTCATACCAATTATTCCTTTATAATTGCTTGATAAAGTGTTTTTTTTTTTTCCCCATATGTGTCAGAAACCAGCTTCAAGAAGGATACCACTTACCAGGAAAGGGACACGGGGTTTAGAAAAATAAGTAAAGAGAACAAAGACACTGGTGGAAATAATAAAACAGGCGCACAGGATAGGATCGGGGGGGAGTTCTAGTAAATGCTGAAAGTCTCCTGCGCTTAAGTTCCATTTGCTTAAATTCCCCTGACCCCAAAAGGTAGGAGTAAGATTTAAAAAAAAAACCGCATTCACATGATACAAGGAATGAATAGATCAGTTGAGAGGATACTGGCCGCATTCTTAGTTAAACCTTCTGTTGCCAGAACAAGACAAGTAATATTCACACCCTAGACCAAAACATTCTGTAGGCAAACTCCTCCCAGGGTGGAATCCATAATTATCTCCCTAGGGGTGTAGGGACACAGTTGGGTCCTTAAACTTTTGTTTGAAGTAGAAACAGATCTACTTCTTAAATCTGAAATACCAGGTCTGGATATTAGCCTTTCCTGCTATCTGAACTGTTGACAATAACCTTGAAGGCACAGAAGTAAGGTCCAACTTTCTGACCTTTAGTCAAGGTGGCACAGACCCACGCTTACAGGTCCTGTCACAAATATCCCTAGCCTTTGACACTGTCAGTATGGAACTTCTGCTCCTGTTATTCACTCCTTTCCCCTCCACATGACAAACACATTCAGATTTCAAATCCCTGAGAATGTCTCTAAATCTGACCCATCTGTCACTGTTCTCTTGCTATAAAGAGAGACACCATGACCAAAGAAACTCTTGTAAAGAAAATATTTAATTCAGGGCTTCCTTACAGTTTAAGAAGCCAGTCCATTATCATCATAGAAGGGAACATGGTGGCACACAAGTAGCCATGGTGCTGGAGAAGAAGCAGAGAGTTCTACATCCTGTTCTACAGGCAGAGAGAGAAGGTAACACTGGCTATGGATTCTACTTTTGAAACCTGAAAGCCCACCCTCCCAGTGACACACTCCCTCCAACAAGGCCAAGGCTATACCTCCCAAACCTTCTAATCACACCAGAGTTCTATTCTTTCATGACTGAGCCTGTGGGACCATTCTTATACAATTTACCACACCATTTTGGGGGTATTTACATAATTGCATGTAAGGAATAGACATAGCAAAGCCAAAGTTCCTAACTAACTGCAACATGGCAGACTTGTTTATACTTTGTCTTGAGCTCCTGCAGTCACTGTCAAAAGAAGACATCATTATGACTATCGTGTAGGTGGAAGAGATGTGTGCTTGGTCCTATTGTCAGTGAGAAAGTGAGAACAGACATCATGAGCCGGTGCCTATGATCATTGCATCACCCCATCGTAGCAGCCCCTAAGACGGCAGCTCTCCTCTTCACTCCTGGGTGATCTCAACCCAAGGGCTGAGGGTAAACAGCTAAAGGTTATGCTGTTCCTCAACTACTTTGTAGACACACTTCATACTTTCCCTTTCTCTGTCCACCTCAACCAGAGCCTATGAATCTGGAAAGTGGAAACGAGATCTTAGCATTCTACTGTATCTTCTATAAACCCAGTTCCAGACGGTGTTCATTAAGTCAGGGTATGAAGAAACTACTCATACAGAAAACAAAAATAAGTTGTTCAGTGGTAGGCCTCTCGTCCAGCTCATAGAAACTAAAAACTAAGAGACCATGGGCTTCTTTCTTAGCATTTCAAAAATGGGAGAAAAGGGAGTTGTTAAATAATGCATACGAGAAACATTTGCATTGACAATGTCAAGAAATACCATCTAAAATATAATTCACAGGGAAACACAGTTCACACATGTCTAGATTCTGACAGTGCAGAATAGCTGATTAGAATGAGAGACAATTTATAGCTTTTGGAATGCAGCCTAAAATCATACACTGTGTTTCTTGCAAAGGAAACACGGGCTGTGGGGGCCAAATACCAACAGTAATTGTTAGCCTTTATCAAGTAATTCCTATTTTCCAGTGATGATCTGTAAGGAAAGGCTTATGTCCCTCAATCAAGATATCTCTTTCCTTGCTCTCATATCTGTCCTTCCTCTATCCTGACTATCCCATTCCCTTAACTTCTCCTCAACCCTTCCCTTTTCCCCCTCCTTTCTCCATTCTTCCCTTCCTTCTACCCATATCCCCATGTTCCCATTTTTATCAGGCAATCTTGCCTGTTTCCAATTTCCAAGTGGATCTATATATGTTTTTCTTTAGCTTTACCCTTATTACTTAGCTTTTCTAGGATCATGAACTATAGGCTCAATGTCCTTTGTATATGACTAGTATTCACTAATGAGTGAGTACATATAATATTCTTTTTGGGAGTTCTGAAGGTTCCATAACCTCCTAAACAGGGCCACCACTGGGGCCCAACTGCTCACACACCTGAGCCTATGCTCGCCTATGAGCTTGTGTTCACTCACCAAACCAAACACTGTGTTTATTGCAAAAGAAACACGGGCTGTGGGGGCCCAATAACCACAGTAATTGTTAGCCTCTGTCGAGTGCTTCCTATTTTCGGGTGATGATTTGTAATGAAAGGCTTATGCCTTCTGACTAGCTCAGTTCTCACACGCTGCTGGAAAAAGCACTTATCAGTGCACAGTTTCTGCCCATGTTTCACAGATGAGATCAGTGAGTTCTGTAGTGAGTAAGGACAGCAAGCTTGGCACAGTCCTGGGTAGCAGGACAGCCTCTGAAACTAGGCTACTCAGCCCCAGAATCTACCGATCGCTCAACATAAAATATCTAAGTAAAGAGAGACTTTTAATGTAAATCCTCTGTATTCCAATGCCTATCTCCTTAATTGGGGGTTTTGGTCCTCTTTCCAATCGCCTCACAACAGGTTATTAAGCCTCAGCTGGGGCTCCTTATGAGGTGCAGGGTGGAGACTATGTCTGGAGAAAAGTTTGTCCTATTTTTGGACAGCAGTATTAGAAGACTTCTTGGCAGGGAACTAAATTTTCTTCTGGTTTTCTGTGTCAAGGGAACAGTGATCGGAAAGACCAGGAGATGAGAGGCTGGGTGGAACGTGAGGCTGTGGTGCTCGGAGCTGAGGCAACACCCGGCCCTGCTGCTGCTGTGAGGCTGACTGCAGGTGAAGGTCAGCCGCTAAGACACACCTTCTTCTGTAATTGGATGTCCCAAGGCCCGAGAGGTCTCTACATGAAGGTCTATAGGTGCTGCTATTGGAAAACAGGTCCTACTGAGAGGCCTTATGTCATCGAGGGTGTGCCTCCAAGTGAATGTGGGATGCTGGGCTCTTATCGGAAACTTCTTGTTTTTATTTATTTATTTATTTTGAGGTAGGTGATTTCATTCCAGGATGTGTTCTCAATCAGCAGGGGTTGCCTCATCACCTGCCCAAAGCAACAAGGTCAATTGACTACGAGGCATCACAAACCTCTACTCTGTGTAGTTTGATTATTTCAGTCATTCTGTTACTGTGATGGCAAAGATGGCACAGCCCCTCCCCCCCCAAGGTTCCCCTGGATGGAAGGTCCCCCACCCTGTTCTGAACACTGCTGCGTGTTTATGAGCAACACTCAAGGGAAAGGGCAGGTCCTGTTCTGGGACTCTGACGTTTAGTGTGTTCCCTGCCTTTTCAGAGCCCTGCATCCATCATTGCTACCTTTAATCGGACAGCTGACAGTCTCTCAAGAAATGTCTCAATGGCTGAGGCCTGAGAGAGGGACCCGTATTGTCCATTTTCATCGAGCTGCAGTGTCCTGTTCAGTACTCTACTGTCTGCCACTCTCGCCTTTCCTCCTCAGATGCGATGCTGTGTGCTTCAGCTTTGAGGAACAGCGGAAATCACAGCACCTGGACTGCTATAGCCAGAGACGATGCTTAATAGTGTTACACAGGAAATAAAATGGTATTTATGTTTCTATTTAATAGAGAATCGATATGTAGCTATGACCTAATTGGAAAGTCTCTCCTTGCACGTCAAAAGAGGAGAGTCATGGTTCTGAACACCTCCCCAGTGCCTCAGCGCTGAGAAAAGTCAACTGATGGAAGGAACAGAGTGAGCACAGGAGGTCCAGGCAGAAGGTGGGCACGAGAAAGAAACCCTGCCTTGCCTGCCCTGCTGTTTAGTGCCCACAGCAAGCAGGCTGACCTTCTACAGACTTCACCAGAGTACAAGCCTTTGCTTAAAAATGCTTGGTATTTTATTACATAAAACATAAGCTTTGGTAACTATGGCTAGGAAGCAAAAATATTCCACAATGGCTATAAAGATCAGGGTACCAGAAAGCAATCGCCCCAGCACCATGTGAGGGCTCCTGGGGGAAACTATCCACAAAGGAAATAAACAGGTTCTGTTCCAAGACAAAATAAGGAATTCTGAGCTATCAAAAATAAATCCTTTCTCACCATCATTGTCAAATGGCTAAGGATCTCTCCAGATATTATAAAAGAGAGAACAAAATCTAACAGACTATGCCAGTTAGAACACTTAGTTTACTATATTATTTTATTTGATATATGTTTATTTACTATATTTACTTACCATGTGTTATTTCCTTTGTTTTCACATTGGTTTAATAAATGATCATAACTTCCACCATAAAACACTTACTTTTTTCTCCTAAAGCACTCTGATATTCAAGATTCCTGAGTAGACTGGAGCAGTGGCTCAGTGGTTGCAGGAATGTGTCGCTCCCGCAGGGGTCTGCATTCCATTCTTAGCACCCAGGTGTTACAGCTCCCAGCCAACTGCAGCTCCAGTTCCATGGGGACCCAATGTCTCTGGGCTCCACACCTCATCTGCACACACCCATCCACAAACACACAAGACACATAATTTAAAATAACAGAATAAATCTCTCTCTTTTTTTTTTTAAAACCAAGAATACATCTCCTTGTATCACGTAATAGAAGTTTCTGTCTGAGTTAACTGAAACTGATAATGAAGATTCACATTTCCAACTCTGGGCCTTCAAATGGGCAGCTCAGGTCAGCAGTCCTTTCTGAACGTGCAGATAGCCTCTCATCATTAGAATTCTATAGATGTTCCCATCACACAGGCTTGCTTGTATGCAGAATTCAGCATGGGTAAACGTTTGCTTCAGTTCTTGAGACAACTGATGCTTTTGAGTGTGTTCCATCCTATGGCCATATTCCGTGCCATACTTCATCCTAGCAAATCTCAAGAGTTCTAGAAAAGACATGGTCACATGGTCAGTAGTCAGAACAAGGAGAGTTACAAGAAGGGCCGTATCGAGATGGAGATAGGGGCTGCGGTAACACAGTCACACAACTGAAGACCAAGGAGCAGATCTACCAGAGCTGGAAGTGGAAGGGGAGAATTCTCCCCAAGTCTTCATATGATGCATGTATCTGTTAACATCTTAATACCTTGTCCCAACAGGTCTTCAACGAATACTTCCTTAAGCTACTATGTTTGGGGTCCATCTGTTATCGTAATGCTGGCAAAGAAATTGAAAATGTAACAAGGAATGTGTCTAGAAATTCCATCATTCACTAATGCATTCCTTTGTCTCAAATGCACAATGAATTCAAATAACATATAGCAATGTCCTTTGGAAAAGAGATTGTGTTTGACATTATGTGCTCTGGAAATGGAGGTCTTGAGGTCTTGTGTCTTCAAAGAAACACTGAGTACTATGGCAGTAATCCTAAAGGGCTGAATAGAACGAACTCCAAACAACAGCTTGACTTGAGGACAATGCCACTTTTCTGTCATTTGTCACTGTGTACCTTATGTAGGGAATCCAGGCTCTAATGAAACCCTGGGCTCTGCTGCCCTTGGACTCATCTATGAGTCTTCTCCCCCTACTCATCTCAGAGCATGCTCTGTGCAATGGAATGAGGCTGCAGGTGGCTAATGAACATGTCCGCAGAGGTAACTCCATCCACTCACAGACCAATAGTTACTTATCCAAATATTCCTAGACTGTTCCCCAAAGCTCCTGCAGAATTTTCTCCTAGACCCATGCTGTCTGTGGAATGGATGACACTCGGTGTGCACATTCTCCCTCTTGGTGGTGATGAGTATGCTAAGCATGAAACACAGCCTGGGCCTGGAGACGTTGGGCGCCACTCTGTTGTAATAAGGCTGTGTCCCGCCACCTGGCTAGCTTTATACCCAAAATAATTACACGGAAACTGTATTCTTTTAAACACTTCCTGGCCCATTAGTTCCAGCCTCTTATTGGCTAGCTCTTACATATTGATCTAACCCATTTCTAATAATATGTGTAGCCTACGAGGTGGCTTACCAGGGAAGATCTTAACCTGCGTCTGTCTGGAGTGGGAGAACCATGGTGACTCCTTGATTCAGCTTCTTTCTCCCAGCATTCTGTTCTGTTTACTCCGCCTACCTAATTTTTGCCCTATTAAAGGGCCAAGGCAGTTTATTTATTTAACCAATGAAATCAACACAAAACAGAAGTCTCCCACATCAGAGACGAAGTCTGGTTAAGTCCCAGACTACACCTATTCTAGCAGCACTTGAGCACACCCCAGACATGGTCTTCTGGTTCTCTACCAAGACACAGCTCTCAAAGCATGTGTTCTTAAATAACCTGGTCCAAAAATTCAACATTTGGGAAAGTGGAAGGTAAGCCTTCCATATGCACTGCTTCCATAGACCCAGGGAACTCAGTATGGCCCTGACTAAAGTATGATAGCTTAGAACACCCTGTGAAGGTAGAGAATTGAGCAAACAACTGTCCATTAAAAGATGGCGTAAAAACAGGACCCCAGCCTGAAAGTGAGACACTTGGTCCTGTAGCTGGTTTTAATGCTAACTTGACACAAATTAAGATCATATAAGTAGGCGGCCTCACCTGGAGAACAGTCCTGGTCATCTTGGTTTATACTGGTAGCAGTCAATATAGAAACAGAGTATTTCAGAAGGAAGTGTAAGTAAAATAAAAAAGAAATTCCTCCTTGTGTTTCTTCTGATCATGGCATATAGCACAACAATAGAACTGCAGCTAAGACACCTGGAAAGGGCTTGACCATGGAATTTAAGCACTACACTGAGGGTGGAAATGGATGTATTTTAAAACACAGAAATGGGCTTCCTGACCCTGAGAGGATTTAAGGTTTTCAGCTAAAGCTTCCAGAAATGTCAAGTTGGGATAATGAAGCCTATAGCAAAGAAATCTATGAGAATTTAGAAAGGAATGGACCAAGTCAAACAGAATCCTACTAGATTGTTACTGTCCTTGTTCTGATGAAAGATCATGTCTCTTCTAGAATCTAAACTCACCATCTATGGATACCTTCCTGTCTATGAGGGTGCTAGACAATTTAAAGTAACCTTAACTAAGGATCCTTTGTTAATTATGACTGCAGGGGTTTATTCATCAAAATAAGGTCACATTTGTACATTCTGGGTGGCTTCATCTTCCACAGTCACTATTTGACTCTGAAATGATGAATTCTGCTATTTGAGTAACACTCTCCTGTGTGCCTATAAACTGAATGCCATTTTCATGCAACAAAAGAGGGGAATTTCAAGCCTTGCTATGCCCATTGTGACCTCCAGCCTAGGTCACGATCATAAATGTTGGTCTAGGATTTCAGACCGCCATGGAAGTTGAGCATTATTCCCATGGGAAATGAACTTCGATTGTAACGCGGAAGTGAGGAAGAGAATACAGGCAGCAGGAGGAAAGGTCTTGAGACATCCTAGAAAAACCAAAGCACAGTAAAGAAAGAAACATCACCCGTCTTTACATTCTAAGACCCTTGGTTGTATCACAAGCATTTCTAGAGATTAAAATTCAGATCCAAAACAAATTTTATTTCTTTTCCAGGCAAAGAGACGGGAGAAAGGAAGCAGGTGCCTATCCCTTCCACCCCATGCCTTAAAATCACAAAGATCACATATCTTTGTAGCACCACTGCATGAAGACGTTAATATTCATGTGCTTGGTATATGTTGAAACTAGGACCTTACAGAGAGGACTGAAGCATCTTGGCAGACTTCTACAGCTAGTACAAAGTACGGATGCACAGATGCTCACTCAGCCTGCCCAGGACTCGCCCGCCCTGAACGGAATCTGGATTGGCCCTGCTCCCCACACTGGCAGACCTAACTCGCCTGATTTCTTTCCCCTGCCTTGGAAGCAGCTGTGGAGCATCTTTCTCCAGCTGTGGGAGAACCAGAAGCTGGGAAAAGACGTTTCCCTCTGCTTACACTATGCTGTCACCTAGTGGTCAGGATCGCATTTCTCCTTGTTATGTTTTAGTAGTTGTGATTTATGAGGGTGCCAGTTTTGCTTTCTGAAGCTGTGATTCTATCTCCACTAATGTCCCATACTGGCTCCACAAACCATAGCCTCTGTATTCCTCTGTCACCATGTCACACCTGGTCTTCTTCTGCTTCATGACCTCCTTCAACAGTAGGAGCATAACTCCCAGCATCAGGCAGATGAAAATCATAAAATATCCCTAATATATCCCCTTATGAGAAGTCTCTGTTCTAATATGAAGAAAATTTCAGAGACCAGCTTAAATAAATGTAGGCCAATAAACTTGCTATGAAATATTTTCACACCTGAGAACACAGTTCACAGCTCGTCAAAGCAACTGCACAGACCAGGGCATGGGAGTTGAGGCAGCTGCTCTGGGGTGACCTTATCTAGTAGCTGACTCAACTCATATTCCATGGGTGCATCAGTACAAAGTCAACCCTTTCCTGGAGAGGAAGTGTAGAACTCTGAAGCCATTTCTGAAAACTCTGAGGCCTCTCGGCCATAATGCTCCCCCCCTCCCCTGGGAACTAAGGACCTAACAATTGCCCACACATGTACAAAAATGTTGGGAACTTTCCATCATCTCCCTGAGTCCTTGTGAATGTTCTCCAAATAGAATTCAGTCATTGAATAGGGACAAGATAACCCTTAGGTGTTGACTTAGTTATTGATGTTTTAACTCAGGCCCTGAGAAAGAGGCAAAGTGACCCTCAGATGTTTCCCCGTTACCTCATCTGATCTGGCAACTGCTCTCCAGCTAATTATTGGTAATAGTCCTTTTGAATAAGCCAATCATAATAGTTAAAGAACAATCCCAGACACACCCTTCCTTCTGTGGCTTTTTCCTTTAAAAAAAATAGACTGTATCAGCCATTTGGGGTCTTTTTGCCTTTTTAAATGCTGAAAGACCCTGTCATGGCAAAATTAATAAAATCCTAATGCTTTTACATCAGCTGTGGTGTGAGAGATGGTCTCTTGGGGCAACTTCTCCTTGGTGATTGGACTTTAGGGTCCAACAGAAGGAGAAGACTGTTACCCCATTATCAGCACACAGTCTGAACTTAGCCTCATCCTGCTACTATATCAAGTCACTGCAAACTTACTGCATGGAAACGACACAGTTGCCTGCTCACAGTGGATACATCTATAACACAGCCCCTACTCCAAAAGGTCAGTGAACAGCAGTGAAGGGTAGGAAAAGAAGAAGAGTCAGAAGACAGAGCATTTCCAATGAGAGTAATTTATTTATTTACATCCCAATTGTAGTTTTCCCTCCCTCCTCTCCTTCAAGTCCTTTCCCCACCTCCTTTCTGCCTCCTCCCCTGATCCACTCCTGCTCTGTTTCTATTCAGAATAGGAAGGGCATTCCTCCCGTGGATATTAACAAAACAAGGCATATCGAGTAGCAGTAAGACTAAGCACCTCCCTTGGTGTTGAGGATAGACCAGGGAATCCAGCAGGAGGAATGGGTCTGAAAAGCCAGAAAAGGAGTCAGAGACAGGCCCTGCTCCCACTCCTAGGAGTCCCACAAGAAGACCTAGCTACACCACTGTAACATACATGTAGAGGGCCTAGGCAGGCTTCCTGATTGTCGGTGCAGTCTCTGAGTCCCTAGGAGCCCAACTTAGTTGATTCTATGATTTTCTTATGATGTCCTTGATCCCTTTGACCACTACCATCCTCCTACCCCCTCTTCAGCAGGCTTCCCCACATTTGGCCTAGTGTTTGATTGTGCATCAGTGCCTCTGCCCCCCCCCCCAGTGGCTGGATGAAGCCTCTGATTATTACTGGACTAGGCACCAATCTATGAGTATAGCAGGATAGAATCAGGCGTCATTGCATTGGGTGGGGATGGGAACATGAGAAATCAGGTAGGGTGGGCAGGGGGATAGTACTGACAGAGCCAACTGGAAAGGCAAATCTTTTCAGGGTCAAGTAGAAACCAGGTGCAAAGGAAACTCCCAGGAATTTACAAGGATTGTTCCAGTGTACTGAATCCTTTTCTGTCCCACCAGCCAGCTCCCAAACAATGACATGGAGACTTATTATTAATTATGAAATTTCAGCCTTAACTTAGGTTTGTCCCACTAGCTCTGATAAATTAAGTTTATTTTATTCTATGTTTAATCTATGTTCTCTTGCTTGGTCCATTACCTTATCTCTCTGTACTCCCCATGCTGCTTCCCTCAAGTCTGACTGGTGACTCCACCTTCTTCTCAGAGTTCTCTCTGTCTCTGGAAGTCCCACCAATACTTCCTGCCTAGCTATCGGCTGTTCAGATTTTTATTACACCAATCATATCAATATATTTTCACACAGTGTACAAAAATCCCACAACATTCCAGCTAAGACTCGTAGCCTGAACCTGTCATCGCCTGAGACCAGACAAGACTTTCAGTGCAGGAATTGGGACATCAACCCAGACACATAATCTTTGGCCTTTAGTCCGTCCTGCCTATTGGATGTGCTGGGGAAAGGGTGGCACAGAGATTGTGGGAGTGGCCAACTAGTGACTGATCCAGCTAAGATTCCAGCCATGAGAGGGAGCCCACACCTGACACTACCTAGAGGACCCGGAGGCAGGATGTCCCAGAGACCTAGGATAGAACCAAACATGAAGGAGGAGACGATCTTCTCTATGACAGGGAAATGCACCCATGAAAACGTAGCAATGCAGTGGTCTAAACAAGACCTACACAATGGCAATACCAGTTGATATCTTAATATTCCAATACTATTAGAGAAAACCTCAGAAGGTCTCAGTCCTAAATGAAGAGTTATTGGCAATTAATGTTAGTTTAGAGAGGAAGTATCACTCATTCCCAGGGATGAGCCCCTTGAGAGGTTATCCAATCCCAAGTGGCCAGGCTTAAACATATATACAGATGAGCAGCACTCAATCGGTTAGCACGCTGTGTTTATATGCATATACCTATTGAATATGTGTGTGTGTGTGCGTAACAATAATAATTAAGAAAAGATCATGAACTTTAGAGGGAGTGGAAGGAGACACAATAGGAACTGGAAGGGGGAATAGAAATGATGTAAAATGTATGAAATAATTAAAATTAGTAAAATATAATCAATAGACACTATTGGGTAGTTCACCAACTATGAATGAATAAATAGATAGATGATAGGTAGGTAGATAGATGAAAGATAGATAGAAAATAGATGAAAGGTAGATAGATAGATAGATAGATAGATAGATAGATAGATAGATAGATGTATCTCACATGCTCCTTCTGCTGGGTACAGGCACAGCCTGCCCTGTTGATTTTTCTGATATATAGAGGTGCTGACCCTCATTGCCTTAAAATCCTTCATCTTCAGGAGGTCCCATTTATTAATTGTTTCTCTCAGTGTCTGTGCTACTGGGGTTTTATTTAGAAAGTGGTCTCCTGTGCCAATATGTTCAGCTGTATCCCACTTTCTCTTCTATGAGGTTCAGAGTGGTTGTATTTATGTTGAAGTCTTTGATATATTTGGACTTGAATTTTATGCATGGTGATAGATATGGATCTATTTTCATTCTTCTAAGATCATGGTCAACAAGACAAAACTGTAGCCTACAGAATTGGAAAGATCTTCATCAACCCCACATCAGACAGAGGTCTGATCCCCAAAATATAGAAATAACTCAAGAAATTGGTCATCAAAAGAACAAATAATCCATTTAAAAAATGGGGTACAGACCTAAACAGAGAACTCTCAACAGAGTAATCTAAAATGTCTGAGAGACACTTAAGGAAATGTTCAACATCCTTAGTCATCAGAAAAATGCAAATCAAAACAACTCTGAGATTCTATCTTATACCTGTAAGAATGGCCAAGATCAAAAACACTGATGACAAACTTATGCTGGAGAAGCTGTGGGGAAAAGGGAACACTTGTGCATTGTTGGTGGGAATGAAAGTTGGTACAGCCCCTTTGGGTGTCAGGATGGTGATTTCTCAGAAAATTAGGAAACAACCTTTCTCAAGACCCAGTAATACAACTTTTGGGTATATATCCAAAGGATGCTCAATTGTGCCATAAGGACATGTGCTCAACTATGTTCATAGCAGCATCATTTGTCATAGTCAGGACCTGAAAACAACCTAAATGCCCCTTGACCTAAGAATGGATAAGGAAAATGTGGTACATTTACACAACAGAGCACTATACAGCAGAAAAAAATAATTACATCTTGAATTTTGCAGGAAAATGGATGGAGCTGGAAAACATTATTTTGAGTGAGTTAACCCAGACACAGAAAGACAATTATCACATGTACTCACTCATAGGTTGTTTTTAAATATAAAGCAAAAAAAACCAGCCTACAAACCACATTCCCAGAGAACTTAGACAACAATGAGGACACCAAGAGAGACCTACATAGATCTAATTTAAATGGTAAGTAGAAAAAGACAAGCTCTCCTGAGTAAATTGGAAGCATGGGGACCGTGGGGGAAGGGGAGAGGCAGGGAAGGGAGCAGAGAAAAATGTAGAGCTCAATAACAATCAATTAATAAAAATAAAACAAATGAAATTATAATTGCTAAGACACAATAGAGAACCAAGCACACAAACAGAAAAGAAAAAGAAAATGACAACAATGTACACAAGCCTTTCAACTGTAAATATTAATGGCCTCAAGTCCCCAACCAAATGGTACAGGCTAAGTGAATGGAGTAAGAAACAACATCCATCTTTTTGTTATCTACAAGAAACTCATCTTACCTTCAAAGATAAACACTACATTCAAGTGAAAGGATAGAAAAAAGTTTAGAATCAAATGGGACCAGGAAGCAAGTTTCGCTATCCATACATCTGACAAAATAGATCTCAGACTAAAATCAGTCAGAAGAAATAAAGAAGAACACTTCATTACAATAAAGGGAATGATTAACCAAGAAGATATTACAATCCTGAACATAAATACACTAAACTCTTGAACATTCAATTTCATAAAAATTATCCTATTAGACTTCAAAACACATATTATCTCAACTCAGTAATAGTAGGTGATTCCAATACCCTACTTTTTCAATAGACAGGCCATCTAGACAAAAAAAGTGATAAAGAGAGAAACATTAAAATTAAATGACATCACACATCAAATGATCCCAACCAGTATCTATGTAACATTCCACTCAAACATCAAAGAATATACATTCTTCTTAGACGTCCATGTAAATGGAGGCTGCTATCAAGACAACGAGTTGCTCTTCCGAAACTGGAAAAGTCCATTGCTAAGTTAACATCCACACAACTCACTGAACATGGAGAGGGTGAGCTGGTGCCTACATAGAACCTTGACCTCTACATTTTAGTGCCTTTGTTATGGGAATGTACTCTACAGGCTACCAACAGAGAAACATAAACACAACCCAGCCACAAAACCTTTGATCTGAAGTCTGTCCTGTCTATAAAATGTGCTAGGGCAATGGTAGCACGAAGCCAACAATATTCTAAGTGGAGGAAAATTTCAGAGCAATCCCATTAAAATCAAGAACGAGGCAGGGCTGTTCAATATCCCTAAACCTTGTCAACATAGCGCTTGAAGTTCTAGATAGAGCCTGGACACTCTCTCCCCAAGCATACCAGAAGCAGGCTGAAGTGGTTCTGCCAAGTGGACATGTTACATCTTATTGGCTCCACTAACCAAATAGCTCTGAATCTGAACCTAGTGAAAAATAAACAAATAAGCCCTGAACTTCTGTAGCACACTCACGCCTTAATTAGTGAATTCTTGGCAAATAAAACTAACGAAAAGCAGTCTAGATTTCTATTAGCTGATGAATTTGGATACTGAAATGGCATATTTATGCAATGATATATTAGTCAGCTGTTAACGAAAACATAATTATAGAATTCGCAGGAAAATGGATGGAGTTAGAAACAATTCCCAAGTGAGGTAACCCAGACCCTGACTGTATTTCTCTTAAATGCACATGTTAGTGTTAGCAATGTGTGTTTCATTTAGAATATCCACAGGGGTTAGGTAGCTAATAAGGGACCAGGAAGGAAGAAGGGGTTTTCCAAGGAAGGGAAAATAGAGTGTTTTAAAGGGATAAACAGAAAATCAGAATAAGAGGATTAGATGGTGTATGTGTGTGTGTGTGTGTGTGTGTGTGTGTGTGTGTGTGTGTGTGTGAGGTAAAGGAGGGAATATGGGGAGGGACAACCCACACTAAAGGCCTTTTGAAAAGCCAGATGGAAACCCTACTACTGTAGAAGTTCCCCTTGTGCCATCTTTACTCTTCTGGCTTTTTGAGGGGCCCTTTACCCAGCTCCCAAATAAATCACCCATCGAGGCTTATTCTTAGTTAAGAATGCCTGGCCTTAGCTTGGCTTGTTTTATGCCAACTTTTCTAACTTGTAATATCTCAACTACCTTTTGCCTTTGGGCTTTTTCCTTTACTTATGTCTATATATCTTACTTTCTTCTTACTCTGTGGTTAGCTGAGTGAATGGGTGGCTAAGCCCTGCCCTCCTTGTTCTCTTGATTCCCCCAGCCCCTCCTTGTTTTCTATTTCTATTTATTCTCTCTGCCTGCCAGCTCCACCTATCCTTGCTCCTGCCTTGCTATTGGTCACTCAGCTCTTTATTATACCATCATGAGTTTTACACAAGCAAAGATTCACAGCTTTACGGGGTTAAACAAATGCAGCATAAACAAAAGCAACAATCTTTACATTATTAAACAAATGTTCCATAGCATAAACAAAACTAACACACCTTAAAATAATATTCCCCAACAGTTCCTATATATATATCATACATACACATACAGACACACACATACACATACACACACACATATAATTTAAATGGAGTTACCATATGATGGGAGAGACAATGCTTCAACTGGACATCCTATGATATCTAATAAAACCCCTGCTACCAGGACTGGGTGTACATCTTTTGAGTTGTTAGACAAAGGAGTCCTATAGAGTCCTTCAAATTCACAGGCCATTGCCGATGCTATTAGGTTGCCCTCCACAACCTGAGATTAGGACCCGACTCTTGAAGACACCACATTCATGGAGACATTGAGCATCACCCCTATTGATTAGCGTTCATAATGTTGAAAGGTACTATACACGCTACTGTAGAAGAAAACACAATCATTGATCCCATCCAACTATGAACCTCCTTTGAGCTACAATAGCAACCTGCCTACTGGACCAATAGTGATACAAATGTTATGGGAGAATGAGGCCAAGAACCGGAGACTGGACAAGGGAACACCTACTATAATTATTTTGCTAAATCAGTGGTTTTCAACCTCCCTAATGCTGCAACCCCTTAAGTACAGTTCCTCATGTTGTGGTGATGCTCCCAACCATAAAATTATTTCTGTTGCTACTTCATAACTGCAATTTTGCTAGTTATAAATTGCAATATAAATATCTGATATGCAGGATATCTGATATGAAATTCCTGTGAATGTGTCCTTTGACGTGTGTGCACGCACATACACACACACAGACACATGTTTGTTTTGTTTTCTTTCTTTTTTAGTAAAGAGAAAGACTATGAAATGAGGATATGAGTGGGGGGTTCTGAGAGAAGTTGGGGAAAGGGAAAGAACATGACCAAAATATATTGCATGAAAATTTAAAAAGTAATTATAAAAATAAAACTCCTTTATAAGAAATAGGGTTACTAGATGCAATCTGCAATTGTTATCCACTTGCAAAAAAAAATTACTTTTACACAGAAGTCTCACTGGATCCATGTATTAAGAGTAGGCTGTATGCCTAGCAGTACATTTCCAACACTAAAGGAACTCAATGGTATTTTTGAAGAAATTTTTTTTTCTCATATTGCTTTGGCTTGGACTTTCTTTCTTTTCTTTTTTTCTTTTTTTTTTTTTTGTCTTACCAACTTTTGCTTGTATATTATGGTTTCCAACTTCATGTTTTCCGGGGGTGGGTGTATGTGTCTGATTCTTGTGTTTTTTTCTTCCTTTTTATTTTGGTTGTTGCTGTTATTTTTGTTTGTTTGCCTGCTGGTTTTCTGGAAGGAGAGAGGGTGTGGAGTTGGATTGGTGGGGAGGGTGGGGAATCCATGATCAGAAGATGTATAGGATGTTTCTTCAGTAAACAAGAAGCAGGTGTGCTCATCTGTTTCTATTAACTTCTAGAAAACATGCCTCACTTCATTTGCAGTGCAGAGCAGCCTAGAATTGCAGCTGTGTGACAAAAAGAAAAAAGAAAACCTCAGCCCAAAGGTCTTGTTTTTGTTGGGTGCTCTCAGATTCATGAGGGAATACTAAAGGCCGCTAGGAAGGCAGAGAAGGCTCCTAGGAGGAGGGACTGAGAGATGTGTGAGTGTGTGTGTGTGTGTGTGTGTGTGGAGGGCAGAAATCAGCAAAGTACTCCATTGTGACTTTTGACCTGGGAGATTTCCCGGAAGAGAGAGGAGAGAGGTGGAATGTCCTGAGACCTTCAGGCTCTAAGCTGTTTAAGTGGTTTAAATTTCGCAACACCTTTGAATTCCAGTGGCCTCCCTCACCTACAAGAATGACAGAATCCGGCTGACCGGAAGGCAGTCTCGTCTTTCAGGAAATTGTAATATCCTCTTCCGTTTTACACCTGCTCCCAGTACTGTTGATTCTAAGGTGTGGGGTGTGACTTCAAGACTTCCCTCTGAATTTCTGTTTGCCCTCTCCCTGGTTTGTCCCCTGTCCCATCCCCGCCCGGTTGTGTCTCCCCTCCTCCCCCCAGGCGCCTTAAGACAGGTCTCTTGCTCTGGCAATTCTCCTACACTTCAATTTTATGCTGTGCATTTACACTTTGAAATACTGCTGGTGCTTTTTATACTTAACTAGCAGAAAGTTAAACCGGTGATGTCTTCCCTCAGTTGCCTTCTGGTTTGGGAATAAGGGTCCTTTTAAAGCTGCCTCTTCACTTTACTGTAAGCCCCAGACTCTGGCCTCCATCTATGGAGGTCCTGTTCCTGTGCCGCCTAGTCTTGACCCCTGGAAGGAGGAGGGTCAAGAGGAGCCCTCCAAAAATCTTGACTATGCCCTCAGTCTATTTAAATTGCATCCCTGGAAAGTCTCCTCATGGTCTCTTTTCCTTCCCTCTGGTGGTCCCATTAGAGGCCTCCTGGTTTCCCTTCAGGTCCCACTAAATATGGATATTTTTAAATTTGGCTTATTGTGAATTGGCTTGATTGGGGTTTTTGCATCTGCAGAGAGCTAGCGTTAGGGAAAATTCCCAACACACACGCTTGAATTTTAGAGTCATCTTTCGGACTGTTTAGCTTCTGTTCAGTTGTCAAATTCTGTGGACTCCTCCTTCAAAATGCCTTTGGTTTAAGCAAGAATGGAAACCCAAGGGTTTGTAAGAATAATGTGAGGTTTTCTTTTTTAAAAATATCAGGTTTACTTCTTTAATATAGATTCATCATTTAAAAATCTAAAATTAAGACATTTCTGTTCCCTGGTGTTGACCTCTGAACACAGTTGGAGTCGCTGTATTTCCAGAATCCGTGCACAACTTCCAATTACCCAGTGCTTCCCTGCAATAGCTCAACAGTCTGCTAACTCTCACGAGCAGCTTGTACACACGAGCTCCTCAGATCTTCTAGCCTCTCTCTCAGTCCTGCCCTTTCTGTGAGCTGGACCACCTGCTTACACTGTTCTTCCTTCTGGCCGTATCCTTGGCCGGGCACTCGCTAGTCCTGTTTGGTAGAATCAGTGCGGCCGTCACATGAGCAGATTGTAGGACCCTCACCCCTTATTCTCAAGGGGTTGAGAAGAAATTTCCTAGCAGAATGTTTTCCCAGGATAGTGGCCTTTCCCTCTCTCAAGCAGGAGATTCCAGCACAAGGTCACTTAGCTCAGCCCAGCCAGCCAGACACCTGGTGATAAAGAAGCAGGATAGGAGAGAGCAAAATACCTTGCACCCGTGCCAAAAGCAGCTTCAAACAGTCTTTTTGTAGACCCACATTGGAGCACCAGACTGAGCTCCCAAGGTCCAAATGAGGAGCAGAAAACCGGCCTTTTGCCACAGTCTAACAAACACCATCTCTGCCTGTGGTCTCAACTAGCTGATAAGCTTCTGTGTCCAGCAGTATTTTGTATTTTTATTTTTAAGTTTGCTTCTGGTTTTCCTGGGATCTGGTTTCTGGAATAAAGTTTGCTTCTGGTTTATTATACTTGGTGGTGTTCCCATCTTTGTGAGATCCCCCTGGACCCAACATCCTCCAGCTCTCTTTTAGTCTAGTCTTGTCTTCTTGGCTCATCTCCTACTTTCCGTTTTGACACCGTGGAGAGACCACGAAGACAACATACTTGTTTCACCGGTTCCCACCCTTCATCTGACATCTTGCAGCTGAAGCTACAGGTCCTGGGTGTGACCTGTTTCTCAGCTCCCACTAGCCCAGAAATTCCACCGTGTCTACTCCTGTGCAGGTAGAAGGCACACAGTCCCTCTCCAGACAGAACTCATAGCAGGTCTACCCCAAGGCTGGGTCCCCAGGGTGACGCTCAAGTCCCGGCCCGCCCACGCCACGGAGGGAACGCCCTCTGCACGAGCCCCGCCCAGCCTCGCCGCAGTCACTCAATTAACCGCGGCGCGAAACAGGTCTAGCCGCAGCTGGACTCTCTTTCACTCTTACCTGGGGCAATGGGCTCAGGGACTCGATCCTCACCACTGCCTCCGACACCGCTGCTGCTGTCCCTGCTGCCGCCGCTGCTGCTATCCTGGAACATGCGAGGTGAGTGGCCCGGAGCTGGGCGCCACCGGCAATGACTGAGCCGCAGCCAGCCAGGCGCGCTCATGCTCATCAGGCATTGTTCCCTGTAACTCGAAGCTCCAGCGAGCAGGTGCCCTTGGCCGGCGAGAGGGATGGGTGTGGAGTGCTGGACTGTCGGGGCTGCGACTGGGTCCCGCTACCCGAGACCGGGAGAAAATCAAAAGAGAGAGATGAGTGCGAATCTCCAGCCCTGTTCCGGGTTCTTTGATGGCAGATCATCTGTGCCCATGAGAGTCCAGCGGCGAGCAGTGGCTGGCAACACACACTCCGGTGTCTTAACTTGCACCTAGCCGCAGTATCAGAGTGGATTTTGAGGACATTCTGAACCTCTTCTTTAGGAGGACGGAATGTCTACTCTTCACTTAATTTTGTGTTGTGTTGATGAGAGCCTAGGCGTTGCACGTTCCTGTTGGGAAGGTTGAGCAAGGGGAGGAAGTAAAGAGTCATTGCTGCTTTCCTTATTCCAGGTGTGGGGAAAGAAAATCCTGGGGGTGGGGAGTTGTCTACTTTACCTCTGCTCTCATCTTCCTAGGTGACTGCGGCCCACCTCCACAAATACCTAATGCCACGCCAGAGGTGGATGGAAAAACCAGTTTTCCCCAACAAAGTTTTGTGGTATATTCGTGTAATAAAGACTATCAAAAAATTCCAGGCAAGCAAGACACGGTGTTCTGTCTTGAAAATGGTCAATGGTCGAGCCCGGACATATTCTGTAATAGTAAGTTCTTCATTTCTTTGTAGAAATGGATGGACTGTGTATCTCGCTGAGGTTATTTTTACTCCTCTTTGCAGTGACTTGTAATTGATAGTTTTCTAGCATTACTAACCCCCAGAGTATACGTACTGGCAGTTCACACTCCAGCTAATTGAAGGTGGTACTTCCTATACCAGGTCCTGCTTCTTCATTAAGAGTTTTTCTTTCTATGGTACAGGCTAATAGAGAAAATAAACGATAGGTCGTGTTCAGGGAGTAAGTTATATGTGAATATATTTGGCAAGTACCTTGAGACACACACCCAGGTGATCTGCCTTCTTCAACTTCATTTTGTTAAGTAGAGAGTACAACTCTTGGGAGACATTTTAAGATCTTACTTAAAAAAATATTAAGTAAAATACTGGGAAATCGAATCCAAGAACACATCAGAACTATCATCCACCATGATCAAGTTGGCTTCATCTCAGAGATGTCGGGATGGTTCAACATATGAAAGTCTGTCAACGTAATCTACCATATAAACAAACTGAAAAATAAAAACCACATGATCATCTCATTAGATGCTGAAAAAGCTTTCAACAAAATACAACATCCCTTCAGGATAAAGGTCTTGTAGAAAGCAGGGATACAAGGAACACACCTAAACATAATAAAGGCAATATACAGCAAGCCAACATCAAATTAAATGGAGAGAAACTCCCAGCGATTCCACTAAATCAGGAGCAAGACAAGGTTGTCTACTCTTTCCATATTTATTCAAAATAGTCTTTGAAGTCCTAACTAGAGCAATAAGAGACCAAAAGGAGATCAAGGAGGATACAGATTGGAAAAGAAGAAGTCAAACTCTCACTGTTTGCTGATGATATGATAATTGATCCCCAAAATTCTACCAAAAAACTTCTACGACTTATAAATACTTTCAGTAATGTAGCAGGATACAAGGCTAACTAAAAACAACAACAAAAAAAAATCAGTGGCTCTCTTGTACAGGGATGATAAAAGCGCTGGAAAAAAAAACAGAGAAACAACACCCTTCATAATAGCCACAAATAGAATAAAATATCTCAGAGTAACTCTAATTTTGGTGGAAAGACTTGTGTTACAAGAACTTTAAATCTTTGAAGAAAGAAATTGAAGAAGACACCAGAAAGTGGAAAGATCTCCCATGCTCTTGGGTAGACAGAATTAACATATTAAAAATGGCAATCTTTCCAAAAACAAATCTACAGATTCAATACAAAATCCCAGAAAAATTCTTCACAGACCTCGAAAGAGTGATACTCAACTTGATATGAAAAGCAAAAAACCCAGGATAGCCAAAACAATCCTGTAGAATAAATAAACTGGAGGCATCACAATCCCTGATTTCAAACTCTACTACAGAGATACAGTACTGGTATTGGCATAAGCTACAGCCTGGTATAGGCATAAGAACAGACAGGAGGACCAATGGAACCAAATCAAAGTCCCAGATATTAATCCACACACCATCGAACACCTGATTTTTGACAAAGAAGCAAAAAAAAATATCTAATGGAAAAAAGAGCATACTTAACAAGTGGTGTTGGCATAACTGGATATCAACATTTAGAAGGATGAAAATAGATCCGTATTTATTACCATGCAAAAAGCTCAAGTCCAAATGGATCAAAGACCTCAACATAAAGCCAGACACACTGAACCTCATAGAAAGTGGGAAGTACACTTGAATACATTGGCACAGGGAACCACTTTCTAAATATATCCCCAGCAGCACAGACACTGAGAGAAACTATTAAAGAATGGGACCTCCTGAAACTGAAAAGCTTCTGTAAAGCAAAGGACATGGTCAACAAGACAAAGCAACAACCTACAGAATGGGAAAAGCTCTTCACTAACCCCACATCAGGTCTACTCTCCAAAATATACAAAGAACTCAAGAAATTGGTCATCAAAAGAACAAATAATCCAATAAAAAATGGAATACAGACCTAAACAGAAAACTCTCAACAGAGGAATCTAAAATGGCTGAAAGACACTTAAGGAAAGGTTCAACATCCTTAGTCATCAGAGAAATGCAAATCAAAACAACTCTGAGATTTTATCTTACACCTGCAAAAATGGCCAAAATCAAAAACACTGATGACAACTTATGCTGGAGAGGTTGTGGGGAAAAGGGAACACTTGTGCATTGCTGGTGGGAATGCAAGCTGGTACAACCCTTTGGATGTCAGTGTGGCAATTTCTCAGAAAATTAGGAAATAAGACCCAGTAATACCATTTTGGGATATATATCCAAAGGATGCTCAATTGTGCCACAAGGACTTGTGCTCAGCTATGTTCATAGCAGCTTTGTTTGTCATAGCCAGAACTTGGAAACAACCTAAATGCCCCTTGACCGAAAAATGGATAAGGAAAAATGTGGTACATTTACACAATGGAGTACTACACAGCAGAAAAAAAATAACATCTTGAATTTTGCAGGAATATGGTTGGAGCTAGAAAACATTTTGAGTGAGGTAACCCGGACCCAGAAAGACAAATATTACATGTACTCACTCATAGGTGGTTTTTAAACATAAAGCGAAGAAAATCAGCCTACAAAGCACAATCCCAGAGAACTTAGACAGCAATGAGGGCACTAGGAGAGACTTACATGTATCTGGCCTTCATGGGATATAGAAAAAGACAGGATCTCCTGAGTAAATTGGGAGTATGGGTTCCTTGGGGGAGGGCTGAAGGGGAGAGGCAGGGAGGGGAGCAAAGAAAAATGTAGAGCTCACTAAAAATAAAAAAAAAGGTTTTTCTTTCTATTGCACAGGCTAATAGAGAAAATAAATGATAGGTCCTGTTGAGGGAGTAAATTATATGAATATTTTTGAAACGTACCTTGAGACACACACCCAGGTGATCTGCCTTCTTCAACTTCATTTTGTTAAGTAAAGAGCACAACTCTTGGGAGACATTTTAAGTTCTTACTTTAAAAAGATCTATTGTACATATATAGCTGTGTGTTACTGTAAGATACAGTTTGTAGGTGATTCTGGCGTATCTGAACACAGTACAGGGATTCAGAACTGAGTGGTGTCTGCCCACCCGGGTTCCCTGGTGTTGCCTGCTGCCTGTTCTCTCACTATAAGCCTGTGTTCCTGTGTAGCGTGTTCCTCTGCTAATTGCATTGGCATTTGTAGCTCATTAGTCAGGGAGAGAGGAGTGGCCCTCAGGGCTTAAGGCTTTAGTGCCCACTACTTAGGCTTTACAGACACTGTACATCGAGGCTATGCTAATTTTCTTTAAAAAGCAATGAACTAACATTATTATTATTATTATTATTATTATTATTACCATTTTTTATTTGTTTGTTTGACTGTATTGTGCTCAGGCTGACCTGAACTCATGGACTCTCAAAATCCTCCTGCCTCAGCCTTTTAAGTGTCTGGAATTATAACCTACCTGGCTTCCCCCCTTTTCATCTTTTTACACTCTAAAATAACAATAAAAATAAAAGTATAGTCTGATAAGAACAGGACTAGCAACCTACACACTTCCTACCAAACATTATCTACCCTGTGTGATTAGATGTGCTCCACCTTCATGCATTTCATGGACCCCAGTTGCTATCCCCAGCACCAGTGCAAACATGTTAGTAAGAAATTACATTAGGATGGCTGCAGTGTTGCTAGGCAACAGGAATAGTTCGCTCCATTACATATCTGCAGGAACCACATTTATGTATGTGGCCCATCATGGATCAGAATATCATTCTGTGGCTGCAGAAAAGTAAAGAAAATGACTGGATTGCTGCCTTTGAGCGACCTGAATTGGGAGAAGCTACAGTAAATTCATAATCATTCAAACGAACTCTTGAACCCATACGTGAAAGAGACTTTGCAGTTGTATTTTCAGCCCATATTGAAGGCAAGAAAGCATCAGCCTTTACCACGCTTTAGAGTTCGTAACTCTCCCTCAGTATTGCTTCACCTAAACCTTCAAGTCACCCCATGAATTATGGATGTGGGGACTCTTCTCAGCTTCAAAGTTGAGGAAATATTCTACCAGAAAATAAATAATATGCACAAGACCAGAATCTCTTATACCAAAAAGCCAGGCTTCAAGCTTGGGCCTCGGGACTACTGAGCCACCGTTTCTTACTCTACTCCTTGCCTTGCTAGAGCTCATTGCTCCAGCTGTTTAGACTTGGTGCACACTTGATGTACAGCTGGTTCATCTGGCCCTCGTTACCAAGGGCTGCTGTAAGATTCAATGAGTAAGTGTGTGTAGAACACTTAGAAATATTCAATAAATGTAAGATGTTTTTATTCCTATTATTATTAACATTTAACGGGGAAATGAAGGCATACATGTGAATACACTTGTATACTGCAAATACCACAGTGATATTTATTTAAAAAATGAATATATAAAGAGGTAAGGATCCATACCAAAAAATAAGTAAATAGTTAAATGAAACGGGGGTGGTTTAACTGCCGAATATTATGAGATGTCGATTATTTTACAATCTATGTTGTTCCTTTTTCTGCCACTTTTTATAATCCTTTTAGAAAGCTGTAATGCTCCAACAAGAGTGATTTTTGCATCCCTCAAAAAGAAATATATCTATTTTAGTTATTTCCCGATTGGTAGCACTGTGGAATATGAGTGTCGGCCAGGATATCAAAGAGTAACTTCACTGTCAGACACATCAACTTGCCTTGATAATTTAGAATGGTCCACAGTTGCTGAATTTTGTGAAAGTGAGTATAATTTAAATAAGTAAATCCAATCATCTTTGTTTGTGGAAATATATGTGTGTGTATAAGCATATATATGCATACCTATATAATACGTTTGTATATGGCTACATATATAGGCATATATATTCACATTCATATATGTTTATGCTGGAAAAATATATATATATACACACATATATATCTAAAGAATGATTGTTCAAATAATCATAATTTTTTTTTATTTTTGTCTTTCAAGACAGGGTTTCTCTGTGTAGACTTGGCTGTCCTGGAACTTTCTCTGTTGACCAGACTGGCTTTGAACTCAGAGATCTGCC
The DNA here is from genome assembly GCA_902806775.1 of Microtus agrestis. Lineage (NCBI taxonomy): Eukaryota > Metazoa > Chordata > Mammalia > Rodentia > Cricetidae > Microtus > Microtus agrestis. The sequence goes on along the minus strand of CADCXT010003338.1, from coordinate 101,544 downwards.
TGTTTCTGCCTCCAGAGTGCTGAGATTAAAGGTGTGCACCACCACTGTCCAGCTGAGTGTGTTTTTTTAATTAGACAACTGTTTACATAATAGGAATACTTACTCAAAGATTTCATGTTTACGTAAGGTTACCTAAAATGATGATACACTCTAAGTATGTTGCTTTTTTGAAGCAACAAAGAATGAATGTAAAATTAAACAAATGTAAGGGTTAGAATTCTCAGTGGCTTAGAGAATGATTTTGGGTATGGGTCTCATATTTATTTTTCCCATTGTCCTAAGTTGTAAAAATCATGTAAATTCAAGGTGCAGATTATTCCATAAAAAGATCTTTATTATTTGTGTGTGTATGTTTTTCATGTATGCATGTATGTGCTCATAAGTAGGTATGACTGTACATGTTTATGGTATATGCGTTTGTGGTCAGAGGACAGCCCTTGGTGTCAGTACTTAGGTGCTTTGGCCTGGAACTTCACCATATAGACCATGCTGTCCTCTCCCTCCCTCCCCGCTGGCTTTTAAAAGGGTTCTGTCTCCCTCTTATCATCACTAAGAATACAGGTATGTGTCACTGTGTCCAGCTGTTTATGTGGATTCTGGTGACACAAACAATAAGCAAGCACTTCATTTACTGAGATATTTCCCCAGGCCCTTAATGTTCTTTTGTATTTGCTTCTATGTGTACAGGTTTCTCTTTTGCTTGTGTGTGTGTGTTTGTTTGTGTGTTTGTGTGTGTTTGTGTCTATACACTTTTATACCAAAGGACAACCTTGGGTGTCATTCTTCAGGTACTGTACACCTTATATCTAGACAGGATCTGTCATTGGCCTGGGGCTTCCCAAAGAGGCCTGACTAGCTACACAGTGAACCTCAGGGCTCTGTCTGGCTCTGCCTACCAAGTGCTTGAATCCATGGCCAGCTTTTAATGTGTGTCCCGTCGATCAACATCAGGTGTTCACCCTTACATGGAAAGAACATTACCAGCTTAGCCTTCTCTCTGCTTCCTCCCCCATTTAAATTTTAAGTTCAAATAGAACTCATTTGTTTCTCTGCGGTATTTTCATACATTGGGTCATTTTACTTTGTCTTACTCCACTCTCACTGTCTCTCACCTTCCTGCTGGTTCTTGATCCCGAGTCTCCTGTCCTTCTGCTGTCACATTCCACGTAGACCTTTCCTTTTCCTCATCGCTGCTCCCTTAGACCGCGTCTTCCCCACTCACTGTTAGCATTGTGTGTGTGTACACATATATATGATTACTATTACCACTTGCTCCATTAACATAGTCAGTAGAGTTAGACTTGTGTTTTACTTATTTTTTTTTGCTTGTGTCTAATAATAATTTGATTTTTTTTCTTATTTTAGGAGAATTATGTCCTCATCCTGGAGAATTGCAAAATGGTAATATCGACATAAGAACAGACCTATTATTTGGTTCAGAAATATTCTTCTCATGCAATATAGGGTAAGTTTCATCACACTAAAGCTTTTTTTTTTTTTTTTTTTTTTTTGGTTTTTCGAGACAGGGTTTCTCTGTGGTTTTTTTGGAGCCTGTCCTGGAACTAGCTCTTGTAGACCAGGCTGGTCTCGAACTCACAGAGATCCGCCTGCCTCTGCCTCCCGAGTGCTGGGATTAAAGGCGTGCGCCACCACCGCCCGGCTCACACTAAAGCTTTATGTTTAATTAATAACAACAAATTAGGAGTTCAGTAGACACTGATAGATTTGTGACCTGTTCACTTGTTGGTAGCAAAAAAATAATCCCCCATAGTGAGAGTGGGGTGATATGAACAGTGCATAGCGATGAACACGCATGTAAATGTGCATAGTGATGCACATGCATGTAAATGCACATAGTGATGCACACGCATGTAAATGCGCACAGTGATTGCGTGCGTGTAAATGTGAGAATGAAAGCTATAGAAAAGAAGTGAAAAGACATAATGCCTCTCCCAAAGAACCCTTGCCACAAGCTAATTGTAAATTTAGTATTAGTAATGTGGGCCTGGAAAAGATTTTTATACTTCTAACATCTCTAGATTATTAGATTCCAATACGTATGTAATTCTAAATATGATTAGTGAAGAAACCATTGAAATTTGTCGATGATACAAAATTAACAATCCTTAAAGTGTTAAAATTCAAGACAATTTTAAACTGACTTAAATATTAATTTGCATCGGAGTTTTCTGTATGCAGACACACTGTTAGGTCGTGGGCTTAAAAATGCTGAGTGTGAAGACGCCCTCCTAATAGAAGGTCGCTAAGGCTTTTTTAGATCTGCGTGTAGAACAAGGAAGTTCTTTAATTAATGCCATCAGCCTCTCAGGCAGTGGGAAACTTCAGTTCATTTCTGTGTCTCCAAGCTGGGTCACAGCCCTCCTTCCCCACTTTATATCAGAGGGAGGCAGCACTGAGTTTAGTGGGTCCGGAGGAGCACATGGAATTAGGGGAGAAGGTTGCCTAGTGGACTAGAGGAGGGGTTGCAAATGGGAGGAAGTGGCTTTGGGGCTGATCAAAACTCCTTACAGTCATGTGTAAAGTTCTCAGAACATCTTCTTAGAAACAAACGAAGCAAATGAATTTCCAACTTTAAGACAGGGAAAGAGGTAGTAGTGCTTTGCCACTCCCTTTATTAAACAGAGGTTCAGTGGGGTCAGGAGTTTACCTTAGTGTAAGCCCTTGGCCATGCTGCGCCATGAACCCTTTAAATATAAATGCACTCTGTTATTCATGAAGCCTGTTCTTTTAGAATTTAGAATAAAGGGTTTCATTAAACATGATTTTAGAAGGCTTTTTTCGTGTAAGTATTTTCTATACAGTAAGCTAACAGAGCATTTTGAATGTCTGGAAGTCTTGCTGTTTCAATATCATTTCTGTGAACTAAACAGTTTTCTTTTAAATTTTAATGGATATGTTTATCAACTGTCATTTTGTCTCCATCTTCTGGTATACTCAATCTTTTAAAATGATGATCTGGGGGCTGGAGAGATGGCTCAGAGGTTAAGAGCATTGCCTGCTCTTCCAGAGGTCCTGAGTTCAATTCCCAGCAACCATATGGTGGCTCACAACCATCTATAATGGGGTTTGATGCCCTCTTCTGGCCTGCAGACATACACACAGACAGAATATTGTATACATAATAAATAAATAAATATTTTTAAAAAATGATGATCTGGAGAATGAAAAAAGTCAAACTTAAGTATCTGAATATAGCAGCCTTCCCTTCTCCTTTAGGTACAAGCTAATCGGTGTAGACTCTGCCTTCTGTTACATTATGGGAAATACTGTCGAATGGAGTGACCCACTCCCAGAATGCACAGGTATATTCCCTTTTTAAAAGCCTGAGTCCTCACATTGTGGGGCCAAAGGATTAATGAAATTCATTATTTCTCATTGAAGAATTATTCATAGCCTATATTTGTGGTACCACAACTTTTCAGTGTCTCTACTAATGACAGACTTCTTAATTTATCAGCTATGGGAGTCCTCCTAAAGTTAGCTTTTAGTATTAATATCCTTAGCTACAGGATAATTTTGTTAAGAATTAACAACTGACTTTGGTTTATATTATGCTTGGTCATTTGCTGTCTAACCATTCCTTCTAATAATCAGAGAAGCAGGAGAGCTCCCAGTTTCATGGAAGGAAATGTCCCTCAGAGTCCCCACAGTTCCATCTCTCAAAAGTGTGTCACTTCAAGGCATTTAATATAGGTCTTTTACCACAAATGTTCTTTCTCTAAGACTAAGTGTTGCCTACCTGAATCTTTTTAGAGTTGGTTGTCAGCTGAGGTAATTCCCTAGAAGTTTTAAAGTAGGACGTTTTTATCATTAGAGGAATAAGATTTTGTAATAAAGAAACCATTCCTACCCTCGAGAATCTCAACTTTTCAAAGAGAAAATGCAGTGTAGAAATAATATCATAAAGGAATATATCCATTCACCTTTAAATCCATTAGAGACATGGCTCTCTTTAAAAACTGAGAGAAGGGAAATGCGTGCAGTTTGTTCATTTGTTTGAGGGCTAGGTTTCTGGTCCTCAGGTATGCTGAGGCCACTAAGTCCCACTAAGCCCCAGTCATTTTTAAATAAATGTAGACTTCATTCCTTTGATGCTTAACTTATACCTTCTTCAAATGGCTTCTATAATGTGTGTGTGTGTATGTGTGTGTGTGTGTGTGTGTGTGTGTGTTACTACTAGGAGGAAAGTTGAACAGACAGTCCTTTGTGGACTGACCTCTGGTAGAATCTGTTGCCAGGAAGCAGCTCATAGGAAGCCTGCTGTCAAGGAGCCCACTCCCATCACACCCATCGTGGGCCCACCCTGCTAACCCACCATGTCATTTCCACTCACTACCATCATTATGTCCCACTCATAGCAAATGCCCTTGTAACAACACAAAAAAATGAGGCGAAGGAGGAGCTGGAATACATAGTTTGTTGGCCCAAACAACTGGCCTAAAGCCTGGGTAGGAGGTTCCAAGGCTGAAGCCAGTATTTTTGAGTAGATGCCGCCATAGGACCACAGAAAAGTGCCCGTCAGGAATGTACCCTAGAGCTTAGGGAAAATCTCAGAAGTGTGTGTGTGTGGGGAAATCATACAAGGACAACTGATTTAAAATAGTGTCTACTGGGCGTGACAAGGACGATGGCCTGTGAATTCTCATCACAGATATGTGTTACCTGCAAAAGGCTAAATCTGTCAATATTCCAGCGTGGGTGGGTAACGACTCATAGGGCCTCATTCCTACTTGAGAGACTATAAGCAGTTCCTGAGGGAGGGACAGTCAGTGTCCTTCCTGTTCGGACAACTGATAGGTCGTCTGTGTCTTGTGGTCAGCACTGCACTCTTGTGCGGATGGCTGACACCAACTGGAGTCAGTAGCTTACATATTTTAAAACATGAGAAGATTCAGTTTACCATTATTTTATTGAGAATTTTTGTGTCGATGTTCATGAGTGAGACTGGTCTGTAATTGTCTTTCTTGGTTGAGTCTTTGTGTGGTTTTGGTATCAGGGTAACTGTAGCTTCATAAAAGGAATTTGGCAATGACTCTTCTGTTTCTATATTGTGAAATACATTAAGGAGTATTAGCTCTTCTTGGAAGTTCTGGTAGAATTCTGCATTGAAACCATCTGGTCCTGAAATTTTTTTGGAAGGGAGGTTTTTGATAACAGCTTCTAATTCTTTGTGACTAACAGGTCTATTTAGATTGTTCAACTGGTCTTGGTTTAACTTTGGTATATGGTACCTATCTAAAAAATTTTCTTTTGCATTTTCCAGTTTTGTGGCATACAGGCTTTTGTAGTAAGATCTAATGATTCTCTGAATTTCCTCTGTGTCTGTGCTTATGTCCCCCATTTCATTTCTGATCTTATTAATTTGTGTGTTCTCTCTCTGTCATTTGATTAGTTTGTATAGGGGTTTGTCGATCTTGTTGATTTTCTCCAACAACCAGCTTTTTGTTTAATTGATTCTTTGGATTGTTTTCTGTGGTTCTATTTTGTTGATTTCAGCCCTCAGTTTGATTATTTCCAGTCTTTTACTCCTCCTGGGTGAGTCTGCTTCTTTTGTTTTTTCTAGAGCTTTCAGGTGTGCTGTTAAGTCTCCAATGTGTTCTTTCTCCATTTTCATTAAGTGGGCACTTAGTGCTATGAACTTTCCTTTTAGCACTACTTTCATAGTGTCCCATAGGTTTGAGTATGTTGTCTCTTTATTTTCATTAAATCCAAGGAAGACTTTAATTTCTTTCTTTATTTCTTCCTTGACCCAGGTGTGGTTCAGTAGTTGACTGTTCAGTTTCCGTAAGTTTGTCGGCTTTCTGGGGGTAGCATTGTTGTTGAATTCTAACTTTAATCCGTGGAGATCCGATAAGACACAGGTGGTTACTAATATTTTTTTTGTATCTGTGGAGGTTTGCTTTGTTACCGAGTGTGTAGTCAATTTTCGAGAAGGTTCCATGAGCTGCAGAGAAGAAGGTGTATTCTTTCTTGTTTGGGTGGAATATTCTATAGATGTCTGTTAAGTCCATTTGCTTCATTACCTCCATCAATTCTCTTATTTCTCTGTTAGGTTTCTGTCTGATTGACCTGTCCATTGGAGAGAAAGGTGTGTTGAAGTCTCCTACTATTAGTGTGTGTGGTTTGATGTCTGCCTTGAGGTAAGGAGCCTAGTCTGTTTGAATGCTTACCTTCCTAGACCTGGATGGAGGGGGGAGGACCTTGGACTTCCCACAGGGCAGGGAACCCTGACTACTCTTTGGATTGGAGAAGGATGGGGAGGGGAGTGGGGGGAGGGGAGGGAAATAGGAGGTGGGGAGGAGGCAGAAATTTTTAATAAAAACTATAAATAAAAGATAAAAAATACATAAGAAGAGAATATGGATTTGAAAGGTAGATGGCTGGAGAAGCCAGGGGTAGTGAGGAATGGGGATGATAAAACAATGTTTTAAGTTTTAAATCCTTGAAAAATGAGAGTCTGGAAGAGTGAAACTAGACCCCATTTCTCACCTGTCAAAAACTCAGCTCCAAATGGATAAAGGACCTTAGCACGAGCCCTATACTCTGGAATTGCTAGAGTAAGGACTGGAGCATGAACTGAACACATAGGCTGTGTAAGGACTGTTCTGAATAAGACTCTAGTAGTGCAGGGCATCAGAACCAAAACCGGCACATGGTACCTCATGAAACCAAGAAGCTTCCATGCATTGAGGGAAGAATCAATGGCACACACACACACACACACACACACACACACACACACACCCCCACACATACCCCACACATTCACATACACATACTCACATGTAGATGGAATCTTCTGTTCCACATGATTCCACATTTAGTCCCAAAGAGCACAGAGGCTTATATTGATTATAAACTATTTGGTCTATTAGCTTAGGCTTATTATTAACTAGCTCTTACAAATTAATAAATAATTAATATCTATGCTTAGCCATGTGGCTTGGTACCTTACTCAGCGAGGTATTCTCATCTTTTCTCCTCTGTGTCTGTTTGGTGACTTCAGACTGAGCCTTACCTCTTCCTAGAACTCTCCTAATCTGGTTGCCCCGCCTATACTTCCTGCCTGATTACAGGCCAATCAATGTTTTATTAAAACAATACAAATCTTTATAGGGTAGAAGAGCATTATCCCACAGCACTCACATACACACACACACAAACACACACTCTCTCATACACATGTACTCACACATTCTCTCTCTCTCTCTCACACACACACACACACAAACACACACTCTCTCATACACATGTACTCTCTCTCTCTCACACACACACAGACACACACACACAATCCTTTGACTATAGAGGCTGACCATCAAGTACGACTAGCTTTTCTCAGAACTTCAGTTCCTATTCCTCTGTGTTAAAGACTCCCAGGATAACCACACCAGACACATGGAACGTGAGTCATTAACTGACATTATCATCCATTCTAAGAACAATGAAGCACTGGCTTTACTACAACACTGGCTTTATCAAGGTAAGAGAAGGGTTTGGATCTTGATTCCGCTGAGAAACACTGGCTTGTGCATGTGAGGTGTCATTGACCCTGTATTCACATGGAAGCCTACACAAGATCTGTGAGAGCATTACCAGGGAAGAACAGGCATCAGAACCAGGGATTTTGCTTAGCCTCAAAGCAGTTCTTGCTCCACCAACTGCCTTCAGCTCTATACTTCTTAAAGAGAGTCAATGGTAAAGAATGCAGGGATGCAAAAAAGGGATCCTATAGTTTTCCTGAACTATCACGCATGGCTCTAGTGGATCTCCTGTCCTCTTCCTCCAAGAGGCCAAAGTGTTATTGGGAGCTCACCAGAGATCATCTCCCAGACACAGTGTATAGTCAGTTGAAACTGACTATTTTATTTATTTATTTATTTATTTATTTATTTATTTATTTATTCCAACTGGTTGGAACCACACCCAAGGTTCAGGGATCTAAGTGTGGGCCTCAAGTGTCCAGAACACAGTTTTTAAGGGCAGAGACCTTATTCAGCCATCTTGTTCAGCAGCTGCAAGGGGGAGGAGCCACTTCACAGAGTGAACAGTTTGAAGCAAGCAGTTTTAACAGAAGCTAAGATAAGAAGTTAGCTGAGGAAGGTTCCACATGTACAGGCAGTTTTGACAAAGGCTTAGATAAAAGTTAGCTGGGAAGCCTGACCTTTGGTTTCTAGAATAGAATTGGACAATTTTCCATGGGATTCTTCATCAAAGGAGATCAGATTCTAGTTAAACCCTAAATAGTCTCAGCAAGAAGGCAAGATGGGGGAACCTCTGCACTCTCTTTCTCTATTACATGGGAGACACCAGATGTTAGATATTATCAATGTACTTGCTATAGAGTGACCAGGACTAACATAGCAGTTTCTTCTTCATTGACAGGATCCAGAGAGGAAGAAGTAGGGATCAGAAAAAAAAAAAGATGGGAAAGTTTGGGAGCAGGGAGTCTTGGACAAGCTGTCTTATGCTGAGCAAGTTCATTAAGAAGTACAGCATCTTAGATATAGTTTGCAGAGAAAATGGGACAGAATCAGCAGGAAACTATCACCCAATGGGAGAAAGTCGGCAGTGAGCTAATTAAGCAGGCTGCACAAAGGGAACAGGATGTCTCGAGTCCATCACAGGAAGACACACAGGAGTCCTGGGTCTGATGACTCCAGTCTCTTTAGGGGAAAGCTAAGGAATCCAAGTTCGCTTCAGGACCCAAACCCTAACCTTTGAGGTCCTGGCCCCAGCCCCAGGCCAGACCTTGTCAAGTTTTCCCCTGGACAAGGGAACTAATGTTCTCTTTGTCCTTTCATCAGTGCTTCTGAGAAAGCCTTGATTAGCTCAGCTCCCAACAACACAGAGGAGCAGCGTCAACTCGGCAAACAATGCCCACAGTGATTCTGAGGGAAACCACGTGGTCAGCCACACCCTGAACCATCCCACCAGATAGCACAAGTGACAAAGGAGCCTCTGGGATTCCTCCTCAGTCCATAAGAAAATCCCCTAACTGACCTTATACTATGGCTATTTTTGGCCACCTGCTTCATCTTAAACACCCTCAGGAAAGTAGAGCCCCAAAGAAAACAATAAGGAACAGTGTGAAAGGAGAAAGTGGACGAGGCTTTAAGAGGAGCAATGCATTATTCAGACATGACCATAGGTTGCTGGCAAGCCAGGCAGGAGACTCACAGTCATCAACCACAGCACCAAGAATGCAGAGAGATTTGCCCAGGTTTGTCTGTAGGTGTCTCTTGCTCATATTTTTGTTTCTCTAATTTTTTTCCCGACACTGCTGGTACTCAATGGTTACAACCTTGTATTGTTTTGTTTTTCATTTCTTCCACCATTGGATTCCTCCTTACAATTGTTTTTCTACATCATTAGTATAATAATTAATAGATCAATATAATAATTAATAGATTAACATAATAATTAATAGATTAATATAACAATTAATAGATTAATATAATAATTAATGTATAATCATCACTGTTTCTTAACAATCTTAGGACACATCCTGGAGAGCAAGATACAACAACGGCTCTAGAGTTATTGGTTGGCGTAATCATGTTACTCTCGCTTAAACCTTGTTTTCTAATCTGGTAAAATTGTGTTTTCTGAGGTTTACAGTGTTTCCAAATAGACTTCTAATGGGGAAGGCATCTGGCCTTCTCCTACTGCAGTCAATCTATCCAAATAGAGTGAGTTTGGGGGAACCTCTCAGGTGGGCTTGTACCCCTGATTAGCATGGAAGAAGCTTCAGAAGATTAATTATCAAATTTCTGCTCCTTAAATCTTTCCAAGACCACAGGTGGAAGTGGAGGGCGTGGCAGGAGGGTAGGGATGTGGAGAGGAGGAAAAGACATCAGATGATCATGTAAAAGAAGATGACTGACAGATTACGTGTAACAGGTAGAGCGCGTTCTGGGAATTGTCGTTCCTGAATTACCTAATGGACGGTAGATGGCGCTATGGGACCATACAGATTGTTTTTCCTCTGTTGTTGGGGGGATGAAGAGGTTATCCCAGCTAAACCCTTTCTATTAAAAAGTAATAACAACAAGGTCTCTGCGCTTTTTCGCGTTTCCTTCTTTCCTCGTTTACTATCTTTCCCTTTTAAAAATGGAAGAAATTGTAGCCTGGAAATGAAAAGGGAAGGCCCTCAAGGGGCTGGAATTTCTCTGAACCCCTCAAGCTGGGTCTTCAGAGGCCAAGCATCCCCTATCTCCATTCTATTTCCATTCCCAGTGCAGACACACGCATAGATCATAATTTAGCCTGCATCTTGTCTTTATTATTGTTTTATAATTTTTGTTTTATTACAACATGTATTATGTAAGGTAGTCGTATTATTGTATTCATATCTTTACCTTTGGAATATTTGCAAACTATTGTCTTGAACGAATTGTATTCAGAAAATGTGTTACAGCCACGAAAAGCTTAATAATGGGGACTCTAGACTAAAATACATCTAACGGATATTTTTGGTCTTACCATGACTTATGAGTCCCTCATTAAAGGTGCGGGACAATGAAGAAGAGAATTTCAGTTCTAAAAGACTTCCAACTGTGCCTCTAGATGGACCTAGGTGTGCGCAACGATAAAGAGAAATAAGGTAAAAACTATGGTCTGGGTACATAAATAAAGAACAAAGGGAGCACAATGTGATTAACAGCCAATAAGACACCAACAAATGTCATGGACCAGTCACATCTCAAAGGTCAGTGAGCCACATTGTTGCAGGTGGGGCTCTCAAGGGCCCGGAGGCAGCCCCTTCGAGCCCTGCGTGCAACTCTACTGCTGAATTTCTGCACCAAATCTGTAAACTCTGGGCATGTCCCTCCTTTTCCCACATTCCTCACTGGACTGGAATATTCCCTAATAAAGACTGCCTTCGCTTCACTTCCTGAGGTGTGTCCCCATCTTTTAATTCTCAGACTTCACTGCCTCAGGTGGACTTTCCGTGACTGTTGAGCTTCTGGCGCCTGAACCCTTGAGCCAGGCTCTCCTGCGCCTTGCGTGAACATCCTCAGAGACTTCTTTCAGCTGTGCTCCTGTTGCTCGTCATCCACGTACTGAGGTGTAGAATTCGGACTGCCTCTAGGGGTTCATGTCATTCTCCTGGTAAGACGTGATTCTACGAAACACTCACTGCTGGAAAGCAGTGTGTCTGCAGGAACTCTCCAGGATGAATTTGCTTCGGTTATGTGGTCCTGTGTGCACCATAAAAATCATATCAAGATCTACTTTTGGCAGCTGGGAAGGTGGTTTGGAGCCAAGAGGCAGGCAGTGTCCAAAGCCTGTGGAACACACTCCCTGGATGATCTGGTAGTGCGCTCCGTGCACTCTTCAGGGTGGGACAGGGGTTTGCACGTCATCACTTTGTCGTGCAGACTATCTTCCCACAAGCCTCCCTGAACATCACTAAACGCTAATTCACGTTAATGTGTTGGGCAAGGATGCTGGTTAGTAGTAGAAGGTCTAGGGACTTCCGGGTTAATCGGTATTCATATTTATCAGCCAGATGTGAAGCATTTGCTCTTGGGATTTCAGGAGCATATAGTCAGTCTTTACATATTCTGCATGGTTTTCCATTCTCTTAGAGTGTAAGCTGAACTTTGTCACTGTAAACAGGATCCGAACACTCTGGGCTCCATCTCCTGTTCTGTATCTTCCCAATTTCTCAGCTGAGTCCATCAAGATAGATCTCTGCTGTACCGCCTCATCCCTGGTGGCACCTTTGCCACCACTGCACAGCTCCTCTTCACCTGTGGTGTACAGCTAGGGTGCAGCGCCCTCCAGCTTGCTGAGCGCATCCGGAACAGCCTCAGTCTTCATTGTCTTGCAGGCTGCAGCACAACCCTGCCTGCTTTCTTGTTCCCTGGTTGCAGGTGAGTGGGGGGTCTGCTTCTCTTGTTCCTCCACCCATGTTTATGACATCTCTGCTATTCCCGGATTCAAACACAGAACCTGGATATCACAGGATTCGTGCATAGAACCCGGGCATCACCAGATTCAAACACTGAACCTAAATTTCATCACCAGATTTACACATGGAACCTAGATGACATCACAAGATTCACTAAACCTCAGTGACGTGACCGGATTCACTGAACCTAGCACCTACCTAGGCAGTGCCTATTTAGGCAGAGAGAAACTGCTCACTGCTCAGCACAAAAGCATCTGCCAGTACCAACCTGCGAGTCCTGTGGGAGGGACTCCATCGGATACCCTGGGCCCTCCAGGATGATGCTGGCGAAGATGTATCTCAAATGCCCATGGCCAGAATCTGAGTCCCAGCTATGCAGGGCTAGAGTTCAGAGTAGCCCTTCAAGAGACACAATCAAATTAGAAAACTAAGGCAGCACACACTTGCTAGCTTCAGGCTTTCAGAGAAGGCGCTGCCCACCAGTTCAGCTTGGTGTTGCACTCTGACTTGTCCAGAGTTTGTAAAATACCCCTCCTCTGCTGAGAGCGGGAGAGAAGGGGAGCTGGAGAGATGGTGGGGACCAATTGCCTCTCAGGGTGCCTCATAATTTTTGTTAGCACTCAACTGCACTGCCTCTGGCTTATCATTTTTAAACATTCTTGTTTTCAATTTTGCACCTGAAATTTGCAAAGAGTTTGATTGCTGTGTTTCAGCAACATTAGAATTCTCTTTATATTTTACTATGAGTATTGTTTGCATGTTGTGTGTTTGTGTGTGTGTGTGTGTGAGTGCAGGCACGTGCACATAAGTGTGCTACAGACCACGTGGGGAAGTCAGAGAGCAAATTTTAGGAGCAGATTCTGGGCTCAAAATCAGGTCCTGGAATTTTGCACTGCACTACTGAACTGTCAGACCAGGTGCACACTTTCTTAAAATGCACCGCATACCTCTATGGATGTGGCAGGCAGGCACTGAAACAAGTTGTAAAAACATGCCTGTGGGCAGTTAACGTTGGATAATTAGTTTATTTCAACCTCTGTTCATAAGAACAGTACATGGACAACAATGATTGTGTCTGGTATCGCTCAAAGCGTTTTCACCCTTTCTCCATCCCGTAGATTGCTGCATTCCATCCTCTTTGCAGAACCCAGTGATTACTCTGGGGAGGAAAAAAACAAATGGGCAGTAACTTTGACAAATGCAAAACTTTAAAAAACTTTGCTGGTAAAGCTTCTTGCAAAAACATTTTTCAAATTGATTCCTGTCACTGCTGTAATTAAAATATAGCTACAGCTTTAATGCCCAATATGAACGTTATTCTCACCAAATCTTTCTCTCCATGATTAATGCTCACGAACCCCACACTCTGATTGAGATTTATCATCTGTGTTATAAACGTATTGGATGTACATTGCTTCCCCTGCTCTATCATCACATCTGGAATAGCCTGTTCTCAGCTGATAAACACAGAGGTGCAGAGCTGCCCCCTCCTGACATTTCCGCCCTCCCCTCTGCCACCATTAATCACTACCAGCCCAGTTAGTTCAGTCTGTAGAGCATGAGACTCTTAATCTCAGGGTCAAGGGTTTGAGCCCCATGTTGGGTGCCATTTGTAGAAGGAGCAGCGGGCCGTGTTCCTGCCAACTGGATCCCGGCCACCTGCTAGATTATGACCCAAAATAACAACACACAAATTGTATTCATTTAAACACTGCCTGGCCCATTATTTCTAGCCTGTTATTGGCTTTCACATCTTGACTAGCCCATTCCTAATAATGTGTGTAGCACCACGAGGTTGTGTCTTACCGGGAAAGATTCAGCATGTCTGACCTGGTGGCTGGCTCCATGGCATCTGACCTCACTTCCCTTTTTCCCAGCAATCTGTTCTGTCTACTCCACCCACCTATGTTCTGACCTATCAGGCCAAGCAGTTTCTTTATTAATTAACCAATGAAAGCAACAGATAGACAAATGACCTTCCCACATCAGGGACTCAGTGTGCAGCACAAGGCAGAGGGCATCACCTTCTTACTTCTGGCGATTCTTGCACCAGTGGGAACCAGTTGCTCACCTGGCCAGCTAGAGGGGAAGAAAACCAGTTTAAACCCAATCCTGTCTGACTTCTCGGTTCTGCCTGCCCTGTTTCAGTGGGGTCACTATTAACCAACTTCAGTCTTTTGTCATTCACACCCCCCTCAAGCTGGCCTAGAATTCACTAGGTAGCTACAGTTGGTGCAAACTCACGGCCATTTCTGTGTGCTGTGATTTCAGGTGTGAGTCCATGCCCAGCTTGCCACTCACTGTTTATTCATAAACATATATGTTCATTTCTTCCTCAAAACCCATGAAAGTAGAAGACCAGCTACTTTCTTATCTTAAGATAAACAGACATGCTAGTTTGGAGGAAACAGGAAACTTTTGTTAGTAAAGGCAAGAACAGACTATCATAGAGAAATTTGATTACAAAGAATCAAATGAGTTGCCGATCAGAGGCCTGAGAGTGTCCTGCCAAGGGAGCAGGTAATGCACACATCTGTGCACTGGAGAGACGGGAAACAGAAGCAGCAACTCATAGAGCTGTGGCACAGCAAATGATTTATTCATATGAGAATGTAGACAGAATACAGAATATAGGCATAAACTCCTTTTTTTACCCTCCTGTATTAATTTTTTTTTTTTTGTTACATTTACTTTATTCAATCACATTCAGTGTTCTAACTGCACCCTTGACAGCCTCTGGCTCAAAACAAAGCTTGTTCTGACAGAACCAAGCACAGTCCATTTACTTGTTGAGTTTTCCTCTCTCGATTTTGAGTCTCTGCTCTCTTGGAGCCCTAAGAGAACTGCATCGGCCTCCAGTATAGTTGTATCTGTGGTTGCACCCAGGAACCTAGATGTTAGCTCAAGATCCAGAGTCGCAGCCGGACCCTGGTGCCCCCTGGTACTTCGCCATCCACGTCCGGTCTTTTACAAACACAATGAAACTTGCCACGAAATCTATGTAGAGATCATCCTCCACAATATGAAAGATCCCCAATACCAGTTTGTCCTTGGCAGGCCCCATCTGTGTCAGGAGAGTGTCTCAGAAAAATTCTGCATTTTTGAGACTCCGGGCCGTCCCCGCTGCAGCTCCGAGAGTCAGTCGCTCGCGCGGCCGCCTGAGCGCGCCCGAGGAGCGGAGGAGTCGCCAACCACGCCAACCCCTCCGTGCTTGCATTTCGAAATGGCTTGAAGTTACCCCCCCCCCCCCCCGCGGTCCCCCCCCCCCCCCCCCGGGGGCCCCCCCCCCCCCCCCTTCTACCCTCCTGATAAACTTTTTTTTTATGACATTAGGTCTGGACCTAAGAATAATACATTTTCTTAATTTTAAAAACTCTGGGCTAGATTGCCCTGTGTCTGGTAACTCATTCAAATTGCAAGCTGGCATCCAGATTTTATTTGCTGTAGCCAGTGGGATGGACTTTAATGCCTGATCAAACTAAATATCTTTTTAATTTTCTAACTGGACTACAACTCTTTCTTCTAAAAATGATTTATTTAAGTAAATATTATTTTTTCAATTATTTAAAAACAAATTAAGGGCGTGAACTCATTGATTATTTTGAGTGACTTCACCCGGAGCTTAGCATGTGGCTCATTTGCAGTTCCAGTGAGGCCAAAGTCAGAGTTCCTGGATCTCCTTTCTAACACACGCACCTCAGAAAACAGGAAGAAGGTAACGTTGAGTGATGTTAGGATGCCAGATGACAAGCTTTTTTAATGATCAGTAAAGAATGAGATGTGGTTTGTGGAATCTGCATCACAGGAAAGTAGTGTCATCAAGCTGATGGACAGGACCATAGTTGTTTGAAGGACTGATCTTCTGTAAGAATGAGTGTGGCAGTGACCCACTGCCCCCTCATCCACTGAGTACATATCCACCCATGGAGTCCTTCATTTTGAAGTGATTGAAAGCTGGAAGCAAGCAGGAAGTGGTATTGCATGCTATGGGTGGCACTGCCCATTTTAGGTGGCAATGCCCATTATAGGTGTCAGTGCACATTAAAGGGGGCATTGAATGATGCAGGTACTGCTCATTACAGGTGGCAATATACATTGCAGATTTCATGTTACAAGTTCTTTGTATGTTACAGGTGGTGTTGTATGCTACAGATAGCGTTGTATGTTATAGGTGCATTGTACATTACAAGGTGGCATTGCAAGTTACAGTTGGCATTGCATGTTACAGGCAACATAGTAGGTTAGAGATATTGCAGGTCACAGGCAGCTTTGCACATTGTAGGGTTAGGACTCTGGGGAGGGCTGTGGAAGCTAGTGCCAATTCATCCCTGCTGCATGCCATGCACTTTCATTCTGAATCTGGTAGCGCTGGTTCTGCACAAACTCATCAAACTTTGGTTCTTTTTGGTCTTTTAATTTTCTGTTGTCCTCTCTGGTTCTTAGCTGGGTTTAGCGGCTGGGTTGCCTGGTAGGAAGTGCTTCTGAGATCCTGCCAGGTGGTAGAATGTATTTCTAGGAATTGAAAGCTGACAGAATGGAGATGGATTAGAAGAAGGAGGTGTTGAGGGGGTTCACAGGAAGGAGGAAAGTAGGATGTTCCAACAGGATCTGCTTTGTCCCTTAGGAATTGGGACAGAGAGTTAGGTGAGGCCGCAGCAGGTGGTCTTTTCCTGAACTGGGGATGAGAATGGAGATTGGATTTGGAGGAGAGGAGAGAGAGAGAGAGTGATCTGCAGGTAGCCTTCAACAGATACAAACAAACTGAAATAAGACGCTGTATTTTATCTGACCACCATGGTTTAAAGCTGGATTTCAGCAACGACAACATGGAAACTGAACAACTCTCTGCTGAATGAAAAATAGGTCAAGCCAGAAATTATAAACTCTAGAATTGAATGAAAATGAAAACACAACATGACCAAATTTATAGGACACAATGAAAGCAGTTCTAAGAGACAAATTCAGAGCACAAAGTACCTATATAAAAAAATTAGAGATATCTCATGTGAGTAACTTAAAAGCACATCTGAAAGCTCTAGAACAGAAAGAATAAATCACACCCAAAAGAATAGGCAGCAATAAATAACCAAGCTTAGGACTGAAACCAATAAAGTAGAAACAGACAAGCAAACAAACAAGCAAAAGGAAAACCAAAAAAATCAATGAGACAACATATTGGTTCTTTGAGAAAATCAGTAAAATCGACAACACTTTATCCAATTAACTAAAAGGCAGGGAGAGAAGATCCAGATTAACAAAATTAGAGATGAAAAGGGGGACACAATAACAGACACTGAGAAAATCTAGAGAATCACAAGGACATACTTAAAAAACCCATACTTCAGATTTTTAAATTGTAAAATCAAGAAGAAATGGATAATTTTCTTCATACATACAATGTACCAAAGTTAAATCAAGATGAGATAAATGATTGAATCAGAATTATAACTCCCTGTGAAATAGAAGCAGTAGTTAAAGGACTGCCAGCTAAAATAACACCAAGGCCACCTGGTTTTAGTGCAGAATTCTAGCAGATGTTCAAAGAAGAGTTAATGCCAATGTTCCTCAACTTATTCCACAAAATGGAAACAGAATTGCCCGATTCATCTTATGATACTTAAACCACATATTCAACAAAGAAAGAGAACTACAGATCAATTACTCTTATGAACATAGATACAAAAATCTCAATAAAATACTTGCAAACTGAATCCAAGAACACATTAAAAAGGTCACCTACCATGATCAAGTAAGCTTCATCCCAGAGATGAAGAAATGGTTCAACATATATAAATTGATGAATGTAATCTACCATGTAATTGAACTGAAAGGCAAAAGCCACATGATCATCTCATTAGATGCAGAGGTCTTTGACAAAATCCAATACCCCTTCATGATAAAAGTCCTGTAGAGATTAAAGATACAAGGGACACATGTCAACATAATAAAGAATTTACATCAAGCTCACAGCCAATATCAACCAAAATTGAGATACACTCAAAAATTTTCCACTAAAATCAGGTAAAAGACAAGGTTGTTCACTCTCCCCAAACCTATTCAGTATAGTATTTGAAGACTTATCTAGTGCACTTATCTAGAGACTTATCTTGTATCAAGGAGATACAAATTGGAAGAGAAGTCAAAGTATCTTTTTAATGTAGGTGATATGATAGTATACATAAGAGACCCTTAAAAATTCCACTGGGAAACTCCTACAGCTGGTAAACACTTTCAACAAAGAATCGGGGTTCAAAATTAACACACACAAAAATCAGAGGCATTTCTATAAACAAATCACAAATGTACTATGAAAGAAATCAGGGAAACAATATATTTTGGAATAACTCTAACCAAGCACATGAAAGGCTTGTATGAAAAAAATTCAAGACATTGAAGAAAGAAATTAAAGAAGATGTCAGAAGATGGAAAAATCTCCTATGTTCAGAAATCAGTAAGATTAATATATTAAAAATGGCCACCTGTGAAAAGAAATCTGCAGATTTAATGCAGTCTTCATCAAAAATCCAATTTTTCATTCAAGGACAGCCTGGTGTTCAAAGTGAGTTCAAGAACAGTCAATGTTGTTATACAGAGAAACCCTGTCTTGAAAAACAAAAAATAAAAACAAGCAAACAAAAATTTCATTTTTTCATGAGATTGAAAGAACAATTTTCAGCTTCATATGGAAATGCAAATGCACAGGATAGCTAAAATAACTTGAAATGATAACAACAACAACATTCATCATCATCATCATCTTCTACTGGAGGCTTCACCATCCCTGACCTCAAATTGTGCTACAGAGTTATAGTAGTGAAACAGTATGGTATTAGCACAAAAACAGATACACTGATAAATGAAATATAATTGAAGATCAATACATAAATCCACACATCTATGGACACCTGATTTTTCATAAAGAAGCTAGAAACACACAAAGAAATAAAGAACATCTTCAATAAATGGTGCTGGGCAAGCTGAATGTAGAAAAATCCAGAGATTCATAATAATGACCCCACAGAAAACTAAACTCTGAATGGATCAGAGACCTTTATTTCAACATAAGACTGGATATACTATCCTGCCTGTCTACCATGGGACAGTATGCGAGTCAGGCAAGGGGCTGGAGATTGAAACACACACACATACACACACACACACACACACACACACACACACAGAGAGAGAGAGAGACAGAGAGAGAGAGAGAGAGAGGTCATCCTTGAAACAAGAATGCCCATAATGCCCATTATATTGTGTTCCAGAGCAGCTTATATAGGGCTCTCCTTGACTAATGGCCATGTCCTAGCTCTCAGGATTTTTCAGCTGCAAGCCCACCAAAAACCACTCCCCTGCCATTATGAACTCATGAGGGTCTTGTGCCCAGAGCAGCTGCAAGCACAGGAAAACAAGTTGTTTACTCCGGCAGGCAAGGGGTCATAGAAAATTCAGGGTCTGAGGGTCTGCAGTCCCCAACAACTAGACACACTGAATGTGATAGAAGAGAAAGTGGGGAATAGCCTTGAATTAATTGTCACAGGGACAATGTTCTGAACAGAACACCATTAGCACAAGCACAAAGATCATCAATTAATATATGGTTCCTCAAAACGTTAAGATGTTTCCACTTGACAAAGGATACCATCATCCAGACAAAGCAGCAGCTCACAGAATGTTGTGTGTTTTAAACCTACTCCCCATTCAATAGAGAACTAATATCTAAAATATATAATGAACTTAAAACCTGCACATCAGGAAAACAAATAACCCAATTAAAATGGACAGAGGTTGAAACAGAGAATTCCCAAGAGAGGAAACTCAAATGGCTGATAAGCACTAAGAGAAATGCTCGACATCCTTAGTCATCATGGAAATGCAAGTCTAAACTACTTTGAGATTTCATTTTGCATGAATCAGAATGGCCAGGACCAACAAAACAAAGGACAGTTCATGCTGTCAGGGAGGTGGAGTAAAGGAAGCACTCATCCATTGTTGGTTGGAGTGCAAACCTGTCCAGCAACTATGGAAATTAGTGTGGTAATTCTTCAGGAAGATGGGAATTGATCTAACTCAAGATCTAGCTATGCCACTTTGGGCATATACATAAAGGACACACCATCCTGCCATAGAAACACTTACTTAATCATGCTTTATTCATAATAGCCAAAATCTGGAACCCACCTAGATGTCCATGAACAAGTGAAGATAAAGAAAATGTAGGACATTTACACAGCGGTCTATTTCTCAGTAGTTACAAAAATGAAATGAAGTTCACATGTATATGGATGAAACTGAGAAGCTGCTGTATGCCAAATGAAACTGTCCTTTGGACAAGTGGCAGTCTACAGACCAGGAAACTCAGTGAGTGAGGTAACTTGACCCAGAAAGACAGATATGGTATGCATTTGCTCATATATGGGTATTAGCTGTTATGCCAATGATAAGCAAGCGTCAATCCATAGAACCTAAGAGGTTAGGTATAGAGTAAAAGACTAGGGGGAACAAACAGTTAGCTCTCTTTATGAAGGGGAAATAGAATAGATAATTATGAATGGATGCGGTGGGGGGTGGTGACACTAGAATGAGAAGATCAAGAAGGAAGGAAGTAAAGAAGGTGACAGAGGGAATATGAGAGAGACAACTAAAATTAAGGGCCATTTGAGTTGTAGTGTGGAATGGGTTATATTTTATTGAACTGTTGGCCAAAGGGGTCCCATGTCAGCCCCAAGCAACTCAGGCTGTTGCCAAGGCTATAGGTTGCCCTCCACAAACTGACATCAAACCCTCATTGCTGAAGACAACACCTACACAAATCAATGAGTGCAAAGAAGTGAATCTGGTGCTTTCCTAGCACCTTCACCCTACAAACTAGTATTGTTGGTATAGGAAGGTACTCTACAGGCTACCAAAAGGGAAATGAAAACAGCAACCCAGCCACAAGCCCTCTTATCTACAATGGTATCCTGCCTGCAAGGTAGGCTAGTGCCATAGTGGCACAAACCATGTAGGAGTAACCAACCAATATCTGATTTGACTTAAGACCAAGCCCATGACATGGACTCCATCCAGTGTCTGAACAGACACGAGCTTTCACTGGTCAAAAGGCAAAGAATGTGACAGATAGCAGACAAGTCCTAGGACAGATTTCTCCCATATTCTGTAACTCACCTACCTGATATTTCTACCAGTGTACTTGGAAAAGGTCTTAATTCATGTTTTTTTTTTGTTCTGTAACTATAAAATCTCGATAGAATCTTTACAAAACTGTTATCATGTTGGAACATGGAATTTGGGGTAACCTAAGTCTGTGTTCCTGGGCTATTAATAGCATTACAGAGTAGGCTATCTCTGAGACCTGTTTCTTATGTTGACATATACTGTAATAACCAACTTTTCCTCCTCCTCCTCTTTCTTGTCTTCTATTTTTTTTCTGTGTCAGGATCTCATCTAGCCCAGGCTGACCTCAGATTTATTATGCAGCCAATGATAGCCTTGAACTTCAGATCCTTCTGCTTTAACAATTTGAGTTATGAGATTACAGATGTGCACCACCATGTGCCCTTCATGTAGTGCTGTAGGTTGAACACAGAACTTCATGCATTCTAGACAAGCGCTCTACTAGCTGAGCTATGTCCCTTGCCCTAAATGAATTTTTCATTTATCCTTAATTGTATTTTTTGAGAAGGAGCATTGAAACAGATGACTGAAATTAAAAATGAGTGTTTTAATAATGACAGGGGCATGGCATTATGTGGTAGAGTCCTTGTTTAGCATGTACAAGGTTCTGGATTTCATCCTCAATTCCATGAAAACAATGTTTCTGTTACATTTAAGGGACAAACATGAGATGCAGTAGGCTCAATAGAGTAACACTGACATGAGTTCTGTTTCAGGAGGGAGAGGGAGAGGGCTCTAGGGAAGATCTGAAGCAAGAGATACCTCAGTTCTGCCAGGTGGAGTAGGAAGACTCTGCTTAAAGGTATCTGAGGGTGAAGGGTGTAGCACATCTCCAGGCAGCACACTTAGTTAATAAGTAACCTAGCTACAGGGTGATGTGACTAAGGCTTATAGGCTAAGAGTCACAGAGGTGCTGAGTAGGGGTGGGGTTAATATGCCGGCACTGTGGATGATGCCTCAGACTTTTGTGGGGTGTGGGAGGAGAGCAGCAGTGGCCTGTCAGCTCTCTGAAGATGCCGGCTTCTTTGAGAGTTACATGCTCAAAATTAATAACCATTATTCTTAATAGGTAAAGGATAGCTTGGAGTACACAAAGATTTTTCTCAATAAATCTTGACCTGTTTGGTGTGTATAAAAATACATAAATAATGGTTGGCCTTTTGATAATGATAAAATACAGAATTATGATTTATGTGTAAATTTTATTTTGTTTATGCAAAATGTGTCATCAATATATCTTTAAATTGAGTTTCATAACCACTATGGTGATAGCTTTAAAATCAGTATATATTCTTCTAATAATTTATGTTGCTTATGCTATCCTTCCCATGTTGTAGGTAGAAACTAAGTCTGAGAATACTAATTGGTTTGTTAAAAGTCAAACAGGGAACGCTTACATTTCTACCTCTCATCTAGTTCTGTATCTAGAGTTTTGTGTCGTAGATACAAGGTCTTGAGGGTATGATAGGATTTTCTTTGTAGATTAATTGCCCATAGTGACTTCAAGTGGTCAATGGATACTCTGTGAGGATGTCCTTTCAATCTCACTATGTGGAGAGAGAGAGAGAAGAGAGAACAGAGAAACAGAGGGAAGAGAAAGGAGAGACACAGAGAAGAGACAGAGAGACACAGAGGGGAGAGAGAGAAGAGAGAGAGAGAGGGAATGGAGAGAGAGGGAAGAGAGAGAGGGGGTAGAGAGAGACAGAGAGAAGGAGAGACACAGACAGAAACAGGAGAGAGGGAGAAGAGAGAGGGGGAGAGTGGGAAGAGAGAGTGGAGAAGGAGAGCGGGGAGACACACATATACAGAGAGAGGGAGAGAGAGAGAGAGAGAGAGAGAGAGAGAGAGAGAGAGAGAGAGAGAGAGAGAGAGAGAGAGAGAGAGAGAGAGAGAGAGCGCCACTGGTACTACAGACTCTACTCCAGGACTTCTGTGGACAGGGCTTATAGAAGTAGTTTCTTCCAAATGAGGTAGTTGCATACCTTATTAGCAGGACTGCAAACCTTGCCAGGTATGCAATCTGAAATAAAGATATTGCTTTTAATTTCACCTATACCCTCCATGGTTGTGTCACAGCTATAGTGAATCAGTCAAAGCTGAGTATATAGAAAGATTCTGGTAATTAATATTGTAATTTTCATGCATAGTGCTCCTGGCTTCACACGTTAGCTAAAATGCCTTTCTTTTGAACAAACACAACCAGACTAGGAATGAAAAAGCCTGGGATAAAACTGAACTCGCTGAATACAGCAGACAATGAGGACTACTGAGAACTCAAGAAAAATGGCAATGGGTGTTTGATCCTACTGCACGTACTGGCTTTGTGGGAGCCTAGGCAGTTTGAATGCTCACCTTACTAGACCTGGATGGAGGTGGGAGGTCCTTGGACTTCCCACAGGGCAGGGAACCCTGATTGCTCTTTGGGCTTATGAGGGAGGGGACCTTGATTGGGGGAGGGGGAGGGAAATGGGAGGCAGTTAACAGTAGTACCCACAAAACAGAGTCAATACTAGGCTATTTGGACATTTCCTTAGCCAACATGGTTAATTCAAAACTTATCAGTTTAGCCTCAGGCAGACTTTCTGGACAAGGGCAAAAAGAAGCTGCTTTCTTTACCAGACTATCACAAGACTGGGCTCTAGACTTCATGCTAACATTCTTCTATTGTGAAACCTTTCAAGCCACGTCCCCACAGTCCATCAACTCACCTTTAGCATCACTGTCTTCCATACTCCTACTAGTATGGTTCATTAAGCAGCACTTAAATCATTCAATTTCCATTCTAATCTACAGTCCCAAGGTCCATATCCCTTTAAATTAAAGCATGATCAGACCTATTTTAGCAATACCCCAGTCCCTGGTACCAACTCTTGTCTTAGGGGTTTTATTGTTGTGAAGAGACACAATGACAATGGCAACTTTTATAAAGGAAACTATTTCATATTTAATTAAAATAATTAATTCCATTTCAGAGGTTTAGTCTGTTATCATCATGGTGAGACATGGCAGCATGCAGGCAGACATGATGCTGAAGGAGGTGAAAATTCTACATCTTGATCTATAGGCAACATGAAGTGAACTGTCTTCCACTCTGAGCATAGCTTGAGCAAAGGAGACCTCAAAACCCACCCCCACAGTGATACACTTCCTCCAACACGGCCACACTTCTTAATAGCTTGTAAGCTTTGGGGACCAATCACATTCAAATTACCCAAATGTAGTAGAAAGTGAGCAACACAAAGAATGTTGGACCCTTCATGTAGTGACTGACACACAGGAAGTGCCTCAGATATGTTACCTAATGTTGGACTCGTCACATAGTGGCTGACACACAGGAAGTGCCACAGATATGTTACCTATTGCTATTTTTCTTGTATTTCCTACAATTTTTAAGATATTACATTTAATCTGGTATTCTGAACTAAATAATATATACATGTAAGATGATGCCTTCAATTACCTCTTTCTAGTGTTTTCTTTGTGCAGCATGTTGCATCTAGATACCTTCAGATAAATCAAAGACTTCTAAGATTTTGTTACCTTCATTTTAATTAATTATTTTAATTGGCGTATCGCAATAACACACATTTATGAGGTACAACGTGATGTTTTCATGCATAGATATAATCAGAGATGATTAAATTAAGTTAGCATATTCATCTCCTCTAATACTTATCAATTTTATAAAGAAAATCTTTAAAATTACTCTCTTAATCATGTTGAGTTATATGATAAATTGTTTTTAACTAGAGTCAAAATGTCTTTCAGGGTCTGCTGACATGACTTGGTCCTCAAGAGTACTTACTGCTCTTGCAGACGACTGTGGTTTGATTTTCAGCACCCATACAAGTTCCAGGGACTCCTAAGAGGCACCTACCTGGTGCACATACATGCATGGAAGAAATATCATACACATAAAATTGAAAATAAATAAATCTAATGAAAAATTTTTATAGGTACCAAAATCTTGCTCTTCCAATATAACTGAAGTGTTGTACTGTTAATTTAGATTTCACCATTTTACCTTGATCAGATCTCCATGTGACTGCCTACTCTCTTCTCTTGCCTCTGGCCACCACCATTTTGCTCTTTATTGTTTATTCATCTAGCTATTTATTTTTGAGACAGGAACTCATGTAACCCCAGGTTGGCCTGAGCTTCATACCTGGTTTTTATGGTCCTGTGGATAGAACTCAGGGACCCAAGCGTAGTAAGCAAACACAGCACCAGCTAAACTACACCCCACCCCTGTATCTCATTGCTTCTGAGTCTGTTTTAAGATTCCAGGTACAACTGAGATAGTGCAGTATGTTGCTCTGTCTTCTTCCATTAAGCATAATGTCCAAGTCCATCCATGTTGGGGTACTTGGGCAGGATTTGTTTCTTTTGGAGACTTAGTATTATTCTGTATGAGTACTGCAATCTTCTCCACACAGTCATTCATTGATGGACACAGAGGGGTCTATGTTTAGCTACGGTAACAGTTCTGCAGTAAACATAAACAACTCCATTGCCTCTGACAGCTGTCCAGAAGTGGGGTTGCTGGAATGTAGAGCAATCCTATCTTTGTTCATTTAAAAATTTATTTATTTCATATGTATGAGTGTTTGTCTACATGTGTACCCATGTGTCACTTGAGTCCCTACTCCCTGCATAATCCAGAAGGCATCAGATCCTCTGTAACTGAGTTATAGATGCTTATGGGCTGCCACGTGGATGCTTGGGAATTGAGCTTATGTCTGAGCCATCTCTCCAACCCCAGATGTTTATATTTTAAGGAACTTCCATATAGTTCCCATAATGAATGTATTACCCTTCTCACCAACATCATAAAACAGATCTGTTTATTTGCCATACTTGTTAACACCTTTTTAACAAAATACCCATTTCAATAGGAGTGAGTGGATATCTCACTGTAGTTCCCCCTTGCATTATCTAAATGATTAATGACCTCATATTTAGAAAACCCTAAAGACTTCATCAAAAACATGTTAGTACTGGTAAGCAAATTCAGTAAAGTTGCAGGCTTCAAAATCAATACAGCAATCAGTAGTGTTTTTACAATTTAACAATGAAATATTGGAAAAGGAAATCAATAAAACAACCACATTTACAATAGCTACAAAATGTACTCTGGACTAAATTTAATCAGTAGGTAAAAGATTATAATTGAAAACTATAAACATTTATAAAAAAGAAATTGAAGATGCTGGCATAAATATGTGGAAATAAATTAATGTTTATATGTTAGAATTAATATGTTAAAATGTCCATATACACAAGCATCTGTAGGTTTAGTGAAGTTCCTGATGCAACTGTAATGGCATTTTCATAAAAATTGAAAAAATTCTAAAATTCATGTAGAAGAATAATAGACTTTGAAAAGCCAAAGGTCTTGAATGAGAAGAGCAATGCTGGTGACATCCTACTATGTGATTTTAAAAGGTATACACTATAAACTGTAGCTCCCAAGACAACACAGTCCTAGAATAGGGACACATTGACCCATGGAAGGAGATGAAATGTCCAGAAACAGACTTACCTGTGGATAGTTGATTTTCAGCAAAGGTGTTAAGAGCAGACAGTGGGAGATGAGCAACCGTGACAATACGGAGTTTGGGGGGAAATAAGTTCCTATGGCAGAAGAGTAAGGGGAGGCCCTGGACTGCTGAGCTGATGTGAGTAGGTAGAGGTGCTTGTGGTGCAACATGGTACCCAAGTTCATTCGCTGGAACACAGGAAAAGGTGGAGGAGAGAACGGATTCCGCATAGCTGTCCTGTGACCTCCATGACATACACACACCTCCTCGTTTATCATGCACTCATGCACACGATGATAATTTTTCTTTTAATTTTTAAATTAAAAAGTAGATCCTCGTTTCAGATGATCTCACTAATAAAATAAATTCAAAATGATTAAAATCTTAAATGTAAAAATCATAAATGTAAAACTAGAAGAAAACAGATGACAAACTGTATGATGTTGATCTGGATAGTGTCTATTTAAACTGGATCCTGGAAGTTTAGGAAAAAAAAGAAAAATCAGAAAAATGGGGTAATAATTAAACTAGACAGTTTCTGCTTAGCAAAGGAAACAACAGAATGATGAGCAACTCATAGGACAAAGAAAATATTCTCAAACTACATATCAGCTAATATGAAAAGGGTATGAAGGACACAATAACACAACAGCAAGAAAGCAAATATGCTGAACTTTAAAAAACAGGCCAAGGATCAAAAGAGACATTCATCAGAAGAAGACAAATGAGTGGATAATACAGATCTGAACGAATTTCTTCTGGTAGTTTATTCATTTATTATTAGTAGTATTTGTGTGTGTGCACGTGACTATGTGTATATGTATGTGTGTTATTTATGTACTCTTTGTAAAAAATTTTCCATGAAGTTTCCACAATTGGATGTAGCCAATACACTTGGAAAAACTCAGATGAGTAGTAATTTTCTAGGGAAGAAACATTGCTATACATACAAATATTGAAGTTCGTTTTCAATTAAACGACCTAAATGTCCAACTACAATGGTCTGACTGAAAATATCACAGCGCATTCCCTCAGGGACACAGCCTCCTCAATAAAACACAGGTCACAATCAGTTTGAGACACTGCCTAACGTGGTGTATGCTGTGCTTCAGAGCTGTGTTTAGGGACTGAAATCTCCCTTTGTAAGTTCATCCTTCATTCGTCACCTGATGAAGCTGGGATCCTGTTCATCTGCGTACAGCCTTGTGAGGTTAGTGGACACAACTGATGATGATAATCACCTGGGTTTCCTGCTGAAAACACACATGGAAGAATATTGGCACTTTTAAATCTACTGCCCATTTGTGTTTTAAATCTACTGCCCATTTGTGTTTTGATTTCTTTTCTAGAAATTCATGTTCCTTTAGGCTATTTTACTGAGCTATAACTTAAAGCTCCCAAGTCATTGACAGTGTAGCGATGACTTGCTGTTGGTATCTTCTCACAGTTTTGATATTTCCCTCTGGGATGTCAACATTTTGTAGAATTTAAAGTTACAAAACTAGCTATATTAGTTTGCTTTCTATTGCTGTACTAAACACTATGAGTAAATTCGACTTGGGAAAGAGTTTAGTCTTCCACATCACAGTCCCATGCTGAAGGAAGCCAAGGTAGGAACTCAAAGCAGGAATCCAAAGGCAGGAACTGAGGCAGAGGCCATGGAGAAGTGCTGTACATTAGCTTCTCCTCCCACTTGTTTTTGTTTTTACACACTACAGGACCTCAATCTCAGGGTGGCACCACTCACGATGAGCTGGGCTCTTGCACATCTGTTATCAGTTAAGAAACTGCTCCAAAGTCTGATGGATGGAGGCATTTTCTCAGTTGAGGTTCTCTCTTCCCAGAGGACTCCAGATTGTGTCAAGATGGCAAAACTAACAAACAAGCACACTAGCTTAGTGAAGATGCTGATCAAGAAAAAAACAACAACGCACAAAACAGTGAGAGCAGAGAGAGCACCAGCTACTAGCCCAAAGCTGAGCATCACGAGCGTTGCTCCTCTGCCTTAGTGATTAAGGATAGGCTCTATCCTCTGACCCCCAGTCACACATCATCAGCAAGCCCAGAACTATTACAGCTTTAGAATTGATGTGTTCTTCCATGGATGGAGAAGCAAAGTTTTAATGAGACAGTCATTTTAACACACTGAAAGCTGTTTCTTCATAAAACACTAATAACCAAGATAAGTAAGACTTCCAACAAGTTACATTAGGAAATCTGCACAGAGTTCTTAATGAAGTGGCAAAGATAATTATGAATTTCTAATTAACTACTTAATTGCTATAAATTAGTAAACCTCCCAGCTTGGCTAGATTTTACTGAGTTTTGTACTGAAAAAAAAATAAAAACCCACAACACTCTCTTCAACTTTCTTATTACACTGTCAGTATAATTAACCATTTCCTTATGCTACTGACCTTTTAAAAAAGACATTTAATTATTCTTATCTGTTACCTATTATTTTTAGTCATCAGAATGAAATAATGGCTTCAGCAGGCAACCAGCATCTTAGTTACAAGTCGGATCTATGTAAATTATGGAATATTGAGTCACAGAGGCTTGAGACTAATGCAGCCTATTTCTTAAATAGATGGGAAACCATCTCTAACTCTATTACCAGGAAAGGGAAATTATCAGCTAATACTTTATGATATGTTCCGAGCCTTGTTATGCATTAATGCATTTTTCTCATTATCGTCTCTTCATTATAAAAGAGATAAGTGCAATTGTAACAGGACAATTGCCACCTGCAATTAAGCCAATGAAGGGGAAAAGGTTAAGAATCCAAAGCAACCTTTAGAGTACTGAGAAAGGTTAGTCAATGGGCACCAAGTCACAGGCAGAGAAAAGAGAAGTTTGTCAGTGCTCTTGGACAGCCAAGGGACTCTAGGAGCTAGAGTGTATTGTATGTCCAAAGTGGAGAGAAAGGAGCTCAAGGATTTCCCCACAAAGAAAGGGAAAATGTTTGAGGAGAGAGATGTGTTTATTACACAGTGTTTGAATGCCTCGAAACGTAACACGGTCTTTCATCAACACGTGTTTTCTTAGGGTTTCTGTTGCTGTGATAAAAACCACTATGAGCTCTGAACTCACAGAGACTGAGGCAGCACACTCAGCATCTGCATAGATTTGCCCCAGGACCTTCCAGTTTAGTGTGTGTGATGGCTATTCTTGGTTGTCAACTTGACTACACCTGAAACGAACTAAAATCCAAAAACTGGAGGGTCACACCTGTGACAGATTTTTGCTTAATTTGAAGTGGGCAGATCCACTTTTAATCCGGATTGATGGAGAGTCACACCTTTAATCTGGATCTCTGAGGTGGGAAGACCCGCCTCTAATCTGGGCAACACCTGCTGGAAGCCTAAATAACAATTTGGAAGAAGGAAGTTTTTGTTCTTTGCCTGGTTGTTTTCACCTTGCTAGCAAGTTCAGTCCTTCACTGACCCTGCAGCCCACTTCTTCAGGATTTTGGCATCTACTGAAGACCAGCTATAAATTTTGTTATTCTATAAATCCTAATGCCATGTCTTTTTGGGATTTCTGAGTGTGTGAACTAGTGGGTCTCTGATTCTCTTGGGTTCTTTTCCTTCTGTTCTTTTTGTCCAACTCTGATGTCTTAGTTTTGTTTTATCTTATTATATTATTATCCCTTAAAGGCCGGTTTGTTTCTAAAGAGAGACAGAGGGGGTGGGTACAGATAGGAAAGGATGTATGTAGGAACTGGGAGGAGTAGAGGGAGGAGAAACCATAATTAGAATAAATTATGCGAGGAAAAGAATCTATTTTCAATAAAAGGAAAACAAAGCAAACCCAATGAGCAAACAGGGGAGGAAAGGGTTTAATTCATCTTAGGGTTTGTAGTCCATTATCCAGAGAAATTAGGATGGGGACTTAAGGAGGGAGAAACTGAAGTAGAAGCCATGGAGGAGCACTGCTTACTGGTTTGCTTTTCATGGCTTCCTCATCTTGCAGGACCATCCAGCCAAGAATGACTCTACCCTTGGTGAGTTGGGCCCTCCCACACCAATCACACACACACACACACACACACACACAACACACACACACGAACACACACACAATGCTCCCATAAGTTTGCCCACAGGTCAATCAGGAAAGGGCATTTTCTCAGCTGACATTCTCTTCCTAAATGACTCTAGCCCGTGTCAAGCTGACATTAAAAACTAGCCAGCACACGTGTACTCTTTTGTGTCTGCTTAAAAATTAATTTAAATGAAACAATCTTTTTAACTTACTGGACTTACTCACTGCGTCTTGAAACAACAATTCATTGATCCCTTTTTGGCAACTGTGGGAATGAAGAATTGTATGGTGCAAACACAATTTAAAATTTCAGTCCAGCGAAATTCATAAAAGGGATCAATGCTTCTTTCATAAGTAGTATAACGTCAGTGCTTGACACTGTTGTGTGGGTGTCCCTCCTTGGCTTCATAAATATTTACTATTTCCAAGTACAGTTTCCATTGGCTCATACTTGAATTTATTATTTTATTTAAAACCCTTTTATTGCTTGAACAACATAATCCAGAAAGAAAGACAAACGATGTCTCTGGAGATTTGAACGCTGTGAGAACCTGTTCCATGTGCAATAGTGTTGGGGTCCCACACTGGGGTACATATGTCAGGCTCCAACCTTGATGGGGTTCGCACGTTCCAGGGTAGGAATGTGCTGTTTAGAAATATTAGGTAAGAGGAACAGAGATACAAAAGAAAAGGAATAGAGATGTAGAATAGAACCAGGAGGGCAATCGAGTGAATACTGAATTCACCTGCATTTATTTTCCATATGCTTATATACCCCAGTCCAAGGGTAGGGGAGAAGGCAAAAGACAGCTTTGACACAATACAAAGAACAGAGCTATCACCTTCTTTAATACCTGAAACATCAAGCAACTGTATTCTGAGTTAAGCATTCTGTTGTTTAGGCAGGACATGTAGTGACCACACCTTAGACCAAGCATCCTGTAGGCAGCACCTCTCTTAATCAAATTTCCTGTCATAACCTTGAAGGAGCAGGAATAAGCTTGAATTCTCTGACCATTGCTCAGAAGTCTGTGGGCTTCTACATAATACAAGTGTGACTGTTGTCAGCCTCACTGTAGTGTCCTAGCAGTATGGGTATGGAGGAGACCCAAGTCTGTTTAGTTTGTCCTTCCAGGGGAGGGTGGCTGAATTACCAAAACTGCAGAAGTTGGACCAACAATGGGGCTCATTGGATAAAGAAATTGGCATGCAGAACTCACAAGCTGAGTTCCATTCACAGACTCACAAAATGACAGGAGAGGGCTGACTCACTACAGTTGTCCTCTGACTTCCACATGTGCAACACATACACATATGCATATACACACATACACATATGCATATACACACATACACGCACACACATATACACACACATATGCACACATACACATATGCACAATACACATATGCACATATACTCACACATACACATATGCATATACACACATACATGCACACACATACACACACATACTCATATGCACAGACACATACATGCACACACACATATACACACATACACACACATACCCACACACAAGAATATGAACACACATAGTAAATAAATGAATGAATAGTCTTTAAAAACCCAGAAAGTTGATGAAATGTATTTTAGATTTGTTTATAAACATTTGTCTGTGGTGCTCATAAGAATGGAACCAAGGATCCGGAACTGGAAATGAATATGAATACTATTTATTCTTCATGCCCTGTGTGGACCTTTCAAGTCACTGAACTCTTTAGGTCTCAATTTCATTAGCTACTCATTTTACCCACTTACAGTGTGTTGAACAGTTTGCATAAATAGTGTGTATATATCCCTGAGGAGGTTGCTAGTGATTTGATTAGGTTTTAAATTAACATTACTAACTTGTGCAACATGCCTATCATATCTGAGATGAGATAACACTGTCTTCTAAAAGTTCAGCAGAAACAACTTTTAAAAATGCTCTGAGAGTCAAGAAAGCCTGAGACATCATGTTGAGGTAGGACCAAGGCCCTCCCACCTATCTCTAGGGTGAGAAAGGTGTCCCTCCATAAAGAATGGGATCCAAAAACCCAGCCCAAGCACTAGGGATAAATACTGTTCCCTCTTTCATTGACCCCAGAGACTGCCGAAGCCACCCGCCTAGTTTGGTCCCCTGCAGGTTCCCCCACTATCAGTCTGGAGTCAGTGAGATCCCAGTAGCTCAGGTCAGCTGTTTC
Organism: Microtus agrestis; assembly: GCA_902806775.1. Taxonomy (NCBI): domain Eukaryota; kingdom Metazoa; phylum Chordata; class Mammalia; order Rodentia; family Cricetidae; genus Microtus; species Microtus agrestis. The sequence goes on along the minus strand of CADCXT010003338.1, from coordinate 68,631 downwards.
TGTGGGTATCCTCATCATGGTCTTGACCCCTTTGCTCCTCCTTCTCTTTGACTGGAATCTGGGAACTCAGCTCAGTGGGTCTCTGTATCTGTTTCCTTCAGTTGTTGGATGGAGGTTCTATAATGACAATTAAGATAGCCACCAATCTTTATACAGGGGAGGGTCAGTTCAGGCACCCTCTCCATTATTGCTTAGGGTCTCATCTGGAATCATCCTTATAGATTTCTGGAAATTTTCCTGGTGCCAGGTTTCACACTAGCCCCATAATGACTCCAACAATTAAGATATTGCTTTCTTAGCTGGAGAGATGGCTCAGCGGTTAAGAGTACTGCTTGCTCTTCCAAAGGTCCTGAATTCAATCCTCAGCAACCACATGGTGTCTCACAACCATCTGTAATGAGGTCTGATGCCCTCTTCTGGCCTTCAGGCATATATAATTAAATTCTATACATAATAAATTAAAAAAGATATTGTTTTCCTCTCTCTCTCTCTCTCTCTCTCTCTCTCTCTCTCTCTCTCTCTGTCTCTTTTGCATATGTTCCCTCATGTTCTTCTCCTCCCTCCCTTTCTCCTCTTCTCCTCCCTTTCTACTCTCCCTTCTCCCAGCCTCCATGCTCCCAATTCTTGTCTCCCCATGGGAAGCCTTACCTGTTCTGAGGAGAGGATGGGTGCCCTGGTGCCTCATGAACATTAAATTCATGTCAACTAGAGGGTTGGGTGAAGATTCTAGATTTTTCAACCACATTCAGTTTTTTCTTTTGCTCTGACATTATTCATTAATATCCCATTTTTTTAATGTGACCCAGCTTCCATAAAACCACACCACACAACAATGCTTCATTCCTTGTCAGATTATTGGGGCTAAAGCATGGTTTTCTTTTCTTAAAATTGTTTTTATTGAACTATATATTTTCCCTGCTCCCTTTCCTTCCTCTCCCCTCCCCTCTATCCTTTCCCATGATCTCCGTGCTCCCAGTTTACTCAGAGATCCCATCCTTTTCCATTTCCCTTGTAGATAAGTCCATTTATGTTTTCTTAGGGTCCTCCTTGTTGTCTAGGTTCTCTGGGATTGTGAATTGTGGGCTTGTTTTTCTTTGCTTTATGTCTAAAAGCCACTTATAAGTGAATACATGTTATATTTGTCTTTCTGGGTCTGGGTTACCTCACTCAATATGATATAGTAGCAGGATGAGGCTAGGTTCAGACTGTGTGTTGATGATGGGTGATAGTCTTTCCCTTCCTGCCCCAGGAAAGGGTTTCCTCAGTACCAATGTACGCAGGGATCATGAGTTCTGTCAGCTACTAGATAAAATCACCCCAGAGCAGCTGCCACAACTCCCATGCCCTAGTCTGTGCAGTTGCTTTGATGAGCAGTGCACTGTGTTCTCAGGTACAAAAATGTTTCAAAGCAGGTTTATTGGCCAACCTTTATTTAAGCTGGTCTCTGAAATTTTCTTCATATTAGAACAGAGACTTCTCATAAGGGGATATATTAGGGATATTTTATGATTTTCATCTGCCTGATGCTGGGAGTTTATGCTTCTACTGTTGAAGGAGGTCATGAGGCAGAAGAAGACCAGGTGGGGATATACATGGGTGACAGAGGAATACAGAGGCTATGGTTTACAGAGCCAGTATAGGACATTAGTGGAGATAGAATCTCAGCTTCAGAAAGCAGAACTGGCATTCTCATCAATCACAAGTAAAACATAACAAAAGAAGAAACGTTATGCTCGCCACTAGATGGCAGTGTAGTGTAAGCAGAGGGAAACGTCTTTTCCCAGCTTCTGGTTCTCCCACAGCTGGAGAAAGATGCTCCACAGCTTCTTCCACAGCAGGGGAAAGAAATCAGGCTAGCTAGGGCCGCCAGTGTGGAGAGGAGGGCCAATCCAGATTCCTTTCAGGGCGGGCTAGTCCTGGGCAGGCTGAGTGAGCATCTGTGCATCCCTACTTGGTACTAGCTGTAGAAGTCTGCCAAGATGCTTCTGTCCTCTCTGTAAGGTCCCAGTTTCAACATATACCAAGCACATGAATATTACCGTCTTCATGCAGTTGTGCTATAAACATATATGATCTTTGTCATTTTAAGACATGGGGTGGAACAGGCAAGCAACTGCTTCCTTCCTCCATCTCTTTGCCTGGAAAAGAAATAAAATTTGTTTTGCATCTGAATTTTAATCTCTAGAAATGCTTGTGATACAACCAAGTGACTTAGAATGTAAAGACAGGTGATGTTTTTTTCTTTACTGTGCTTTGGTTTTGCTAGGACGTCTCAAGACCTTCCCTCCTGCTGCCTGTATTCTCTTCCTCACTTCCGCGTTACAATCGAAGTTCATTTCCCATGGGAATAATGCTCAACTTTCATGGCGGTCTGAAATCCTAGACCAACATTTCTGATCGTGACCTAGGCTGGAGGTCACAATGGGCACTGCAAGGCTTGGAATTCCCTCTTCTGCTTGCATGAAGCTGGCATTCAGTTTATAGACACACAGAGAGTGTTACTCAAATAGCAGAATTCATCATTTCAGAGTCGAAATGTGACCATGGAAGATGCAGCCACCCAGAATGTACAAATGTGACCTTATTTTGACAAATAAAGCTTGCAATCATAATTAAGATAGGATCCTTAGTTAAGGTTACTCTAAATTATCTACGACCCTCACAGACAGGCAGGCATCTGTAGATCGTGACTGTGGATTCTAGAAGAGACAAGGTCTCTTATCAGAACATTTTAGTAGGATTCTGTTTGACTTGGTCCATTCCTTTCTGAATTCTCATAGATCCTTTTGCTATAGGCTTAATTATCCCAACTTTACATTTCTGGAAGTTTTAGCTCAAAACCTTCAATTGTCTCAGGGACAAGGAGCCCATTTATGTTTTTTGAAATACAGCCATTTCCACCCGAGTGTAGTGCTTAAATTCATGGTCAAGCCCTTTCCAGGTGTCTTAGCTGCAGTTCTGCTGCTGTGCTATATGCCATGATCAGAGCAACGTGAGGAGGAGTTTCTTTTTATTTTACTTAGACTTCCTTCTGAAATACTCTGTTTTTATATTGACTGCTACCAGTATAAACCAAGGTGACTAGGATTGTTCTCCAGGTGAGGCCACCTACTCAGGTGATCCTGATTTGTGGGAAGTTAGCATTAAAACCAGCTACAGGACCAAGTGTCTTTCTCCTTTGTTCTCACTTGCAGGCTGGGGTCCTGTTCTTACACCATCTTTTGATGGACGGCTGTTTGCTCAATTCCCTACCTTCACAGGGTGTTCTAAACTACTGCATACTTATTTGAGTCAGGGCCATGATGAGTTTCCTGGCTCTATGGAAGCAGTGCATATGGAAGGCTTACCTTCCACTTTCCCAAATATTGAACTTTTGGACTAGGTTATTTAAGAATGCTTGCTTTGAGAGCTGTGTCTTGGTAGAGAACCAGAAGACCACGTCTGGGTGTTCTGAAGTGCTGCTAGAATAGGTGTGGTCTGGGACCCAACCAGGCTTCATCTCTAGGCCCAAGCTGTGTTTCATGTTTTGCACACTCATCACCACCAAGAGGGAGTGTGCACACCAAGAATGTCTTCCACTCCACAGAAGGCATGTCTCTAGGAGAAAATTCTGCAGGAGCTTTGGGGAACAGTCTTATTTGGATAAGGAACTATGAAGACTGGGCACTGCATCCTGGTCTGAGAGCGGATGGAGTTACCTCTGTGGACATGTTCATTGGCCCCCTGCAGTCTCATTCCATTGTACAGAGCATGCTCTGAGATGAGTAGGGGGTGAAGCCTTATAGATGAGTCTAAGGGAAGCAGCGCCCAGGGTTTCATTAGAGCCTGGATTCCCTACATAAGGAACACCGTGACAAATGACAGACAAGGGGCATTGTCCTCATGTCAAGCTGTTGTTTGGAGTTGGTTCTATTCAGCCCTTTAGGATTACTGCCATAGTACTTAGTGTTTCTTTGGAGACACAAGACCTCGAGACCTCCATTTCCAGAGTATATAATGTCAAACACAATCTCTTTTACAAAGGACATTGCTGTATGTTATTTGAAATCATTGTGCATTTGAAACAAAGGAATGCATTTGTGAATGATGGAATTTCTAGATACAGTGGGAACTTCCTTGTTAGGTTTTCAATGTCTTTGCCAGCCTTATGATAACAGATAGCCCCCAAACATAGTAGCTTAAGGAAGTATTCGCTGAAGACCTGTTGGGACAAGGTATTAAGACGTTAACAGATACATGCATCATATGAAGACTGGGGGAGAATTCTCCCCTTCCACTTCCAGCTTCGGGTGTCTCTGCTCCTTGGTCTTTGGTTGCATGATTGTGTTACTGCAGCCCCTAGCTCCATCTCGATATGGCCCTTCTTGTAACTTTCCTTGTTCTGACTAGTGACCATGTGACCACGTCACTTATGGAACTCTTTAGATTTTCTAGGATGAAGCATGTCATGGAATAGAGCCAAAGGATGGAACACACTCAAAAGCATCAGTTGTCTCAAGAACTGAAGGAAACGTTTACCTGTGCTGAGCTCTGTACACACACAAGCCTATACGATGGAGCATCTGTAGAATTCTCATGATGAGAGGCTATCTGAACATATAGTTACAGGAAAAATCCATCACGAGGAAATCTCAATACTGAATATCTACGCCCCAAATACAAGGGCACCCCCATATGTAAAGGAAACACTTCTAAAGCTTAAATCATACATTAAACCCCACACACTAATAGTGGGAGATTTCAACATTTCTCTCTCACCACTGGACATAGCAGCATTGTTGTCATAGCCAGATCCTGGAAACAACCTAAATGCCCCTCAACTGAAGAATGAATAAGGAAAATGTGGTACATTGACACAATGGAGTACTACACAGCAATAAAAAAATGACAGCTTGAATTTTGCCGGAAAATGGATAGAGCTAGAAAAAATTATTTTGAGTGAGGTAACCCAGACACAGAAAGACAATTATCACATGTACTCACTCACATGTGGTTTTTAAACATGAAGCAAAGAAAGCAAGCCTACAAACCAAAATGCCAGAGAACTTAGACAACAACGAGGACACTAAGAGAGTCTTACATAGATCTAATCTACATGGGACGTAGAAAGTATAAAAAGACATGATCTCCTGAGTAAATTGGAAGCATGGGGACCTTGGGAGTTGAAGGGAAGAGGAGGGAGGCAGGGAGGGAAGCAGAGAAAAATGTAGATCTTAAAAAATCATTAAAAAAGAGATTTGTTCTGTTGTTTTAATTTTGTGTCTCTGGGTGTGTGCAGATGAGGTGTGGAGCCCAGAGACACAGGGTCCCCATGGAGCTGGAGCTGCAGGTGGCTGGGAGCTGCCCCTCCTGGGTGCTAAGAATGAAATGCAGACCCCTGCAGGAGCAAAACATTTCTGCAACCAGTGAGCCACTGCTCCAGTCCACTCAGGAATCTTGAATATCAGAGTGCTTTAGGAGAAAAAGGTAAGTGTTTTATGGTGAAAGTTGTGATAAGTTATTTCCTATTGCAAAAATGTGGTAAATTAATATAGTAAATAAACATATAGCAAATAAAATAATATAGTAAACTAAGTGTTTTAACTGGCATATTCTATTAGATTCTGTTCTTTTTTTATAATATCTGGAGAGATCCTTAGACATTTGGGAATGATGACGAGAAAGGATTTATTTTTGATAGCTCAGAATTTCTTATTCTGTCCTTGAAATAAAACCTGTTTATTTCCTCTGTGGATAGTTTCCCCTAGGAGCTGTCATGTGGTGGCTGGGGCGATTGCTTTCTGGTACCCTGATCTTTATAGCCACTATGGAATATTTTTGCTTCCTAGCCATAATTACCAAAGCTTATGCTTTATGTAATAAAATACCAAGCATTTCTAAGCTAAGGCTTGTACTCTGGTGAAGTCTGTAGAAGGTCAGCCTGCTTGCTGTGGGCACTACCCAGCAGGGCAGGCAAGGCAGGGTTTCTTTCTCATGCCCACCTTCTGTCTGGACCTCCTGTGTTCACTCTGTTCCCTCCACCAGTTGACTCTTCTCAGCGCTGAGGCACTGGGGCGGTGTTCAGAACCATGACTCTCCTCTTTTGACTTGCAAGGAGAGACTTTCCAATTAGGTCATAGCTACATATCGATTCTCTATTAAATAGAAACATAAATACCATTTTATTTCCTGTGTAACACTATTAAGCATCGTCTCTGTCTCCAGCAGTCCAGGTGCTGTGATTTCTGCTGTTCCTCAAAGCTGAACCACACAGCATCGCATCTGGGAGGAAAGGCGAGAGTGACAGATAGTGGAGCACCGGACAGGATACTGCAGCTGGATGAAAATGGACAATACGGGTCCCTCTCTCAGGCCTCAGCCACTGAGACATTTCTTGGGAGACTGTCAACTGTCCGAGGATGTATGCAGGGCTCTGAAAAGGCAGGGAACGCGCTAAACATCAGAGTCCCAGAAGAGGACCTGCCCTTTCCCTTGAGTGTTGCTCATGAACATGCAGCACGTTTCAGAACAGGATGAGGTACCTGGCATCCAGGGGAAGCTTGCGGGGCTGTGCCATCAATATGCTGTCACTGTAACAAAATGGCTGAAATAGTCAAACTACACAGAGTAGAGGTTTATGAGCCCTCATGGTCAATTGACCTTGTTGCTTTGGACATGTGATGAGGCAACACGTGCTGATGAGAACACATCCTGGAATGAAATCACCTACCTCAAAAAATAAGTACATGAAAACAAGATAGAGGTGGGTGGTCCTTGGACTTCCCACTGGGCAGGGAACCCTGATTGCTCTTTGGGCTGACGAGGGAGGGGGATTTGATTGGGGGAGGGGAGGGAAGGGGAGGCAGCGGTGGGGAAGAGACAGAAATCTTTAATAAATAAAAAAAAATAAAAAAAAAACACAAGAAGGTCCAATACAGAACCCAGGATCCCACATTCACTTGGAGGCACACCCTCGATGACATAAGGCCTCTCAGTAGGACCTGTTTTCCAATAGCAGCACCCTTCATGTAGAGACCTCTGGGGCCTTGGGGCATCCAATTACAGAAGAAGGTGTGTCTCAGCAGCTGACCTTCACCTGCAGTCAGCCTCACAGCAGCAGCAGGACCGGTGTTGTCTCAGCTCTGAGCACCACAGCCTCACGTTCCACCCAGCCTCTCATCTCCTGGTCTTTCTGATCACTGTTCCCTTGACACAGAAAATCAGAAGAAAATTTAGTTCCCTGCCAAGAAGTCTTCTAATACTGCTGTCCAAAATTAGGACAAACTTTTCTCCAGACATAGTCTCCACCCTGCACCTCATAAGGAGCCCCAGCTGAGGCTTACTTACCTGTTGTGAGGCAATTGGAAAGAGGACTAAAACCCCGCAATTAAAGAGATAAGTATTGGAATACAAAGGATTTAAGTTAAAAGTCTCTCTTTACTTAGATATTTTATGTTGAGCGATCGGTAGATTCTGGGGCTGAGTGGCCTAGTTTAGAGGCTCTCCTGCCACCCAGGACTGTGTCAAGCTTGCTGTCCTTACTCACTACAGAACTCACTGATCTCACCTGTGAAACATGGGCAGAAACTTCACTGGTAAGTGCTTTTTCCAGCAGCGTGTGAGAACTGAGCCAGTCAGAAGGCCTAAGCCTTTCATTACAAATCATCACCCAAAAATAGGAAGCACTCGACAGAGGCTAACAATTACTGTGGTTATTGGGCCCCCACAGCCTGTGTCTCTTTTGCAATAAACACAGTGTTTGGTTTGGTGAGTGAACCTAAGCTCATAGGCGAGCATAGGCTCAGGTGTGTGATCACTTGGGCCCCAGTTGGTGGCCCTGTTTATGAGGTTATGGAACTTTCAGGAGGAGCCTTGCTGGAGGAAGTATGTCAGTGAGTGCAGGCTTTAAGGGTTTGCAGCTTCACCCCACTTCCTCTTCCGTGTCTCGGCTTCTTGTGTGTAGATGAAAACATGATCTGGCAGCTTCCCACTCCTGCCACCAAGCCACACGTTAGAGTGGACTCTACGCCTCTGGACTCACAAGCCAAAATAAACCCTTTTTTTTCTTTATATTGCTTTTGGTCATCACAGCAATAAGAATGTAACTAATACAGATAACATGAACCACACTGATTTTTCTTAAAAATAAATAAAATATCTAGATTATTTAGCATGGTACATGACATACTAAACAAATATATTTTTAGTTTCAGGAAGTATCGAAATATTAATATCTAAATTTCTTAAGCAACTGATTCTCAATTTTATTGAAGGCACTGTCTGCATCTTTTGAGATGATCATGTGATGTCTATCAATTTGCTTATGTTAAACCAGCCTTGCATACTTGGTGGAAAGTTAGTCACGTTTTTTGATGCCATACTGAATTCAGCTTGCAATATTTCACTGCAGATATTCATGTCTACATTCATCAAGGAAATTCTTCTACAGTTTGCCCTCCCATATCTTTAGCCGGTGTTTTGTAAAAGCGTGGTACATGCGTGAAAGGATAAGTCTGGAACATTACTTCCACATGAGAGGAAATATTTCTAGAATACTTTAAGGAATGGTTGCTAATTCTTTTTTTCTGCTCTGAAAGCATAAGTAGTGAATTCATCATTTCTTAAGCTTATCTTTGTAGATATTTTATTTAGTGCTTCAATTTGATTGTTCTTTATAGATATATATTGTTTATATATTTCATTCTATTTTGGCAGGTCATATGTGTTTACACACGAGTTTCTCTAGACTTTCTAGTTTCTTAGAATAAATATTTTCAAATTACTCTCTCATGATCTCTGTATTTCAGTGGCATCTTATTAAATCTACCTTTTTATTTCAAATTATACTAATAATTTGCACCATCTCTTTCACCTTTACCTGGGCAGTTGGGTTGAAGGTTTGCCCAGGGTGTTTATTTATTCACAGAACGAACTATGAGCTTCGTTGATTGACATTATTTTCGTCTCTGTTTCATTTGTCTGTGCCCTGATTCTCACTTTTATTAGTTATGCAGTTTCAGCTCATCCTTGCTTTGGAGGTATATTTTGAAATATACAGGGGAGTTGGTTATTTATTTGAAATCTTTGCCTTTTCTTTTCAAGTGCATGCTGTCATGGCTACAAGTTACCTTTTAGAACTGCCTTTGCTGTGTCCCAGAGTCCCTGGAAAGTTGTGTTTTAATTTTCTTTGGGTTCTAGGAGGTGTGAAATTTCTTTATTGCTGTTTCAATTGCTCTCTTACCTTTTAAAGGTGTGTTGTTCCGTCTCCATGCATTTACCTGGTTTCTATTGACTTCTACTTGTATTTCATAATGATTTGATCAAAGATAAATCACGTCAATTTTGATATTCACTAAGACTTGCTTTATGGTTTAAAATAGGGTTTACTTTGTAGAACGTTCTACAAGCTGCTACAAACATGGTGCAGATGTACATTATATTCATTTGACCTCTGTAAGTCTGATCTTTTGGGGGTTGGGTCAGGTCATGAACTGAATATAGTTCTCAAAGAAGTACAAATGGCCAATGAATACGTGAAAAATTGTTCAATCTATTTAAGCATCTGTGAAAGGTAAATTGAAACTTCATTGAAATTCACTTTACCCAGCCAGAATGGTTCTCAGGAAGTAAACAAAACAGAGCTGGCCAGGATGCCATAAGGCTGCTGAACCCTTATATACTATGGATATGAATGCAAATTAGTGTAGGATTATGTCAGTTCGTATAGACCAGAGTTCCTTTAAACTATTCCAAACGGAGCTTGCATGTGCTCCGACTGTTCCCTTCCTGAATGTGCATTAAAAGGCAGCAAAGCCAGCACACAGACACCCTTGTACCAACATCCAGTGTGACACTATTAACATTGCCTCACACTAGGACACAGTCTTGCTGCCTAGGTGTGCACTGACAGACGAATGGGTGAGCAAATCATGGTGCACGTACAAGGACAGGTGTTATTCAGCCACAAAGAAGAATGAAATTATGTCATCTGCAGAAGAAATGAAAGTAACTGAAGATCTTCCACTAAGTGACATCAGCCAGGTTCAGAAGGACTAACATCCTGTTTTCCTTCCTATGAAGAATCTCCATTGTTTCTTTTTAAAAAAGCAAAATGGAAGTTGAAATAGAAGAGGACAATTTGAGGAGTGAGAGTGATCAATAAGGCAGGGGAGGTAATGAGGACTGAACATGCCTGAAAGTATTATAATGGCCTCCCTTATTGTATACAACTCATATACTAATAAGAAAAGAAAGCTATTTTGTATAATTTATATTTATGAATATAACTTCTTCAACAAGAGAGATTTAAAATATTGGTAAATTAAAATATAATTAATTCTGTGATTGAATGGCTAACTAATGGCCAAATATCAAAAGGATATTTCCAGTATGCTCTCTGGAAATAGCTACCAATAAATTAAGTTTGTACACAAAATTAAGTATGTGCCATTCCCTCTAATTTAATACACTGGTGATGAGTGGAGGAGGTAGAAAGGAAGGGGAAACCTGGAACACAATGAAAATCAAAACATGCAAATCCCTCTCACAGGAGAGATGAGGGAAAACTGTATCATACCTCATTTGTCTTATATAGGGTATATATATTCATTCCCACCATAATTGTATTTGATATTTATTTTAAAAAAGTATGGAGTTTTCCTGTTGAAGGTCAGAAACTAATTTAAAAATCACTGTAGATTTTAGGCTGTATTCCCAAATCTATAAATGTCTTTCATTCTAATCAGCTACTCTGTACCATCAGAATCTAGACATATGTGAATTGTTTTTCCCTGTGAATTATATTTTAGATGGTATTTCTTGACATTGTCAATGCAAATGTTTCTGATATGCATTATTTAACAATTCCCTTTTATCCCATTTTTGAAATGCTAAGAGAGAAGCCCATGGTCTCTTAGTCTTCAGTTTCTATGAGCTGGACGAGAGGCCTAACACTGAACAACTTATATGAGTAGTTTCTTCATACCCTGACTTAATGAACACTGTCTGGAACAGGTATAATGGATTATGAAAAATGCTGTGGAATCCCTGAAGGTGGCAGGCAACAGAAATGCTACAGGTCCCCAAGTGTTGGTTGAAGGCCCTGTGGCAGCAGGCCCTGAGAGCAGCCAGTCCCAGGCAGGGAAGCTGGAGGTCCCTGAGCTGTGGCTGGTCCTGTTCAGGGAGACACATGGCAGTGGCAGGCAACAGGAGACCATGCTGCAGGTCTCAGGCAGCTGGTCCAGAGTGGTAAGCCACGTGGCAGTGGCAGGCAAGAGACAGACAAATAGGCATGCCATGCAGAATGAGGTTGGATATTTATTAAGCGGGTTATGGAAGGGAAGGGGGAGAATGTTAGAAGAGAGAGAGAGAGAGAGAGAGGGAGAGAAGGGAGAGATGGAACCTGCCTCTCTGAGAGGAAGATGGAAAAAGAGAGAGAACTCAGACTGGAAGCTGAAGATCAGCCTGTCTCAGCGAATGGGGGAGGGAGTGGGCATGACTTGTCTCTTAAAGAGACAGAACAATCATTCCATTCCCATCTCTTTTTTATAATAAAAAGGTGAAAGTTTGGGCACCACAGGTTAAAGGAATTGGGGCAGCAGATTCTCAAGACTTTTTCCTGCTTATTTGTGGGCATCATCTTTGGGGGGAAACTGCAAAGGCTAGGTGCTGGTCACATCCTGGCATAGCTGGTCTCTTTGCTCCTGTCCGGTGTTTGTGGTATGGAAATGTCTAGTGTCTCTTACACCTGTTTAAGGTATTGGCAGAACAGAGGAAAAAGTTGAATTAAGGGAATTGAGGGGGGGATGTACTTGACCTGTTTAAGGTGGATCCTTCAATTTGGCTTCCTGGAACTCACAAGAATTCTTTGGGTTTGTGAAAACAGAAGTTTTAGACATACCGGTTATACATTATATAACCAGTAGCATATTTATGTCAGAATGACTATGACCGATATTTTTGCACAATGAAAAGTATTTTTAAGACTATGGAAGGCAACATGAGAGAAAAATTTGATAACTGTATTTGTCCTCACACCTTTAAACCTTGTAGGTCTTATGATTATATTTTGCTGAAATTTGTTGGGTGAGATTGTCCTTTTAAACTGACAAAACCTCTCAGCTGTCAAACTGCATCAGAGATCTTTGAGAAGGATAAAATTTTACTTGAGTTATGGGTTAAAAAACAATAGAGAACTTACTTGGTTGGCACCTAGAGCCACTCCTAGGGTCCTCCATGGTCACTGTCTTTTGCTGTTTAGATCAGGGCCTGCCGGACTTCAGAAGATCTGGTGGGCTGAGAAATCTGTAGGAAGGCAGGCCTACCTTTTCCTGAGTAGCTAGGCGGTCAATTCTAGCGATTCTGTCCATGGCAGGTGATCTTCAGTTCATATGGAAGACAGTTTTGCTCAGTGGTCAGTGCTTGCCAGTTGCAGCGAATTGTAGATGGACTTTTTTTTTTTTTTTTTAGGAAATAGAGTGCTGCTGCTAGGAGCCAGCCTGTCTCTTTTTGTTATGAAAAGTTTTTTTTAATAATTAATTATTTAAATGCCATATTCCCCAGATCTCTGAGCAATTGAGGGCTGTCTATCAGGTAACACTACAGTATAGAATCTGACTGGAGAGCTGGGTCTGAGCTTGACTGTACTGGCTCTTAACAGGTAAGATTTACACTAGTAAAAAGACAGAAGAAAAACCTGCTTGCAATAGAAGGTTAACGGCAGAACTGACAATAGTAGAGAACATCTTAATGTATTTTAAATCAGGGTTGGATTAAATATAAGGTATTTTTGTAAGAGACTTAAAAGTACATACCAGTTTAAAACATGAGACTTATTGTTTTGTTGTCTGAAATGAGATGTAATGAACATTAAGCATAGGTGCATTTAAGTTACATGTATGAACACACACAGAGAGTGAACAGGAATTCGGCAAAATGGATACTCTTGGTTGACCCTACCAAAAGCATACCACTGCACAAAATGCACATGCAACAGTCGGCAGGATGAATTTAGAGACAAAAACAAAAGTCAACCGGAGGACCAGGCAATGTATACTTCAGTAAAGATGGCAGGACTTGGTCACCTGACCTGGCTCTCAGTTAAGATGATGACAAGGTCATCCACATAACAGAGTTAACACTGGGGAACCAGGCAAGGAATACCTCAGTAAAGATGGTGGAACTTGGTCACCTGACCTGGCTCTCAGCCAAGATGGCAGCAAAGTCACCTGATCCCAGTCAAAATGGCAGTAGTCACATGTTGTATGGAAAAGCCACAACTTTTGAGCTGTAGGGGTTTTAAGCTTAATAAGAGACCTAGAGACATAATCTTCCCTGTCCCTGAGCCACCATGCCACAAGCCACAAATGGAAAGCAAAAGGCTGGAATTGAAAACAACCAATCTTGTTGGCATAGTGGCAGGGACAGTTTGAGAAAACTCCTTCCATTTGCCTGTGCACTGACAGTAGTCAGAAAGCTTCCATAAAAGTGGAGCTGGAGAAATGGCTCAGGGGTTAAGAGCATTGCCTGCTCTTCCAAAGGACCTGAGTTCAATTCCCAGCAACCACATGGTGGCTCACAACCATCTATAGTGAGATCTGGTGCCCTCTTCTGGCGTGTACATGTTAACAGAACATTATATGCATAATAAATAAATAAGTCTTTAAAATATTAAAAAAAAGTGGAGCTGGCAGGACACCAACAAGTGAGGGTATGAACTGAAGAAGTAGGGGATTAAGGCCTGAGGATTTTGGGCCTCTAAAACGCTTCCCAGGGGGAGGCTGGATTGATGGGTTTGGATGGCTTGTTTCCAATAGCAGAAACCGTGAAAACCTGTGAAACAGGTGACACCACAAGGCTTATAACGGGATGTCGCCCCCTATGGGTGGGGTGCAAATCGGTGCAGACACTGCAGGACCTGCGGGAGGGTGTCCTCTGACCTCCAGGTGGAGTGCTACAGCCTGACTGGATCCGGTCAGGGTGACTCAGAAGTCAGAGAGGCCGGAGGCTGCTCTGAGTAGCTTTTATGGTGAGGGGAAAAAAATATGGAAAAAAAGAGAAAGAAGAATCTGAGGGACCTTGGGCCCCCAGTCAAATGCACCACACAGAGTGTGCAGTGCTAGTGAAGGAGGACTGACCCTGGGTCAGTCCAGTCATGATTTTAGCTGAGGGAAGCATCCAGTGATGAATGTCAGTGAAGGGCACAACCAGGTACAACAATAACCTTGAAGACTGTGGTTGGGGGCAGTCCCCCCATTTCTAGGAACACCAAAGGGTTGCTGGAACTCAACAGTCAATTCCTCAGGTTTGGAGAAATGGTTAAGCTGAGCAGAATGGGGGAACTCACCAACTGAAGTCAGTGGTGTGAGTAGAAATCACGCTGTAGAAATCTCATTCAGGTATAAGGAACATGTGGTTGTGGGGAAAAAATACCTGGTTCAGGAACCTGACGCCAGGAGAGGGACTTGGGGCAGGAGAGCCTATCTGAGTAGTGGCACCAATATAATGAATTATTAAAAATGCTTCGGATTCCTGGCAGCAGCAGGCAGCAGAAACGCTGCAGGTCCCCAAGCGGTGGCAGTGGGCCATGTGTCAGCAGGCAGCAGGCCCTCAGAGCACCCAGTCCCAGGCAGGTCTGGTTGCAGGTCCCTGAACAGTGGCTGGTCCAGGTCAGGGAGACATGTGGCAGCAGGAAACATGAGACCATGATGCAGGTCTACAAAGGTGGCTGGTCCTGGGTGGCAAGTCAATGTGGCAGCAGCAGGCAAGAGACAGACGGATAGGCACACCATGCAGAGTGAGGTTGGATATTTATACAGGGGGTTATAGAAGGGGAAGGGAGAAGGGGAGAAGAGCAGAGAGGCAGAGGCAGAGAGAGAGGGGAGGGAGAAATGAGAAAGAGAAGAGAGAGATGGAAGCTGCCTTTCTGAGAGGAAGACAGAAAAAGAGAGAACTCAGGCTGGGAGCTGAAGATCAGCCTGCCTAAGCCGATGGGGAAGGGAGTGGGCATGGCTTGTCTCTTAAAGAGACAGAACAATCATTACAATCGGGTTTATAGATGACACAGTGAAAATCTAAGATCTCATTTCGAGTTTCCAGATTCATAGGCTCTGGTTGAGGTGGATACAAAGTAGTTGAGAAACAGCATAACCTTTAGCTGTTTACCCTCAGCCCCTGGGATCAGAGATCACTGGGAAGTGAAGAGGAGAGCTGCTGTCTTAGGGGCTGCTTCAATGGAGTGATGCACTGCTCATAGGCACCGGCTCATGATGTCTGTTTTCATTTTCTCACTGAAATTTTCTCACACATCTCTTCTACCTACACGATAGCCATGATGATGTCTCCTTTTGTCAGTGACTGCAGGAGGTCGAGACAAAGTATGGACAATTCTGCCACGTTGAGGTTAGTTAGGAACTGTGACTTTGCTATGTCTGTTCCTGTTATGTGCAGTTATGTAAATACCCCAAAGGATGGTGTGATATGTATAAGAATGGTCCCACAGGCTCAGTCATGAAAGAATGGAACTCTGATGTGATTAGAATGTTTGGGAGGTGTGGCCTAGCCTTAGAGGAAGTATGTCACTGGGAAGGTGGACTTTCTGGTTTCAGGCCAGAGCTGGTGTTTCTTTGTCTCTCTGCCTATGGAACAGGATGTAGAACTCTCTGCTACTTCTCCAGCACCATGGTTGCTTGTGTGCCATCATGTTCCCTGCTATGATGATAATGGACTGACTTCTTAAACTGTAAGCAAGCCCTGAATTAAATATTTTTTTTACAAGAGTTGCTTTGGTCATGGTGTCTCTTTTTACAGCGAGAGAACAGTGACAGATGGGTCGGATTTAGAGACATTCTCAGGGATTTGAAATCTGAATGTGTTTGTCATGTGGAGGGGAAAGGAGTGAATAACAGGAGCAGAAGTTCCATACTGACAGTGTCAAAGGCTAGGGACATTTGTGACAGGACCTGTAAGCATGGGTCTGTGCCAACTTGACTAAGGTCAGAGAGTTGGAACTTCTGTGCCTTCAAGGTTATTGTCAACAGCTCAGATAGCAGGAAAGGCTAATATCCAGACCTGGTATTTCAGATTTAAGAAGTAGATCTGTTTCTACCTCAGACAAAGGTCAAGACTCCATTCCACCCTGATTTAGGTCAGAGAGTTCTGCTCTCTCAAGGTCATTGTCAACAGTTCAGAAACAGGTGGCTAATAGCGATACCTGGTATTTCAGGTATTAAGAAGTAGATCTGCTTCACCTCAAGCAAAAGTCTAAGGAACTACTATGCTCCTACTCCCCTAGGGAGATAATTATGGCTTCCTCCCAGGGAGGGGTTTGCCTACAGAATGTTTTAGTTTAGGGTGTGACAACAGCAACAGAAGGTTTAACTAAGAATGGGGCCTGTAACCTTTCAACTGATCTATTCATTCCTTGTATCATGTGAATGCAATTTATTTTTTTTTATCTTACTCCTACCTTTTGGGGTCAGGGAAATTTAAGCAAATGGAACTTAAGCGCAGGAGACTTCCAGCATTTACTAGAACCCCCCCGGTCCTATCCTGTGCTTCTGTTTTGTTATTTCCACCAGTGTCTTCGTTCCCTTTACTTATTTTTCTAAACCTCATGTCCTTTCCTGGTAAGTGGTATCCTTCTTGAAGCTGGTTTCTGACACATATGGGGAAAAACACTTTATCAAGCAATTACAAAGGAATAATCGGTATGAATTGTTGTTGCTTAAAACTTGGAATATATAATTTTGTCACTTGTATAAACTTTTTCAGAGAACATTAGGAACAAAACTGAATATTTATTTTAAATGTAAAATATTCATAATTATTAGTTCAATTATTTTTGGTTATCATGGGAGCTTCCTGCAGATTCCCAATTGGGAATGGCAGGAATATGGGATTTCTCTTGTCAGTATCTATTTTACTAAGGTTAGACCTCCTTAAGTCTAAAGTTCCATCCCCACCCTAACTGTGGTGAGGACGAGGGAGCAGGAAGATGATAAGTGACAGATGTCTGACACAGAGTCTGCTGCCCAGGAGCCCTAGTATTTAATGCACCAAGCAGCTGGTGACAAGAAAAGTGAGCATCCACATTCACAGGTGACTGGCCACACCCCAGAAAGATGACCACTTTGAACACAGAAGAAAGAATTAAAAGAGAAGCCAAATCCATATTTTTCCTTCTCTTTTGGTGGCAGGACCCAGTCCACCATCTTCCTTGAAACTGACAACCTGGGGAATGATTTTAATTGCTAAACAGGAAATTTTCTTCTCATTTAGTGATTCTCTTTCCTATTGGCAAGCGTTCACACTTCACAATGAGCTAACAGGATCCAAGTTCAGCTACTTCATCTCCAACTTTGTAAGTGTAAAGATAGCATCAAACTAGTAGAGATAAGCAACAGTTTTCCAAGACAATGACTATGGTAGGTCACGTGACCAATGCCATGGCTATGTCACAGACAATGGGCATAGTGAAGGGCTGTCACCACATGGCTCACAGTAGATGGAGCTGAGACCTGAGCCAAGGTATCAGGATATTGTCTTCTTCAATCCTTCAAGAGTTCTTCCCCACTTTAAGATTTCACAGTGTGGATCACCCCACCCCAACTCCAGAGGTGGTCTCCTTAGTTCCTTTTACCTCTTTACTCTTCATTTTAGACAGGAAACTCTACATCTCAAAATCAAATTACAAGGGGAAGAGGAGGATGAAGAGGGGGTAGGCATGGTGCCCGTTTGAAAGGCAGGTGGTGAGTGCCTTTTAGAAATGCAAAGTTGAGATTTTTGAGGCCCCTAGAGGACTGGTCTCCTGGGACTGGCCCTGGGAATTAAAATCTGAGTGTCAGCACAGCAGGTAATAGAACCAAGCAGAGGTAATTCTGCTCCTGTATAATTGCATAATTAAAATAATGATACCTCAGCTTCACTTAGTGCTTTATCACTTCCAAACTCTTTACATACATTGCTACCTTTAATCACCTGTAATATTTTTTAATTTGGGTGATATTGAACCTGCTTCATGTTATAAAAATATTTTAATGCGTTTTTATTCCAGAGATGAGAGAACACGATATGAGAATGTATCCCAGCCTTGCTGTACAGATAAAGAGACTAAGATTCATAAAGTTTATGTAACTTGCCCAGCAAGTGTGCCGGCTATGTTCTCTCAGAATGTCTGCTTGCATGGCTAGTTCCTTTAAATGTGTGAATGAAAATTCCTGGAAAAAAGCTTTGTCTGCCAACATTGATTGACTGATTAGAATCTCAGTGATAAAGAGAAGTTGGAATATTTTATGTAGGTCCAGGGCCTAAGGATAATTTATCTCAGGCAATCTTTGGCCCCCTAAGTAGCCATTCCTTGCCCACCTCTGTGTCAGGCCAAATCTCCTGTGACTAACAGCTAAAAAGCCTTTGGAAACTGTTAATTTAGCCAGCTACAAGCTCTGTCTCTTAACTAAGAATGTCATCGGGGCATCAGGCCTGTAGCTGAGGAGTCTCTGCTTCTCTGTAATCACACTTCTGATGTCTCCACCAAATTATTTGAAAGGTCTGGATTTATGACATCCTTTGTTTTGTTACTTTAAAGCTTCATGAAGCTGCTCCCAATTTGGAACACGGGCTTTGGAACACCCTAAATCTGTGTTCAAGGCCATGGTTACTCATATTTGGCTCCAGAATAAATCATCTCTTCTCCTCCTTGAGGTAAGGACCCTGCTCTCACAGGCGAGTTACTAGGAACTGTTTCTGCACTTTTGAGCTGTGCCGGGTCCTGCTGTGTTATGTAGTGCATGATAGTGTCAAGGCACAAAACAATTCATTCAACACGTGTGTGTGTTATTTATTTTTATTAACATAATTTTTATTAATTCTTTGTGAATTTCATATCATGCAACCCAATCCCACTAATTTTCTGTCATTTCCTTGTGTGCCCTCCACCCTATAGTCTTCCCCCACAAATAAAATTTTAAAAAATTAACAAAAAAACAAGTGAAACCAACTAACTAAACAAAGAAACAACAACAACAAAATACTTTGATCCTCATCTTTCCCACCTTTCCATCACCTAATCATTTGCTGTAGTGGCCTTGGGAGCTTAGGTGTGTCACACAGTGGACCCTTTTGCCCAAGCATAACCTGCAAATGTTCAATTGCAAGGAGTTTTTGGTCTGGCTTCTGGGACACTGCCAATATCTGACCCTCACCAAGACTCCTCTAATTTTAAAACATTTTGCTGAGAATCTTCTTCTTGTTCCTTTGAGAATAAGAGATGAGGGTCTCACACTAAACTTGCTTAATTTGTTATTGGTTTTCTCCCCCTTCTTCGTCATCCCTGATTCTTCAGCCCTCGTCTTGAGGACTTCTGTTGAATTCACAGAGAAGCACAGTTTGTCAAAGCTTGGTCTCTAGATCTGATTCACGTGTCTTGTCTTAGCTCAGTCCTTATCTACTGAAGCAGTGTGGTAGATGACAGCATTTTCTATTCAAACCATAGCAGAGGGATTGACCCCGACTCTACTGCCAGGTTTGTCCCGAGCTCCACCATTGGAAATCTTGGCAGATGCCTCGTAAGTAAAATGGCCAAACGGAAAAATGTGGAATACTGGGGAGACAGTAGGTAAGGAGGTTGTGGTAGCTAAAATTTAAGCAAAATAAATGATCGACACTTTAGGGCTCATAGACCCCAAGCTTGTAAAAACAGTTGTTCAAATCCTGGCCAGCTTCTCTTCAGGGCCAGAGACTTTCAAACCTTTTAAACAATTGTCGTCATTTGCTTTGGTCGAGTTAGAATCTGTCCCCCAAAATATGCTCAACTTTTCAACCAAATTTCACCAGCATTTATAACCACAAAAGATGCAGTCACTAACCAAGGTCACGAATGCCTAGAAGGGTAGTTGTATGGAACTCGAAGATTGGTGAGTAGTGTTTACAACTTTTACCTTGATACCAGCCTGTCTCCAGTTAGATACAATTAAAACTAAAAATCTGGGTACCAGACCTGTGGTGATCTGATTAAGAAGGGCCCACATAGGCTTATATATTTGAATGTTTAGGGAATGGCTTTAGGAGGTAAGGCCTTGTTTCAATGGGTGTAGCCTTGGAAGGACCTGTGTAACTGGGGGTGGGCCTTGGAGTTACAAATGCTTAAGTCAGGCCCAGTGTATGTTTCTCTTCCTACTGCCTGCCAATCTGGATGTAGAACTCTTAGCTCCTTCTCCAGCACCATGTTGGCCACATTGGCCTCAGTGCCGACATGCTTCCTGCCACGATGACAATGGACTAATGCACTGAAATTGTAAGCAAGCTCTAATTAAGTGCTTTCTTTCACAAGAGTTGCTGTGACATGGTGTCTCTTCACAGCAATATAAACCTTAACAAAGACCATACTAAAAGTAAATATTAAAACCTTGGCCAGGAAGAAGCTCTTGAACTGAACATTAGAGCTTCCTTGTGTTTGGCACTGCCTCTTTCCCATTCTTCTTTAAGCAACGTCTTTCTCTTCCCAAATGCACAGGTCCTTTACTGTTCAGGGGATAACTTGTCAGAAATGAGGAGTGTGGATTAAAGAAACCTTCAAAGAAGCAGTAGTACTGACCTCTAAGGGGTCAAATTATCTATTAGGACTCCAGGTGCAAGAGATACTAACCCTGTGTTGTGGAAGGAGACAAATGACTCTTACTGCATCCCTGTAGAAAATTGACTGTCCCTTCCTCCAGGAAACATCAACCACCCACAGCTTCTCTGCTAGGGGTGGGGCTTTGTGAGCCCCTCCTCCATCCATGCTGGTATTTTGCCTGGCTTGATCTTGTCCAGGTCTTGTGTCTGCAGTCATAGCTGCTATAAGCTCATTAGTCACGTTTTAGCATTCTCCCATCTTCTCATTGTAGGCTCCATTTCCCCAAACTGTGGCACTGTTGATCTACTCGGGACCACATCATTAAAGAAAATTGACTCTTCTTCCTTCAGAAACCAGCAACTGTTCCTAGCTCCTTAGTTAGGGGTGGGAACTGATAAACAACCTTCTTTCCCATGCTCTCATGCTGACTGGCTTTATTGTGTGCAGACAAGCACAGCTGCTGTGAGTGTGTGTGTGTGCGCGGATGGCTGGTCATGTCCAAAAGACAGGGTTTCACTCAAGTTTTCCATAGCCTGTGGCATATAGAGTCTTTCTTCCTTATTTCCCCTCCGTGGTGCCTGAGCCTTGGTAGAGTAGAGATAAAAATGTCCCAGTTGCGGCCAAGACCGTTGACCCAAATGTGAATGGATGCAAAGTGACCAAAGGTCAGAATTTGTTTTTAAATAATAATGAGAAATAATTTTTTTCCTTACCTAAAATAATTTAAAAACAAAACACAGGAACCAGTCATCTTCAGCTTTTATCTCTGACATAAAATAAAGAAACAAGCTAAGACCCTTAAGAGCCACAGCTTAGCATTGCAGCGTTGTCAGGTAAGGTTGTAAAGAGGGTGCATTAGAGTTCTGCAGAGAAACACACCTAATGGATGGATGAGTATAGATGATAAATAGATAGATAGGTATATAGATAGATGATAAATAGATAGGTAAGTAGATAGATAATAGATAGATGACAAGTACAGAAAATGAATTTATATAGATATATTTTAATGATTTGGTTTATTATGGGGATTGGTTCATGCAGTTATAAAAGTCAAAAATATTTACACCTTCCATTTGAAAGCTGGAGAAAAAGAAAAACTGATGGTAAGTTGTCTGGGTCTAGATCCCAGAGAACAGGGGTCAAGATCCAGTAGAGTAATCTCTGAGCTGGAAGACCTGAGAACTGTGGTGATTAATAACCAGACTCTCGTTGTGAGTCTGGAGGTCTGAGAACCAGAAACGCAGCTGTCATGAGCTGTGCAGCTCACAGATCCATGAAGCCGGAGCTCAGATGTCCAAGGCAGGAAAACAGACACCCCAGTTCAAGAAGAGGCAACAAAGACTCTTTCTGCATTTCTTGTTCCATTTTCCTTCAACTAATTCGGTTATTCCTGCCTTTGTTTGTGAAGGTTCTCTATTCACTGTGCTGATTTCAGTGCTGGTCCACCATGAGACCCTTTATAGGCATTTCCAAGAAAAGATTACAAGGTACACATTAGACTAGTCAAGGTGACACACAATTACTAACTGCTCCAGAGGAGGAACCTAAAGGGCCTCGGTTATTTTCTGAGTTGACGAGACCAAGTCTGAAGGACAGAGAAACCAAAACACCAGAATGTGTGAGACACCAGAGCACGGATCCTGGGCCTTTCCCTAGATGTTGGCCATTGAACAAACTCCCCCAAACTGGGAAAGAGCATGAGTGCTCAGCAGTAAGAAACATCCTTGGAGTTCGCATGTGGCCAAGCATCTCCCTTTCACCAGCCAGAAGGAAATCATCTTAAGATACACATGCATCAAGTGAAGTTTGCAAAAAGTATATAATACATTGAAAGTGGGAAAAGTATTTCCAGACATTCTATGCCAAATTCACAAATGTTAGAAACAAGCTCCCCAAAGGCAAAGACACATAATTTAATTTTATCACAGAACAAAAGCTCTGGAATAGCACAAAATCAAAAATGTCTGGGTATTCAGCAGAAAGAATTATCTGTCATTTATGAAAGGACTCAGTCCAGTTCATCAAATGGCTTGTTTTCGTCATGAAAACCAGATGTTCAATATGTGTTTGAGTTTCTGTAACATTAAAATGAGGTCGCCCCTCACAATTACCAGTAATTACTAAATATATCATGGACTCAGACAATATTAAAGTAGAAAGTGCTTGTGAGGAGCTGAGATTTCACTGCATACTGAGCAGGGTATTTGTGATCTGAAGATTAGATAGGGTGGGATGTTCAGGTCTAGGCACATAATACACAGGCAGACAACAAAAGTCTGCAGAGTCCAGTTGCATTATTGTATCACAATCAGTTATCTCTTCACAGGCTCTGGAGAAAGCTACACTGCTCTTGACCATCAGAGTTTTGATTTTTATTTTTTATTTCCCAGAAGCAATCGACTGATTCATGTTACTTTAACTATGCTATTTTCTTTCTTTTTTTTAAGGTTATGAGTCCTGTAGTTTTTTTTTTTATTGAGCTATACATTTTTTTTATGTTCCTCTTCTATCCTCTCCCCTCCCCTTCAACTCTCTTCCATGGTCCGCACACTCCCAATTTACTCAGGAGATCTTGTTTTTTTTTCTACTTCCCACGTAGATTAAATCTATGAACTATACTATTTTCATTATTCCCTTTCAACCAAGAGGTTTAGAGAGCCTATATGCACTACAGGCAAGTGATATTGTCCGTGTATAGAGAGTGCCCTTTGGTAAGTACTGTCACCAAAGAGGCTAAGACCATTTTCAAAACACGATGACCTCTAGGACAGACATAAGTGACCATATTTTAAGAACACCAAAAGAAGTTTCTGAATCCAGCCATTCTGGCTGTGAGAATCTGACAGACAGTGTGCTTGAGTTGTCCTTGATGGAAGGTCTGGAAATTGGCAGTGGAAATACTTCTGAGGGATGGGAGAAGCTTTCCAGAGTTATTAGAGATTGGGGAAAGTCATGGACAGATCAAGCACAATGTGGTACATTAAGTACTATATGTATCCAGTTCAGAGCTTTTATTTTGAAGGAAACCGGGGAGGATTAGGACAGAGTTTCATGGTTAATCCTGCTGCGGGAAGGTGTATAGCTAACAACTACTCTTCTACTGGAGTGTGGCCTCATAGACTATTTACCTGGATGCAGAAGCGCGTCTGGCCCCTTCCTTCCTCTCTCTGCTTGCCTCTGGGCCCCGTTTTGGCTGTTTGGTTTGCTTTGGATATGATCTTCATTCATCATTCAAGCAGAACATCCTGACCTTGTAAGTCTACCCCTTAATAAACACTGATCTGTTTTCTTAGTTCTGAGCTAGTGTGAGATTCCTTTTTTTTGTTAAGCATCCGATCATTTCTGCCTTCATCATCCTTTAGCCATGGCAGAGATGATTCTGGGAGTGTTGCTTTTGGAAGCAATCACATGAGACAACCAGCCATGGAAACTTCTCCTCAGACTTGTCATGGCACATCTCCAGAATCTCACTGGTGTTGTTTGTATATTGCTTATTAATTGTCATTCATATATTTATTATTATTCAGGGGGTCAGTGTAGGATGGGAGGTAGATATAACAGTTCAGTTACACCTTCCATAGACGATAGTGGAGCTCTTGGTATGGTGAAGTACACACAGCTGTTTCATTAAAATATTTAGGAACATCTGCACTAAATTAGGACTGATAGATTTATGATACTTCATAGACTGTCAGCAGAATGCATGAAACGGTGGGCTGATGTACATGTACTGATTTTTCTGACATGCAGTTTTACCCATCTTATTGTCGAATTGCTCCATGTTAGAGGTGTTCCAATTGGGTCAGAAATACAAATGTAATGCTGCAGTTCTTTGAGTTTATTTTTACACTTAAGTCTTTCCCAGAGTTCAAAATGGAAAGGCTCTCATCAGAATGTGCCTTCGAAGTCAAGAATAACATCGCTGCAAAGTTGAAGATAGAAATGACGCTTGTTCTCTTGCCAGTCCAGACTGCCAAAGTATTGTGACATTATTAGCAAGTCTGGATTTTCATTTTCAAATGAAGGATAGATGTGCCTTCTAATTCTGTGCCATGTAGCATATCAGCCAGATTCCGCATTAAAGGTGTGCTTTGTTAAAATGGAGGAAATAGTAAGTCCAGACCTTAGTTCTACAATGTGTTCTATCTATAGCAATCCAAAACACAGTGCTTGAATGACTACAGGGTGAGGAAGTAATTAATTAGTGAGAACCATTGTAATGAAGATAAATTTTAAAATAGATATCAAATGGCACAAGACTGGTATATATTGTATATAATCAAAAGGAACCATAGGAAAACATGCTTCTCTCTCCAGAAATATGAGGTGTTGCGTTTCCTATAGGAAAGCAGATAATAAATGATTTTTATCAGTTATACTTTGTATCTCTATTTATCCCATGACAAAGGAGAAGTTCATTTAATTTGGTATGGAGAATACTTCTCAGCATGCTCCCATCTTTACCATCGAGAATATGGACCTGACTTCCAGGGAGTGAGTGGTTGGATGGAATTGGCTGTGGAACTGAGCCACTCTGCCCATCACCTGGGAAAAGAGTGCCATGTTCCCTAGCACACCAGCGTCCATGTCGTGTCCCACACTGAAATATTGTGCTTCTCTGCCTGCACTCAGCACCAGCCTCAATTTCCTCTAAGAAAACACTCAACCAGGCAGTTATTGCAGTTGTAAATTTGTCTCCAACCTTAAACTGTCAGCTCTATTATTTACCTACTTGGTTCTCATTTCCTTTAATCATCCAAATTTCATATTGTTAGCTGGAAACCTAGATAGCTGAAAACCTAATGCACCATTTATTTTGTGAAACAAATATTACTTCCAAAATACAATTATTTTACCAGTTTTCTATGAAAGTCTCAAATCCCTGTGCTCTTGCATGCATTTCTGGCGAGAATGACAGGGGTGCTCTCCCGTGGTCTGACTCCCAACTTCTCCATGGTGTTCTGGCATCTCTTCAGAACACTTGTCAGCTGATCATCTATCTGTAGGTGGTTTGGGGTACCTTTAACCTCTTTTCTTTTGGGAGCATGCACATCCTAGCTTTCTAGTAGGTTCTAGAATTCCATTTAAAAACAAATATTAAAATAAAAATTAAAAATATTAACCTGTATCATGTTTCTACCTCTGGCTGATACATTCTTGTGCCCACATATTGTACCTTACTTTTTTCCTTTCTGTGATAGCATTTCTGACAAAAACACTGAAGGAGAGAAAGGCTTACTGGGCTTACAGTAGAAGGGACAGTCATGATGGAAGAGGAGATAAGGAAGCAGGGGTGTGTGACAGCTTCAGGAAGCAGAGAGATGGATGTTGGTGCTCAGCTCACTTTCCCCATTTTATTCACTCCATGATCCTAGTCCATGAGATGTCGGTGCTCACACTCAGAGGAGATCATCCGTCCCTCAGCTAAGTCTTCAGGGAATACGCTCACAGAGGTGTATCTCCATGATGGTTCTAAATCCACTCAAGTTGCAATGAAAATAATCACAACTCTATCTCTTGTTAACTCGGTGTTCAAACATATTATTTTAAACTACATTGCTAAAATTATAGGTCCTAAAATCTCATTTTCATCTCATAAGACAAAATAAATTTAGCTAGTCTCTAAATATTTAATCATATTTAACAGTCTCAACACAATTCAGAGACCAAACCCCAAAAACTTTTAAGGAAAACGTGAAACTGCGATCCCCTATAAGATTATGAAACAATTAATATACTTCTAATATATAATGGTACAGAATAAACATCAGCATTCCAAAAGACAGGGTAGTAAAGAAAGACTGGATGAAAGCAAGGGTGAAATTCAACAGAGGGAAAACACCAAAGCCTCCAACTCCATATCTGACTTCTGGGGCTTGTAATGGAATCACCTGGCATCTAACAGCTTTGGCAGCTCTTCTCCTCCAGCTCTATAGCTGTAATGCACAGTTGTTCTTTCTTGGATCAGCTCCACTCCATGCCTGCTGTCTTTGATAGACATCCTACCATCCTGGCAACTTCAACATACTGTTGTTACCCGCATTTCATTTGCAACTTATGGTTTGCTTTTCCAGCTTCTTGGAATGGCCTCTCAATATTCCCTTGTGGGAAATTTGACTCTACCAAAATTGCCTAGTGTTATTTTCAGGTGTGTGACTTTTGCTTATGTTGCATTTGATGAACTCTGTGAAGCTATGTTACTGTGCCTGTCTACAACACCTGAGCAGCCAGTATTTTAAGTAGGAACAAAAACAGAGTAAAAATGCCTGATTTGGCACAAGTATCAGCATTCTAGAGCTCTAGGAAGGTTTCATGCAGTTCCTGATCAGGTACCTCCGACCTGGCTGCAAACTTTGGACCTGGCTTTCAGGACCCGAACTGAGAGTGAGCAGAGTCAGTGGCTAGAGCACCCGGAGGATCCAGGTGTGTTTAACAGTCTAAAGTTAGCTAATACAGTAAAAAAAGGTGAAAATGTATGCAGTAAAAGAGGTCCAAATGAAAACAAAGCAAGAGAAACCTCTAAACATGTCCCAGTGTGTTTTATGATGTACATAGGCTTAAGAGAGAAAGAAAATGGGTATGGGCTGTCATAGAAATAAATAAATAAATTAAAAATAATAAAGTCTTTAAAGAGACAGTAAAAGTAATGTAAAGGAAGGAAAACCACATAAAGATGGGAAACCCACAGGGAGTCTGGATCTTGTATAGTATTTTTCTGTTTTTGAAGGTTTTTGGTTGCTGAAAAGCAAAGGACAGCGGCTAAGAGACCTGGAATTGAAAGAGGGACTGTGGAATAAACCAGCCTGGGTATTTTAAGACTGCTTTAACTTTAAAAAAGACAAAAAAATGTATTTGTCAAATGGAGATCAAAAATACTTTGGAGAAGAGGTTTTGCTTTTGTTTCCACGGGAAACGAGAGGCTGTGGATTTGTTCCAGGCTGATTTGGGTTTGGTTTGATCAAAAGAGACCTTCTGAAACTTGACAGGTGATATCTTTTAATAAAGGTTATAACTGGTCTTTCCAAGACTTGGCCATTATCTCAAATTTTCTCTCTGGGACCCTAAAAATACTTTGCCCACAGTCAGCAGGAAGCAGTCTAGAGAACACAATGTCCACATTCCTAAGAGAAAAGGGGGTGGTGGGTGGTCTTTGGTTATTTTGTAGGTCATGAGTGTTTGTTATATTCAGGGGAAAATAGGAATATAGGATAAAAGGATCACTATTAATTCAAATATTTTGCATTGGCATGGATTTTGTTATATGGCTACAAGTTCAAAGTCAATTTTCTTACATTTTATATATGTTTTACTCTTGTTTAAAGGACTTTTGTGTATTGATACAAATTTAAAGTAATTTTTGTTACAAGACACCGTATAAATGTTTCTACTCTTGTTTAAAGGATTTTGTATATTGATACCAATTTAAGGTTATTTTTGTTAAAAAATATTGGATATATGTTTTTGCTCTTGTTTAGGGTATTGTACCTATGCAGTTCATTTAAAAATGTAAGGTAAAATTCTAGTTTTTAAAATATATTTAGGATGTTATCAACTATTTAGGATAATCAAGAAACACAGGTCACTACTTAGTCATCTATAATAATCAAATTTGTAGATATGTTGGTTATGCTTTCCAGATCATATTTAAGGTAGATGGTCTTCAAATACCTATAAAATATGGCATTTTAAATGTTTAGTTACTTTAAAGTTTTTCATGACAATGAGACACACCTGCTCCAGGCAGCACCAATTCACTTCAGAGAAGATGTGGGCATTGAAGAAACTCCTTATGAAGTTTTCTTTCACTGAGCAAAGAAACTGCTCTTGCCTTTGACATCTAACTATGTGCTGTTCAGACTGGACATGCAAGACCCCCAGGAAAGTGACTGCTGAAAACTTTGCCAGAACAAGGCAGGATGGATCTTCTGGGTTCCTGCTTTACGTAAGAAACTGCCAGACATTATGCAGGACACAGAGGAAAGCAACTGAAAAATGACCAATATAGGCAGGATACTCTTTCAAGTTTCCTGATTCATTGAAAAATCTGCCAGATAGTATGGGCCTGTAGGCTGAAGATAGAAGCCCCAACATTGCAAAGGAACTTTGAATGACTATCCAGGCAGTCAGATGTCTCTGTCATTTCTAGAGTTTTTAGAAGTCATTTGCAATGCACTCTTTGTTTATTCAAATAATATTATATCCTTCTGGTGCCTTTGATGGTGTTGAAGACTAGATAGTTATAGCTGCAGGTTTTCTTAGATATGATAGAAAATAAGTTAGATATAAAATTTTGGATTTATGCTTTTACATCTCTCTCTTGAAGAGGCAGCTGCTGTCTTCCCACCTCTCCTCTTTCTCCTCTCTCTCTCTGTGCTCTTCTCTCCTTCTCCTCCCTTCCTCCTCCATAAATAAATATCCAACCTCACTCTAAAAAAACTGTTCTGGATTTACTAAGATAGACTAGATTATGGAGTATTTTCTTTAAGTTTACCAGACAGAAATGAACTGGAATTAAATAAATTGTGAATGCAATCTTTACTTGATGATTGTTTTTACTGTATACAGTTTTACTATGTTAAAGTTAAAATTATTTATTTTTGTTTAGAAATAAAAAAGGGAAAATGTTGGGGAATATTATTTTCTGGTGTGTGACTTTTATTTATGCTGTATTTGTTTAACCCTGTGAAGCTGTGTTATGGTGCTGTCTGAAACACCTGATGGTCTAATAAAAAGGTAAACAGTCAATAGCAAGGCAGGAGCAAGGAAAGGTGGGGCTAGCAGGCAGAGAGAATAAATAGAAGGAGAACAGAGAGTGAGGGGATGATGAGCAACAAGAAAACAGGAGAGGACAACATCAGGAGCTAGCCAGCCGCCCAGCCAGCTATGGAGTAAGAAGGAATGTAAGATATACAGAAATGGAGAAAGATAAAAGTCCAGAGGCAAAAGATAGTTGGGATAATTTAAGTTATGAAAAGCTGCCCCAAAGCAAGCCAAGCTAGAGGTTGGGCATTCCTTACTAAGAATAAGCTTCCATGTGTGGTTTATTTGAAAGCCCGATGGTGCCCCCCCCACCAAAAAAAAAGCCAAAAGAGCAAAAACCACACACTGAAGCCTAACCATAGAAAGTTCCTGGATCCTAGGGCCCAGCCTCCATGATCACCTCATTCTTGCATCTTTCGTGCCTGTAAAATCAGTACCACAGAAATGATGCTCAAAGGTTCTTCTGTTAGCTAGAGATACAGTCTGGAGTACACTATGTTGGCTATGTGGGTCTTCGAGGCTAACAACTTTTCCTAAGTGGCCATTTTGGAGCAGAGAACTACTTCAGCATCCTTCCTATCCCACGTTCTCTCTTTTCAAAAACATTTGCTTTATATTCTGGAGACTTCAACAAGGGGCTTGCTTTCATGCCACCTATTCTCCCAGTTCAGAACATAAGGTTTCTTCTTAATGGTGCTGATCTAACAATCACAGCTACTTTTCCTTGTCTGCAAGGTGGAGACTTTTCCCCTTTCTAAACTGCATATTTTCCATATTTCTGTGTTCTAATTGCTGGGCTATATTTTGAGTGACTCAAAAAAAAAAAGAAGTAGTAGCTGAATGGAGAAGCTGCCAGAAATGTAAAAGGATAAAAAATGTAGGAAAAATAAAGAAGAAAAAGAATGAAACAGAGAATTGGAATTAGAATTGAGAACGAGGATTAGAGCTAAGAAATTATAGACCCTTAGGACAGAAGGGAGAAAGATAAAGAGCACATGACTAGGAAGAATGTGCTGGAGAAGATTCTCCTTCTGTATCCCTCAGACCCAGTTCTTCTGCTTGTTGTAGCACCCCATTAGACCCCAAGCAAAGACTTTTAAGGCTGGACCTTACATCCTTCAATGTGCTGTCTCACTGTAGATCTGGATAAGAGCAGTAACCATGCTGCAGCCTAAATGATGGTCTGCAGTAGAAGTTGCTATTCTGGATAAATTAGTCCATTACATGTAAAGTCAGATTTGCTTAAATTCGCAGGACACAGGCTGCATGAAGCCATCGTGTTTGCCAGAATATAGCATGGATGGATTTCATCTCAGTGTCTGGTAGAGTCAGTCATTCCCTGACTTTGATGCCCTATCATACTACAGAAGCCTTTGTTCAACTATGTTCACAGCAGCATTTTTTGTAATAGCCAGAACCTGGAAACAACCTAGATGCCCCTCAATGGAAGTGTGGACAAAGAAAGTGTTGAATATATACATATTAGAGTACTACTCAGTGGTAAAAAACAATGACATCTTGAATTTTGCATGCGAATGGTTGGAAATAGAAAACACTATCCTGAGTGAGGTAACCCAGACCCGAAAAGATGAATATAGTATGTACTCACTTTCCTGACTTTTGAAACATCGTGAATGTTACCCCCACTGATTGCCTTTCTCTCTGTTTTCTGGCCTTTCAAACACTTAGTAGAATTAGAAAAAGTTCTGCTTAGAGTATCCTTAAGTTTCTCTAGCCTTCAGCGCTAGTCTCTTCTACATTCCTCTTACAAACCTTTCCCAAATGTCTTAAGTGTTATGTGGGCAGGATAATTACAATGGTGATTCTATTTCTGATACCAATTTTCTTTCTGATCAAGTCTTCTCGGAAAAGCCCTTGCTGGAACGAGTCAAAGAACTTCTCCTCCGTCTCTTCAGGTTTTCTGCTCTCGGTCATGGCAGCCCAACTTCCTCTGATCTTCACAGAAGCTGCATCTATACTGTCCCAGATACTTCTCTGTCACATAATTCAGGGACAGTCTTTGACACTCAGTAGGTTTTACCCATTGTAAAGAACATTTAACACCAGGACTATTTCTAAAAAGGACTTACCCAAGTAGACTAGACTGTTCTCCTTAGGAAGACCTGCTTCTGAGTTTAGCCCACGGCTGCAAACTTAGGTGTGGGTCTGTCTTATTTAGATTTTTATTACTGTGAAGAGAGACCATGACCACAACAACTCTTATAAAGTAAACGTTTCATCAGGGTGGCTGGTTTACAGTTTCAGAGGTTCAGTCCATTATCATCGTGATGGGGAGCAAGGTGGAGTGCAGGCAGAGGTCGTGATGGAGCTGACAGTGCTACATCTGCAGGCAACAGGAAGTCAGCTGACTGGGACACTGAGTGAAGCTTGAGAAAAGAGACTTCAAGGCCCGCCCTCATAGTGACACATCTCTTCCAACAAGGCCACACCTCTTTATAGTGCCACTCCCCATAGGTGACATTTTCTTTCAAAGTACAACAGGGTTGTATCCCCATCATCCTCAGATCTGATCACTGAAATAAGACATCACAACTAGTTTGCCACAGCATCAATCAAAATAGCTAAGTTACGGTGATCACTGCAATGTAGCTAGGTGGTGGTGGTGGTGTAGGACTTTAATTCCCAGCACTCAGGAGGCAGAGGCAGGAGGATCTCTGCGAATTCAAGGCTAGCCTGGTCTACAAAGTGAGTACGAGTATGAGGAAGGCTCCAAAGCCATACAGAAAAATCCTGTTTCAAACAAAACAAAAAAATAACAGAACAAAAAGGTGACAAAGTGAAAATGGTGTCTATAAGCAAGGAATATTATTTACTCTGAAGAAGAAATTCTGTCATGTTATATATGAAGGAACCTGAGACCCGAGAACATTAAGCTAAGATAAGAAGCCAGGTGTGGACATGAATGATTTCACTTACATGAGGTATCTAAAATATTTATGCAAACTCATAGAAATAGAAAATGAATAAAATCATGGCTACTATGGGCTGGTAGGGGCTGAGGATCTGTTGTTCAGTTTCCACTTTCACAGAAGGGAACATGGTTTAGCTCAAGAGCTATGCCCCAGCATAGTGTCCAAATGCAACCCTATCATGCTGTGTATTGCAATGTTCTGTTTTCTGTTGCTGAAACAATGTATCAGGGCTGTTTACTTATAAAAAAGTAGGAAAAGGAAAGACAGAAATCTAGAAAGAATCTGGCATATGTATTACCGAAATTGGAGGGAGTTATGAAAAAGTTTGTAGGTTGGAAATACACACAGCATAGTGCCAGCTCTGGTAAGGATTCTCCACCATGAGAATAGCTGCCTCATGGTGGATGGGGGCATTTGTGTGAGGCAGAGTCCAAATTGCAAGACTAGACAGTCAGGGAAGGGGCAGTAAGGACATCCCACTAGACACTGCCTCTTTATAGGCATGGCTATCTCTTGCCATCACCATACTGGGTTCCAGTTATTTGAACCTTGATGAGACAAATCATAGCTCAACTGACACTTGCACTTAAACCTTTGTTAAGAAGGTAGATCTTGTGGTAAGTGTTGTCATAGAAATAAGCAACAAAAACATAAAAGGATAGTGTCTGTATAGATTTATCTATTACTTTATTTATTTATCTATTACTTTAACATGAAGGTTTGTAGATGAGACAAATATCATGCTGTGAACATTCAATATGTACAGATTTTGTGTCTCAAATATGCTTCCATAAAATAGTTAATAATAAATGCAGAATGGCTAAAAATTCTTAAGCTACCCACACACATGGCGTGGTTTGCGCTGACAGCATATTTTCTTTAGATATGTTGGAATTTGTCTGCCCTCCAAGAACTATGTTCCTGTACGAGTAGTTCCCCTGTAAACTATACACTGAGTTTATAACAGAGTTTCCATACAGGTAATACTTCAGATATATTGTTGCTAGGATAGATGTACTGTGCTAATGTAACTCTCTATGAAAAGGCTTTGAAAATTTTCACCAGCATGGATCTGTCTTTACCCTGGCACAATTCCAATTCATAGTCCAGTCATACATAGAATCATATCAAATCTCTGCTGAGTCCTAGACAAGAGAGTTAGAAGGTGGTCTCAGACCTCAAACGGTCACTTTTAAGCCTCTCTACATCTCTGGAAACATTTTCTTAGTGGGTTTCTGACATGATTTACGTAGAGCACTTTCCTCTAAATGTTCCAGCTCTGGAGGTCCAGCTCCTCTTACTCTATGCTGTCTCTTGACCCTGTTCTGCTCTTGGTCTGTCAGTGACAGATCTTATATCAGGATTCCCAAAAGCAGGGCTTCTCATTAGGTAGCTGTTTGGAGTCTACATTCTTATTATATATTTTTTTAAATTTATTGAGATTATATCATTCTGCACCTTCGTTTTCCTTCCTAATTTTACTCATTAACATTGATAATGATCCAGCACAGTATCCCCATCTGACCCTTAAATCTTCTGTTCCCAGCTCATCATTTTCTTTTTTTTTAAATATTTATTTATTTATTACGTATACAATATTCTGTCTGTGTGTATGCCTGCAGGCCAGAAGAGGGCACCAGACCCTATTACAGATGGTTGTTAGCCACCATGTGGTTGCTGAGAATTGAACTCAGGACCTTTGGAAGAGTAGACAATGCTCTTAACCTCTGAGCCATCTCTCCAGCCCCCAGCTCATCATTTTCTACCTCTTATGTCCTACACAGCAGATTCTAATACCTTCTTGCTCAAAGCATTTCTTCAGCTCATCAGATTTCCTGTAATACACAAACATGATGTGTTTCAGGCACAACTGTGGTTTTAGCATATGTATATATGTCCACTTCTGCTCTCCCCCCTGCAACGTTGCTGAGAACACAAATCGGCCCACAGCAACTAAGTTTCTATGTTGAGTTCCTAACTCCCATATGACCTGATTTGGACAGAGGGCTTTAAAAGAGACAACCGAAGCTAAGTGAGACCACAAATAAAGCACTCTGATCTCATAATATCTGTCCCAAATGTAAGAAGAGAAGGTTCACCCCCACCCCCAGCTCACTATCTTTCCTTCTCTCTTTTCCTCTCTCCTTTTTTCTTTTATTTTGCATTTTCAAGACAGGGTTTCTTTGTAGCTTTGGAGTCTGTCCTGGAACTTTCTTTGTAGACCAGTCAAGCCTCCAACTCACAGAGATCTGTCCATCTCTGCCTCCTGAGTGCTGGGATGAAAGGCGTGTGCCCCCACTGCCTGGACTCTTCCCCTTTCTCCTTTTACTAACCCTTTCTGCCCATGGGAAAGGTCATTTGAGGCTACAGTGAGAAAATTGCTGACTGACAGCCAGCAAGACAGGCCTCAGAATCCTCTTCTGACAACTGATCCCAGACTTGTAGCTTCTAGAACTAGGATAAAATAACTGTTTGTCCTTGTTGCCATTCAGTCTGCAGTTCTGGTTACGACAGGCAAATCTGTTCTCTGGGCAGTGAGTAGAGCAGCCTTTCCGAGCCCAAAGCATAAGGATGATGCAGGGTGCCAGGCTATTTCAGTGAGCGCTCTTGACACCTTAGTCTTTTTCAGACAGCATCTAGGCCCACAGAGCCCCTGGGTGGCCACACTTACACCTTCTCCTTGAACACGGCTCCCTTCCCCAGGAACTTGTCACTTCTTCAGACACTCCACCACTACCATCCTCCTGTCTAGGCCTTCCCATGCACAGTTCCTTGGCCTAGAACCTTCTCTTCCCACATTCACACACACTCAGGGGAATCTCTGCCACTTCTTTCCTGAGGTCAGTTAGATGCTAACCACTGCCACTTTGAGCACTTTGTCTCCTTCACTGCACCAGCAAGTTAAGCCTCATTTCATTTGTTTCCTCTCACAGTTACCTGATCCTCTGCTTTCCCCATAAGGTCCACAGAGAGAATCTCTATGTGCTGCTTTAGTCTTTAACCAAGAGGCAAGAATGTCCACAACTTCTGTAATATAATAGGAACTTAATTAACAATTGCTAAATACGAAGGTAGATAAGAGGGTAAACGGAAACTTATACTAAAGAAACTTCAAACCCAAAGTCTCAGTCTTTTTAAGTCTTGATAATGATGATCAAGTAATGAGGGGCTGCATCAAATGACTTAGACATTAGAACTTGATTTTATGCATGAACACTGACCTGATTGTCCAATTTGATGATTTTTTTTTCTGCACCTGCTTGTGCTGTTTCCCATGGTGACTCCAGCATCCACAGCTGCTCTGGTCTGTCCTTAGTCCATGACTGCTCATGAGCCACGGAAGACATGCTGGGTCTCCACCAGGCTCAGTCCATGACTGCTCATGAGCCACTGCAGAAATGCTGGGTCTCCACCATGCTCACTGTTTCACCATCTAATCTTTCCTTCACACATTGTTTTTGTGGTACCTAGAGCTCAACACAGACAATTCTAGTAATAGGCTAATCTTGCAGTCCCTGTGGTCTTAGCTGAACCATCTCTTCTGAGAGGCAGACAATTCTTGCTCTGCAGACTTTCCAGTTTTCCTCGTTGTCCTCACCACCTGCTTTGCTGATCTCTCTCTTATTGGAATAGCAGCTGTGGACATGCTCACATCACTGTGTCTTCAGGAGATGGCATCGTGGTAGACAAAAGTACCTGCCAGATTAGACTGGAAAGCCCAGCATTGCAAAACTGGTATTCCCATTCTATTAGTTTCTGGCTCTACCATCTGCAAATTTGTTATTATGGCAAATCACATCCAAATTAGTGGATTAGGCGAGGCCACCCTTAAAATTTTCCACTGTTATGTGATAGATGATAGTTTCCTATAAAGGCATTTCATTTCTTACCCTTCATCCAATATACTTTAAGGCATTGGTTTTACTTTAATGGGATATTTCCAGCCACAAGACTATTTTTGAATGCTTCAATGAGTATAAAATCTGGGGATTTGATAGCAATCTTTAAGTTGTTTATTCTTTAAGTCATATTTATGAGAAACCTTGAGAAACATAACTCCAGCATCCTATGGATCTTTATGAGTTGTCTTTATTAGATGCAGTAGGGCATCACTCTTCCTTTCAAGGGTTACAGGCATTATCTTTTACTCACACCTCTTGAAATGCATTGGATGAAGCCTTCTGTGAACTAGCTAAGCTGTGTGCATTCTGCTGTGGTTGACCTATAATATGCCCTCCAGTCCTTGATGTTGATAGTTCTCCCTACAAGCTTCCCCCCTTCCATGTACTCCCTGCTCTCCATTTGTCCTTCAACCTCCCGTCTTCAACATGGGAGCTTTACTGCAGTGACTCTACCATGTTTGTCTCTTTGTTAAATTCATTTTTTCTAATCCCTGTTTCAAAGCTTTATGATCTTAGGGGTGAATAGGTCTATTTTGACGGGATTTATTTATCTCTGTATCAGGTCAAATGCTCCACAGAAGAACAGTATAGCCCATAGCAGCTTAAACACACACAACTGAAAAGATTTATTAGCTTAGGGATCTACAAAGATATTCAGACTGGGAGAGCGCTACAGAATCCAAATCATTGTATCACAGACTAGCCCAGACTTCATATGTCATTTCTGGTTTTGGCTTTAGATACTCACATTGAAAACTTATTTCCTCTTCATGGTTGTGGGGTACTTCAGTAACTCCAAAATCATGGCTCTGTATCAAATGCCCACATGAAAAATGGCTCAATTTTTCTGTTCTCTGTATATTTATATTAAATACCAGTAATTAAAAGTCAACAAAAGAAAATGCAGTATCTCTCACTTGGACCAATTGTTATTGTTCATTGAAAATGAATATAACA
Organism: Microtus agrestis; assembly: GCA_902806775.1. Taxonomy (NCBI): domain Eukaryota; kingdom Metazoa; phylum Chordata; class Mammalia; order Rodentia; family Cricetidae; genus Microtus; species Microtus agrestis. The sequence continues at coordinate 31,486 of CADCXT010003338.1, read as the reverse complement.
GCAAGCCAGACTGGGGGTGTGAGCTCATTCCCCAAAGCCAAGGAATATAGATTAATGAAGGAGTTTTCTGGAGTTGTGGGGGAGATCGAGGATGGCTCTATCTATGGATGCTCCATGTCTATATGGACATGACAAAGTGTCCGTGCAGAGACATCACCAACTCCTAGTTGAATGGCTCACAGACATTTTGTCTCAGTGAAGTAAAATATAGTGAATTAGCAGCCAAATGGTATAAAAGTTTTAGAATTTTATACTTGGTAAAGATGCTGAGTTATTCTATATGTTGATTTTCTGCTTTTGAATATTTTTTCTCTTCACCATGGCAATATCTGGCTAAGATGACTGCTTGATTATTTCATATGAGAAAGTTCAGTTTTAAAAACATGAGACTTTCTTCCCTGCTGAGACGAAAAGTTGAAGGTAAATTTGATTAACACTCAGTATCAGTCCCCTCCCACCTGCCCCTAACTAGAAATTCTGTCAAGTGGGGGTAACCTTATATTGGTCACTGCTTGTTGTAAGAGGTCACTTGTTTGTGTCTGGCTGCTTGGGCCCCGAAATAATCACACAGAAACCATATTATTTAAATCACTGCTTGGCCCATTAGCTCTAGCATCTTATTTGCTAACTCTTCCATTTAATTTAATTTAACCCATCTCCATTAATCTTTGCATCATCACAAGGCTGTGGCCTACCAGGAAAGTTTTGGTGTGTCTGTCTCTAGTGGTGGCTCCATGGCTTCACCCTGACTCTGCCTTCTTCCTTGCAGAATTCAGTTTACTTTTCCCTGTGTAGTGTGGAGCGGCGGGCTGCGTTCCCGCCCAGCTCCTGCACGGCTAGCTTTACCCAAAATAATTACACGGAAACTATATTCTTTTAAACACTGCCTGGCCCATTAGTTGTAGCCTCTTATTGGCCAATTCTCACATCTTGATTAACCTATTTCTTATAATCTGTGTAGCACCATGAGGTGTGGCTTACCAGGAAAGATCTTAGTCTGCATTTGTCTCAGAGAGGAGTCATGGTGACTGCCTGTCTCAGCTTCTTTCTCCCAGCATTCTGTTCAGTCTACTCTGCCTACCTAATTTTCTGTCCTATTAAAGGGCCAAGGCAGTCTTTTAACCGATGAAATCAACACAACACAGAAGACTCTCCCACATCATCCCTGCCTAGCTAAATTCTGTTCCACATAAGCTGTATCTTAAACTTAAGAGGTGCTGTGTTACCTGGTACTCAGTGTAAACTAAAACCAGGAAAATCACTCACTATCCAACAAAACAAGCAATCAGGGTACTCCCAGAAGCAAACAATAGCAGTTGATAGAGTGAGTCCCAAGAGGAAGATGCCTTCTGTCAGAGGCAGTCCTGGAGGTGAGAAATTTAGCACATTTACGTAGGCAGGTATCTCAGGAAGCATCATGGGAAAGTGAGGAACTAAGGCAGAGAAGGAAAAAAAAGCCAATCTCAGACACGTATCATGCCAGTCACAATGTGGGCAACTGGGACCTGATCCTGTTGAGAACTATGAATATTAATCGAGGATATGCTCAGAGTTATCCATGGAGAAAAAACCCTGACCTTTTATCTTTGCTTCTGTCCTCCATTGTCTGAAGGCTAGACACAGATCTAATGTGATTCTCTTTTAAGCCAACAGAATGCATTAAAGAGAGCCACAAATGTTTGTCCTAGGATTCGTTAACTATGAACTTCAATGTGGGCAATAAGAAATATGGGTAGAAACTCACCATATCTGCTAGAAGCTGTTAACTAAGATTGCCCTAGATAAAATAGGACATGTGATCCCCATACTATTATGGCTTCATTATTAGGGATGCCCATCTGTACCAGAGTCACGCATGAATATACAGGGCTCAAAACTAACATTTAATGGAAGGAATAAGGCCTTCCACTAGTAGAACTCTACCAAGATCTCTTTGTGTCTGGCTCACAAAAGTCCAAGCCTCTCTCATAGCTCACTGGACTGATTTGCTCCACAGTCAATTGCATTTTCTCCATCTGCACTTGATTGTGAAAACTCTAATTATCAAACACACATTTAATTAAGCACCTTTTTAGTCACTTAGCATGGAGTTGTGAAAGTTGTAAGAGTGGAAATCAGTCATATGAGACGAATAGCAAAGAGCATAATAGACCCACCTGTTCAAAATTGGTGGAATTAAATGACTGTCTTGAGCATTAAATATTCTGTGGAGCATCTTCTACTTCATTGTTTTCGCAAAATGGCTTTCAAGTTATCATTAATGCTCTCAGTAATTAATGAACACCAGATGGAAGATGAAACAGGCAGGCCATATCCGTCAGGAGGTGTTTTCTCAGAGTTAAATGAGGCTGAACTCAGGAAGTTTTCACATCCTCTAGTCTTGGTTGATTGAAGGCCCAGAGTTCCAGTTTTACAGACTGGGTTGTGGACTGAATGCATACTGTGGTCTCTTTGATTTTCAGTACAGGACAGAATCCCTTCCTTCTGTCTGTGTCTGTTGTAAAATGCACATTTTTATTCCATATCATCAGGTAATTTAAATTTTCCCTGCTAGCTAGAAAGAATAATTTAGGTAGTCTATAAAATAGGTGGTAAAAAAGACAACTGCCTATTTGACTCCCTGTGGATGGATTACTAAAATGAATGCCTGCCGTTCTCTGTGAATATGTGCTGAGAGGCCAGGCATGGATTCACAGCTGAGTCCTGCTAGTGATACTAGCGCTTCTAAGTAGGAACAGCAACAGATGTTCTGACTTCTCTAGGGCTGTGGAGGACAGAGAACAAGGACACAACCTAAGATACCTCCACAGGCAGAGACATTGAAGACAAGAGGAAGCGGGCAAAGGCAGCCAGTGAAGGTGTAGGCAGAGCTGGTGCCCCGGAGGTCAGACTAGAAGAGGGCCTGTGACTGAGGATTTTCTGGTTTTGTCTCTAAAGCATTGGAATACATAAATCAGAAGAGAATAAACTCCTAGGTTTCAATAGTGCATGTTGTGTTGATGATAGTTTTGAAGAATTTAGATGGGAAGGAGTCTATCAAAGCCTATTGCTCTGAGGCGTGAGGAGCACACAATTGGTCCACATAACTCTGTTATTGTCCTAGGTCCTGAGCTTGCTTCTCATCTGAGCTGTTCACACATTGGACATTGGTGCTATAATGTTGATCTGTGTCTCCTCTTATTCAGTATGTTAAAATCCTAATCATGAAGACAAGACAATAAGAGTAAGAGTTGGTGCCTTTGAGGGTAGCTACGGTATGGCAGCAAGGTTCTCATGAATCTGGTTAGTTCCCTTACCCAAGACCCTAGAGAATCTCCTGACTGTGGAGATGGCTGTCATCTGTGAACCAGAAGGTTGACCTTTATCAAGCACAGGACAGGGAGTCTATCAATATGGTGATCTTGGTCTTCACATCCTCCAGAACCATGAGAAATGAATGAGTGATTATTATTTGAGCATCTGACCCTGGGATTTTGTTACAGGTGCCTGCAGGAAATATGACATGTGGATGGAAAAAATACATTTCTACTCTCTGTACCTGAAGATACATGGAGCCCTTCCTGTCTTTACTCACTCAAATCTGGGCAACTTTCATGAACCCCAGCTAACTTGACAACCATTTCTGATTACTTTGATCCTTTCATACATCCTTGTAACACCAGCCATAAAGGCCCAATCCAAGGTCAGCCACTGCAGGGAACTTCTGTTATACTTTTTGAATGTCACATTTGACAGCTGTGATCTGTCTCTCACCTCATGATGGAAATGCAGTGCATCCTGCAGTGCTTGCCAGAGTTCCCATGGATGGCCACGCTGTCAGCCTGACGCTGGGTTACTGTGCTCATCCCTGAGTATTAGCATCTTTAGGTGTAAGCAAGCATTGAACATAGAGAAACAAAGATTGTGGAATGGTGGGGCCAGAGCAGAGGTACTGCTTTATACCTAATATTTAAAGATGAAGCAACTGAAAACCAAGAAAAAGCAAAAGAGCTTTATAATACCCTTTGATTATATAGTATAAAATGATGCTTTTTCAGTTATGCCTGGTCACCTCCAGGATCTACTGTGGAACGAGGCCAATAAAATTACCCTATAGTTCCTCTACGTCTATAGGAATTCCCTAGACTGAAAGGAGCAGATGCTCACTTTGTGTTGGCCTCAACACTGGGCAACTGGAGTTTTCTCAGTTAATCTGGTCTGAGCAGATGGTTTTGGTTTTCCAAACCACTGTCTCTGCTCTTTGGGTCTTTCTAATAATCATCAAGGAAGGTTAACCCTACTGATAAGAAATCACTTGTTCTCTGAAGCTCCCTTTCCATCCCCTCTAGCAGTTAGGACATGTATAAATGTGAGACCAAGAGGCAGGAGCTGCAGCTCTAGCTACCACTGGCTCCTTCAGAGCCCCTGTCCCTTCCAGCTGCAGCCACTCCCTGCCCTCCAGGCAGTGCATGAACTTTCTTTCAAAGAAAAAGAGCAAATACACAGTATGAGAAGAAAGAGAGAGGGTGAACAAAAGCACCAAGCAATAGAAGCAGAGAGAAGTCTCATCTTTAATCCTGCTCATCCTGTCTGTCCCCACTCTCAACCTCACCCACAGGAGGCCTCAGAGGCCGCCAGGATAGACGCATAAGCGTGTATCCCTGAGAATACAAACACCTGATTTCTGCAATCTCACAGCAGAGCTTAGTCTCAAGGTGTTTTACAGGGACAGAGCACCATGAGAATAGAGCAGAGGCCACTTGGAGGGAACAGTGTCAGTGACATTTGTGCGGTCTGTGAAATTTATATCTCTGTAAGTTCTTCTTTGGTCAATAGCCAAACAACGGAGCCTTAACTGCAAGGAGGAGAGGAAAGATTTCCCTCCACTCACTTTTAGGTGTAGAAACTTCAAGGGCAGCTGATTGCTTGTTTTCTTTCCCCCTTTCTCTTAACTGTGCTTCCTTCAAATACTCTCACATTTTATCCACTGCCCAAATAGATTTATAATTAGGTGGTAATAATGTGTCAATTAATAAAATTCCATTTATATACGACTGAAATACTAGATTTGTGTTTTGAATATCTCAGGAAAAAGCTGACGTATTAAATGACAACTAAAGAAACATTCAAATAGTCTATGCTTATTCCAGTTTGAAGATCCCTTTCTGTGGTGATTTGAATGAGAATGGGCTTTATAGGCTAGTATATTTGAATCCTTAATCATCAGGGATAGGTGATACTTGAGAAAGACTATGAGGCGTGGCCTTGCTGGAGGAAGTGCATCATTAGGGGTGGGCTTTGATATTTAAAAGCCCAAGTCAGGCCCAGTGGCTCTTTCTCTTCTTTCTCTTCCTGCTGCCTGTTGATTCAGATGTAGAACTCTCAATTACTACTCCAGCACCATATCTGCTTCTTATGTGAGGATAATGGAGCATACCTCTGAGGCTGTAAGCAAGCCCAATTAAATGCTTTTTTTTGTAAGTGTTGTTACGGTTGTGGTGTCTCTTCATAGCAATAGAAAACTGACTAGGACACATCTTTTATTTACCTCCCCCATTTTCTTATTGTGCTGAATCAAAAAGTTTGTTGAAATGAAAGTCAATAAATCTATGTCCTAACATTCTGTTAATTATAAAACAGCTTACAACTGAAACATCTTATAAATATATACATGGATATATTATATGTTTTAATACTTGCATTAAAATTTTAGAAACTCAAAGTCTTTTCAGGGCTTTATGAACTCACTTATAACTTAATAACTAGAAACGTATTTTACTTTCAGTAGGAAGTTCATTTCCACAATATTAATTCTACCAGTCAATGAACACAGGATCCAATCCCAAAAGATCCATCTTCATCATAGTTCCTGAATCTTTGGCTCAGGAAACATCTTTAAAGAAGGCGAAGAAAGATTGTAAGAGCCAGACTACCAAGAAGTCTGCTGTGAAGTAGTCTCTCCTAGGAATGACTACATGAGCAAGACTGGAACAATGAGGATATCAGTGGACATGTTAATATAAAAGGGGAAAATTCTGAGTGGGCCCACCCCTAGACAAAGAACTACACACAAATATTGGCTTCTGGGAGAAGAAGAATTTGTTTCTTCCAGGGATAAATCTCCACATTGTTTGTTCAGTTCAGAGTAGTCACCCTTGAAGCCACATACACATAAACAACAAAGGCAAACCCATCAGGTTGTGTTTATATGCAGTTGTGCATGCACATACATGCATATACAAATAAATATGTAACAATAATAAGGAAAAAGAGTCTATCAAGCTGAGACTTGGTTGTGGTGGCATTTTACTTGTATTTAATAAATAAGACTTGCCTGAGGATCAGAAAAGTAAAACAGCCACTCTGGTCAGCCTCATGGACCAGGCAACAATAACACACACCTCTAATCCAAGTAGACACACTAACTTGCCGTAGAAACCAGGCAGTAGTGGTGCATGCCCTTAATCCCAGCACTAGAGAGGGTTATAAAATGGGAAACGACAACTCTCAGACACAGTCTCATTCTGAGATTCCTGGAGGCAAGATCGCCATTTCTGACTGAGGTCAATGTAAGAGCCAGTGGCTGACTGTTTTGCTTTCTGGACCTTCAGGTTGAACCCCATTTTCTCTCTCTGAGTTTTTATTAATTGTGCTTCACTTGGGGGCATTAAAGGAGTTCAAGGGGGTGTTGAGAGGGGCTAGGGGAGGAGGATGAGGACGGGTGGTGGTATAATTCTAGTTCAGATTTTGAAAAAGAAGTGTATTTAAAAAATTTATTGGGAAAAATACCTAATCAATCTAAAAATAAATAAAAAAGTATCCTTTCACTGGAAAATGAATATTATCTGTGTTCTCAAGGGATAAACCCTTGAGAACTAAGGCAGTGCAGCAGGTTTGTTTGTTTATTGCTTTGCTTTTCCCTTTGAATCTTCCTTATGTTGATCACAGTTATTATTTCTATTAAAGATTTGAGAAACAACTCAGCATATTTAATTCTCTTGAATAAAACTTCAGATTCATATGGTGTTTATCACGAGAACTCTTCAAATCACTGATGAGCTGGTGATGCGCACACTTGGCTTGCTCCATTTTGCTGATGTGTAGTCATGATATTCCTGTTATTATTAATATGTTAAGGACCTAGCAATAATGCTTGTCCATTTCCTAACACTATTATGCATCATCTAAAATGAGAGTGGTGTTTACATGTGTGCAAATGTCGGTGCAGACTCCAGGACAATGCAGTGTAATTTGTACTGCAGGTTCTGAGTCTTACAAGCATTTATAGTCCATGTAACTTGATTTGTCATTCAGGTCCGGGACCAGCGTGAATACAGTGGAGCTGTAGGGCACAAAATTTAAGAGTCATTTGCTCTCAGCCCTGACACTGGCTTGCACGACCTCCAGACCAAGCACCCCCTGAACTTTTCCATTCTTGCGACTTAATTTACAGATTCAGACCACAATGGCAAATTGGGCTTCGTGCTAGTTGTCTGAAAATGATATCCCACCCTGTATTAAACTGAGGGCTATAGAGTCATCTACCCTGACTCAGCCTCTTTTCTTACCATGAATCAGTTTTTTAGTAACCAAAATAGAAGCTATTAATTGTTGTTTATTTCAACTTCATCTAACTCCAGCATCAGTTGTATCTTTTGTTACAGACTTGTATGTTCTAGAGAGAAATGGTTACTGCAAGTAGAAAGCTAGATCGGTGCTGTAAACAATCAGAATTGTGATGAACATAGAAAGTGGGCAGTAGTGAAGCCTCTCATCCTAAGACCAGGCCAATGGACTTTCATTGTTGGATATAGTCCTACAAAACTTCTCAGTGGAAACATAAAATATACTACATTACACACATCAACACAAATTTTCAATATGAGGATCACAGGACATCTGGCTTCTCCACTGCTTACAACATCAGCACAAGCTTGCAAAGAATTATCTTTCTTACAGATTTTTAGGAGAGAGCATAGTCTGATCCAACTATTAATCATGGCAATTAGAGCCTCTCATTTCTGGACATTACTGCCTATTCTTTTTAATGAGTAAGTCCACATTTGCTTTCTATGTAATTGGAAAATACTGCTACATGTGTCTACAGGAGGTTAAAAAAAGTGGTATTTTCTATTAAAAATTTGTCCAGCCTCACATTTGTTAGAAGGTTTAGTTGTTGTCTTGTTTTGTTTTCTAACTTGCTTCTTATTTGGAGATAAATTTTAAATCTCTCTATCAAGTTCAAATATATTATACTTTATTAATTCTTTGAGTGTTTCATGCAATGTATTTTTATTATATTTGCCCCTCATTAGCTACTCCAAGATCCACCTGTACCCCTCCACCTTCTCCCAGCTTTATGTCCTTTAAAAAAATAACTGAAAGTCGGATTTGTGATGTCCATATGCTCATGGGTGACAGGCTATACACTGGAGTGAACACTGTTGAGCTATTAAGCACCATACCTGTTGACTGAGGATTTTCATTCATTCCCGGCTGCTCAGCCCAGAAATACCCCCACAGATACTATATTATTGGCAACACTGCTTGGCCAATAGCTTAAGCATATTGCTAGCTAGCACTTAAATCCTAAACCACCCCATCTCCATTAACTGTGCATCACCACAAGATCGTGACCTACCCACAACATTTTTGTTGGCTCCATTGGAGGCATCTGTCCTGGCGGCAGCTATATGGCTTCTCCTCTTCTCTTTCTCTATATCTCTTTCAGCCTGGCTTTATTCTGTTAGGTCATTTTCCAAAAGCAGCTTCTTTATTAAACAAAGGCAATAAAATATATTCACACATACATCACCTCCTACATCACATAGCATTCTTCAGTTAGGGGTTGGGCTTGAGGTGTCTACCTTTTGCTACACATAGACTACTGTTGACTTATATATAGTGGGGCACTAAAGAGATTAGAAAAGGCTAGGGAGAGTTGAAATGATACTTTATCAACATCTTTATGTGAAAGAACTTGGGGTGATTTCATATAGAGTTTTCACTTAATAGAAAACTTGATCATGCTCCATATTGTTTTGAAGATTTTCTTGTTATAAGTGACAAAGCTCCACTCTAAATGACTTAGACAAGAACTTGGTTTCTAAAAACAGTTCATATGGCCAGAAACACATACTGAACTGGCCATAAGCAAACTGGAGCATCCGGCAATGTCATTGGTATCCAGTCTTCCCTCCACTCCCAGGGTTGCATCTGCCACTTCCTCCCTTCTCTGGTCTCTCTATTCATGTTCAACATGGCTGTCAGCAACTCTTAAATTCCTCAGTCAGAAGTGGAAAGTTAATCCACATGTCAGAGTTGAATAGACTGGTCCACACAAACTAAGGATTAAAGTTAACCTGACTACCATGGTCACATAAGCATCTTTGAACAAGAAACAGCAGCAAGAAGGGATTGCTGCCTAATATTTTCCTTGGACAATTCAGATTATCTGAGAAGGCAGGAATGGGCATGGATATGTTTACTGTATAATTTGTGATATCTTGTTGGAGGAGGCTGGCAACTTGTTCATTCCCGGCTGCCCAGCTAGCTTTGACCTGAAATAATCACACAGAAACTGTATTAATTAAATCACTGCTTGGCCCATTAGCTCTAGCTTCTTATTGGCTAACTCTTTTTTTTTTTTTTTGGTTTTTCGAGACAGGGTTTCTCTGTGGCTTTGGAGCCTGTCCTGGAACTAACTCTGTAGACCAGGCTGGTCTCGAACTCACAGAGATCCGCCTGCCTCTGCCTCCCGAGTGCTGGGATTAAAGGTGTGCGCCACCATCACTGGGCCTGGCTAACTCTTACATGTTAATTTAACCCATTTCTATTAATGTGTACATCACCACAAGGTCATAGCCTACCAGCAAAATTTTAGCATGCCTGTCTCCCACGGCTCCATGGCTTCCCTCTGGCTCCGCCTTCTTCCTCCCAGCATTCTGTTTAGTTTTCCTGCCTACCTAAGTTCTGCCCTATCAACAGCCAAGTCAGTTTCTTTATTCACTAATGATAATCACAGCACACAGAGGGGACTCCACATCAATATTTGTTTAAGTCTGGATTTCTTAACAACTGGGAATACTTTTTACTGTAAGTAGTGCCATCAAATATTATATAACATTCAATGTAAATGTGCCCCATGAAACATTTAAGGCATTGTTGATTTGAAACGCCAACTTAGCTGTTTGATTTTTGTATTTATTGACAACCTAGGAATTCTAAATTGTCAAAGACAGCATACAACTACTACAGAGCTCCCATTGCTTTCATTTTCCCAGTAAGGAAGCTACAGCACAGAGAAATTTCATAGTAAGATTCAAAGATACACACATTTCATATCTTAACAAGTCAGAACTCCTGGCCATCCATCATGCACTTCCTATTCTACTTCTATTCCCTCTTGTTTTAAGCCTTTGTTGTTCAAGTCTTATGTGCAGATTTGCAACTAAGAAACCAGTCCTTGGTTTATATTCACTAGTGCTTAATATAATCAATAGATGTGACTTCCAAAGCCAGCATTACCCATTATCACCAGCTAATACTGTTCCAATAATGCAAATAGCCAATATTCTCTAAAATATATCTTTCCTGCATGATTCTTTTAGGATTATCTGCCTGTTGAGAAGAGCATTCGGTGCAGGGGGTAGACGATCCAACAACAGACTTAATGACAGAATTCGACTGCCCCCCAAAAAAAAAGAAATTTAAAATTTTAAGTAATCAGTTGTGGTTGGTTGTTTTTACTCTTTACTCTTTGGGATTTCTACTCTTTGGGGACCCACCAACAAGCTCCCAAACAAATTACACTGAAGGTTTGTTTTCTTACTTATGAATGCCTGACCTTAGCTTGGCATGTTTCTAGTCAGTTTTTCTAAAGTTAAATTATGCTGCTTTGTGTACATATGTAACTGCTGGTGGTGTGGGCAAAGGAAGGACACTTTTGTCCTCGGAATTGGACTCAAAGTTTACTACAGGCTGGCTATTGTTAAAGTAAGTTCTTATTTTAAGGCATTTCATCAGAGGCCATTTATTGCAGTATTTAGCCTTCCTTGAACTCCAGAGTCCATGAACACAGGAAAAGGAGAATCTCTTACTTAGAGGCATGGGGATGTTTTTTGTCTAGTATCATTTCTATTTTCCTCATTAAAAAGTATGATCTATCAGCTAATATTTTTCTTCTGATAAGAATGTCACAGGCAGGGAACTTTGCTGTGTGAAGCTTAAGTAGATTATGCTTGCTCAGCACTGACCACATTCCAAAGCCTATGCTAATATGTATGTATGAGTTTTAATCTCTAAAACAACTCTTCAAGAGCCAGCACTGTTACTCCTCCCAGGTAAGACGAAAGCTTACAGAACAGTCAGCAGAGGCAGCAACCTTTACCTACAAAGTCAGATCAGGTCTCTGGCTATAATTATTGTCAAAATTACCCCAAACTTAAATATAAATGGCACTGCCTATCATGAATGAAGAAGCTTTCTTTCAGCAAGATAGAATGAGAAGGACTGTGGGGCAGTGGACAAACAGTAGGTTTTCTAAAGTGTGCATAGGGAAACAGAGCAATAGAGAAAGGTTGACTAGCTAACAGGTTACTCCAGGTCTTTGCTACACATGTTAAATTTATTTACTACACTGATTGGTAGACTGAAATCTTTTCTTTTTAAGAAAAATGGTTACACTTGGGGGAATATCTACTTCCTTAAAGTTTCGGTTTAGCTAGCTGTCATTTAACCTGAGTGATCCTGTTGTGGTGTGGTCTACTCTGTGGAGCTATGATTGAAAAAGTAGCATCCTATGCTACTCATGACAGGGAGGCTACCTTCACACTCAATGAACCAGACAGAGTGCCATAGATAAAAAATTCTTAAAGCATTTCCCAGGATGTCTAGCCATCATGGAGAGAAATCTCAATTAAAAGATTCAGTTTCAAATTCTGGTTTTAGCAGTTGTTAGTTTTTTAACACGGGCTAGCGAGTACCCCCAAACAGTAATGGACCCTACCAAGTGTGTGTTCAGTGAGCATAAGAGTCCAGAACCATGTCCCACTTCTCTGTCAAGCTCTTAGACTCAGGCACGTCTTCCTCCTCCTCATCCCAGCTCTAGGTTATAGACACCGGCAATGACATCCTTCAGAGGAAGATAACAGTTGCTTCTAACCCTACCTAGCTATTCTACATCATATAAGATGCAAACAAGTTTTGGTTGTCTCACCAGCCATGACCACCCAGCCCCCATGTGCTTCAGTGTGGTCGGTCATTCTTCTCTTCTTAAAAGGAAATTTAACAACTGTTCTGTTCAGGACAGTTCTTTAATCTTCTGCTTCAATTATAGCTAAAGATCTTAAAGCAGATATTTAAGACACTTGAGGTATTTATATCCTCTCCCTGCATGTCAATAGTTTTAAAGACATGGGTAGTTACCTCCATCATCCTGTCAACTAGAAGCTTCTGTGTGAGGATGTGTGTGGAGCACAGCACCAAGTTGTGGCAAGAACTTTGCCATTGCCAACACTTTCTACTTCGCCCTTTACAAGACTGCTATTGTTGGTGGCAGTGAGCTTCTGAGAGGGCGGACATACCCAGTGGGCTACCACATCTGTAGTGCCTGGCAGAGGGGAACACACACAGACATTTGCTGAGTTTTAAATAATTTAAGTCATTTATTCTCAGCAAGCATTACAGCTGAGACTGGATCTCCAGACACCAGCTTGTCTGTATGACTAGCGTGCTTTAAGTCATCGGTTCTTTCACAGAACTGCTGAGAAAAACATAGTGTTTAGTGTAAATACATATATGAACATATTAGAATGTCATGCCCATGAAAGGTAAAAATCGGCAAGAAACTTTCTCTGTGTACTTTTCTCAATCCTGCCCTATACACTTTTGAGTTTGAAGTTTTGGAAATATATCCTTTGAGGGGGGAAAAATACATTCTTTTTAAAATGAAATAAATAATGAATATGCTTCCTCCAAACCTGCTATCTGCAGGGGACAGACAGCTGCTGTGCTAAGTGGGAACCATGTGAGCCTTGATGAGCAGTCTTGCTCTAATCCAGCTCCATGCTAAATTTTTAATTCTCATTGTGGGCTCCAGAGGCGCAGCCTGTGTAGTGTTCTGGTGAGTGAAGCAGAGCCACTCTCGGGAAGACTTTGGACTCGAATGGCAATTAGGGAGAAATGAGATGCTCCGAGCTTCTGTCCCGTATGCACAAGTCTTGATGTGTCTCCAGCATGGCTGCCTCACCCAGAATGGGGAGACGTTGCTCAGGGCACCAGAGAGAGAGCACCCATGGAGAGAGCAGATACCCCTGAGTCTGGCAGTGACTCCTAGAGCCTAGAATTCTCTACAGTGCTTCTACATTTATAGACGCCACGGGGAAACAGGATATAACAGAGAGGAAATGGCCTGCTGTACAAAATTTTTAAATAGCAGAAGTGTTGATTGTGACTGACAAGGGGATTACAATGCAATGGCTACAAAATGGTCCTGCATCGCCGCCTCTATTTCTTCTTTCCTCTCCTGCCTTCTGTGTTCATGGAGACTCTCAGCTTTCCTCTTGCATGCTGTAGAAATGCCCCCTCCCCTTTCTTTGTGGCGAATGGCTTCTCTAGTGCCCTGTGTTGTGAAACTAGTCCTGTTTCACATAGAAAGGAGAGGAATTGCCACAGATTTAATTACTCCTGAGTTTTGTGTGTTCTTAAACCTACCTTTTATGCTTCATTAAAATTGGTTCCAGATTTCCAACATTGGCTAAATACTAGTTTCCTCCTGAAAAAATAAATCTTTCATCAGTATTTAAATCATTTATTTTGGGCTTACTGTGTGTTGACGAGCGTGTCCAGATGGCAATGCATCATTATCAAATCTACAGGAATTCTCCAGGACAGACAGACATGCCCATTTTACAAAGAACCAAGGCTCAAAGAGCTTAAGGAGCAAGTGTCATTCGGAAATACTGGCTGTGTATTCTCTAGCCCGTATATATTTCTATCATCATATCTGTGCTTCACATTACTATTATTTCCTGTGAAATTCTGATATTAAATATTTATTTAAGTAGTTTTATCACTTAAGTAAGTATTTGACCAACCATAATCATTTATTTGATTATTCAAATAGGAACTAGCACTATTTCCTCCTTGCCTATGTTAGGAGGCAGGAAGGCTGGCTCTTCTGGCAGATTTAAACCTACATGGTGGAAGGGCACACTTCTTTGGAAAGTGGGTGTTCTAGATACTTCTTGGCACTCCCAATTGAATGTCTAACTCCAATCTCCTTCTTTGTGGAAATATTACTGCTTAGCCTGGAATCCCATGATCCCTTCTGACACCCAGAGCTCATCAAGGAAGGTAGATGTTATATGACTTTTGTAAAGGCTGGGGATTAGCGGGCCTTTGATGATGTTTAATTTAGGTTTCAGCTTTCTCTCACGTGCAAGTACCGCTGAGCTCTGGATAATATCCCGGGTCTGGGCCTTTAATCACTGGATGCTTCTTTCTGACTTGTTAAGGTGACTTTTCAGCTTAGCATATAAAACAATAAGAATTATCAGAGAGGAAGCAAGTTGAATGCCAGAGAACAGCACCGCAGACAGAAGCACTGTCTAAAGGGGTTTAATGAGAGTCACCCACAAAGGGCTCACAGTAGGGTTAACAGTGAAATGTCAGGAGGCAGAATGTGCCCGCTGCCCGGGAAGCCCAGACTCAAGAGCCTCTACTCTTGTTAAACTGCTTTTATCAGGAGCACCCAATAATCAACTGCCATTGTGGGTGTATTTTTAGAGCAGATTGCCCATCCCTTTTCCTTCTCTCTCTCCTGTTCTCTCCTCTCTTCCCCAGCTGATCACAAAGACCTAATGCTTAGAACCTGGAAGCTCCTCGGAAGCCATACCACCCTGTAGTCTCTTCTGTGGTCCCAACAAGGCTCTTTCAGGAAGCCCTCATGGGTCTGAAGTGAGGGTTTTGCGAGGTAAGGAAGCACTTAGCTTCTACAACTTCCGTCATGCTTTCCCTCTTTTTTGGAAATATGACAAAAGAGAAAAAGTTGATGTTACAGAGAAAAGTGAATTATTATGGGCTGCAAGAGGGGACAAACTGCTTTCCGAATGCAGTTTTGGCTTTCAACAAGGAAACAAAGTTAGCCTGGGCTTAGAAGGCACACCATTTCGACCTCCCTTGTTGGAGATGAGTTGTATGGTATGTCAAGTCAAAGGGCTTTTTAGATCCTCTCCTTGTAGTCTCTGGAAGACATACTCAGGGCTAGATGGAAGCTGAGAGACCAGGGCTAGAAAGAGCACACTCGAGGATACTGCTCAGCTGGCAAGGTCTCCTTATTGCCTCTAGACTGAGGAGTCTAACTAAACTTCCCCTAAACCACTTTTCCTACATTTCTATAAACATTTTAAAAGGAAGAAAGATAAAAATAGAATAACTCACATCTTTGACCACTGTTAAATCTTGATATATTTGCCCTAAGCTCCTTTGAAAGTAAACATTGCCCAACTGATTTCCTAAAATAATAAAAAAGTCTTCTTGTACAATTTAAAAATGATTAGATTGTACAAAAGGCATATGAAAAATGCTTACTGTTATATATAGTTCAGGATACTGGAAATTAAAACAATAATGAACTCTGTCCTTACACCTTATAGCGTGGCCCAAATCCAGAACACCCACACCTAGTGCTGGTGTAGACACATGGCAACAAGAGCTCAGCCTGGCACCGGTGGCAAGTAAATGAGGACAGACTTTGGAAGATGGTTTGGCAGGTTCTGTGATACTAAACATACTCTTTCTATTCAAAGGGATTGGATGCTTACATTTATGTAAATATCTGCATGCAGTTATTTATAGCAGTTAATTTCATAATCGCCCCGAACTTGGAACCACTTAAGATGTTCTTCAGTAGATTAATAGGCAAGTAAAACAAGTGCTATGTCCAGGCACTAACATAATTTGTTAGTTAATCCACTAACAAATGCCCCATCAAATTATGTAAAGAGGGAGATCATTTCAATGCACATTGCTAAGTGGAGCGCTAATCTGAAAAAGCTTTGTCCTGGGCAGTGAGAGTCCACACATTCTGGTAAAGACCAATGGGCAGGAAGTAGATTCTGGGGAAGGTGGATTCCTCAGGGCAATACAATGATGCTGTTTACTACTACCATATATACTTGATGTTAAGGTTTATATTTATATACTTCCCCAGATTTTTGTGTTGAAACCTAATCCCGATATGATGTTATCATGGATTCTGTCAGCATAGTCTGGAAATTCCAAAGTGTTCTCGTGTTTCAAGTTGCTCCCTTTCTTGGGAAGCTCAGCAGCTCGGAGAGCATCCTCTGTTATTCAGTCATGTTTGCCAGCATGTCACTTGACTGTTGAAAGGCCCCAACACCCCAGCCGCCCAGGCAGCTAGCCCAAATAACAACACACAACTGTATTCATTTAATACTGCTGCCCATCATCAGACTCTTCAGGCTAACCGCACCGACAACCCATTCAATCATGTAGTACACCAGACGCAAGAAGATTCAGCCACACCATCTGAGTCAGAGTTCATCCCTGGCCCAGAGAGCAGAGCTATCCCGCCGCCCGCTAGACAGGAGCAGGTGTCTCTCCGAGATGTCGGCCGAGCAGAGCGCAGCTCGACCTCACTTCCGTTCCTCCTTGCATTTCTCTGTTTACCCACCCACCTATGTTCTAACCAACCAGGACCAAGCAGCATTTATTGCTTAGCCAAAAATCAACAGATGATATAACACCCCACATCACTTCCCTTTTCTGTTTAAACAAAAGGAAAGGCTTAACTTAACATAGCAAAATTCATATAACAAAGAAAACAACTTAATTATCTATCTATTCTTCAACTGCATCAAAGACTCCAGAAGGATATAATATTATCTAACAAACAAAAATAAGCAAGTTTCAAACTCTAAAATGACAGAGACATCTTGCTCCTGGACAGTCACCCAAAGTTCCCTGTACTGTTGGGGCATCCATCTCGGCCCACAGGCCCATAGTTTCAGCAGACATTCCACAAAGCAGGAAATTCAAAGGCAGTCACTATCTGCTTGTCCTGAAGAATGTCCGCAGACTCCTTCATGAATCAGGAACCCCCAAAGATCATCTCACCTTTAGGCAAGTTCAGTAGTCCTCTCTCTGCGGGTTCTCT
Source organism: Microtus agrestis (assembly GCA_902806775.1). Taxonomy (NCBI): domain Eukaryota; kingdom Metazoa; phylum Chordata; class Mammalia; order Rodentia; family Cricetidae; genus Microtus; species Microtus agrestis. The sequence goes on along the minus strand of CADCXT010003338.1, from coordinate 14,328 downwards.
GTGTCCAGTTTATGCAATAGTCCAGGCAAGAACAGTTTCTGCCCAAAGCTATCAAACTCCATAAGGATCCTCTGATGCCCATCTTCCTCTGAAGTAAATAGTCCCAGGAGCAGAGTGTCCATTGTCATGAAAAGTCCTAAGTTATTAAAACATTTAAAATGCCATATTCTCTAGCCTTTGAAAAAGAAGAATGCCTATCAAAATATATCCGTGCACATCTAGAAAATCTAACATGACTACAAACTACTATTATAGATGATTATTAACAGCCTATATGCATTACATTTTTAAGTGAACTACACAATCACAATACCTTAATCAAGATCAGAAATACAGATACATATAACAAAATTGACCTAAATCTCTATCAATAAAGCAACATCCATACTAATGCAAATTATTCATACCTATATCATATCCCCCTTTAAATGTAAAGGAACATTTATAAACCATATTTGGGAACATGGGCGCAGTTTTTTCTCTCCAAACTGCTTCCTGCTGAATGGGTGTCATTAATTAGGTCTTTCATGGTATAACCTGTGTGCTAGTTTCATCTTGGCAGTTGAGCAAGCAATTTTCTGAAGATGTTCACAGCAACCGTTCAGGAGGGCGTGGTCCATCATACCATATGGGAATAGAAAAATGAACAGGGTCTCATCCTCTGTGAAAACAAAACAAGAAACTCCTTTCCAAAGTATCATGTCCTTAGATCCAAATTGCAAAGTCAAGGCATTTCCAAAATATCTATGTTGAATTAGTTCAGTAGCATTTATAAACAAATATCTTTAGTAGCTTTGCTCCTTCCTCAACATTCAAACAATTCAAAGAGAGCATAATAGCATACAGTATCAAGATTCTCTGTGTATTTTCCATCTTTGTACACTTTATTTTAACTCTATTTCATTTATTTTTACTTTTATTTTATATTCTCTGTATCTTTGTCCTGGAATAACTCTGTAGACCAGGCTGTCTTTGAACTCTCAGAGATCTGCCTGTTTCTGCCCCCCAGGCACTGGGATTAAAGGTGTATGCTACCACACCTTGAACTCACAGAGATCTGTTTGTCTCTGCCTCTAGGCACTGGGATTAAAGGCGTTACTACCACACACAACAACTCTCTTCAATTTTTAATTGTTTTTACTTTAAGAACTTCAACTTTTAGTCTGCATATATTTTCAACACACTGTAAATCATTTAGAAATTTTCTGTTTTTGAATCTCTCTTTACTGTATATCTCTCTCTTTTTCTGAACACATGAGCCTTTAAATTACTGAGCAATATGGGTAGGATTAAAGGCATGGCTTTGCCAGCTAGATCCAGTCCATTCCTTAGCTTCCAGCCTCTTGGCTGAGGTACCGGCCAGAGCCGCCTTCAGTGCCATAACTCTACAGTGTTTCAAGGTCCTTGCCAGCAAGCTAGCTTCTGCAGCCTGGGCTTGCAAACCACCGACCCGCCCGCATAAAAGAGTCAGAGTTTGCACTGGCAGGACAGCCCAGAAAGCCGGCATTTTAAAACGGCGCAGCTTTTTCCTGCTACGGCTGAAAACCGAAAAGCATGCGCTCAGCTTTCATCAACACCATTTACGTGTTTCGTGGCAGGACCCCTTAATGAGCTGCAGGGTTTTGCAGCTGAAGCTGAGTCAGGAAGCCTCTCTCAGATGAGAGTGCTTGCTTGACTCTAGTAAGCAGAGTAGAACCAAAACTGCTCTAACAAGAAATCATGCACAAAGCTGTCGTTTTGTTCTAGAATTACTTCCCAAGCTGTCTCAGGCTTTATGTGGATACAGTTGTCCCCACGTTGGGCAGCCATCTGTTGAAATAGCAGTGGCGGGCTGCGTCCCCAACACCCCAGCCGCTCCACGTGGCTAGCTTATGCCCGAAATAACAACACACATACTGTATTCATTTAAGTACTGCTTGGCCCATTTCTATCATGACTCTTCTAGGCTAACTCTCGCACCTGGACTAACCCATTTCTAATCATGTTAGTAGCACCATGAGGTGCGCTTACCAGGAAGATTCTAGCCTACATCCATCTTGAGTCGGAGTTTCATCCCTTGGCCTCAGAGAGCAGAGCTATCCCGTCTGCCCGCTAGACAGGAGCATGGTGTCTCTCTCTGAGATGTCTGGCTCTGAGCAGAGCTGCATGCTTTCTGACCTCACTTCCTGTTCCTCCTTGCATTTTCTTCTGTTTACTCCACCCACCTATGTTCTAACCAACCAGGACCAAGCAGTGCATTTATTGCTTAGCCAATGAAATCAACAGATTGATATATGACACTCCCACATCACTTGACGGCCCCTGGTTTTAAAGGGGCAGGAAAACAGCTTCACTTGTTAAATTCCTAATAGAAGAAAAGTGATTTCTACAGCACACATTCTACAGTTCAGCATATAACAATGTAGTCTGCCCCAAACCACATAGAAAACTTAGGACTTCTCTAGGCAGAGATTAGATTAGATCAAACTCAGTGGTAAGGATTGTTAATATCAAACTTATTGTTTTGATAAAATGAGTAAGTATTAAACAATAACGATTTTGTAGAAAATCGTGAAAAAGTGAAAAGAATCTAAATGTGTTCAAATAGAGAAATAGTAATATAGAAGGTGATAACAGTTTAATCATGGACGATCACAAAGCTTAAAACTTTTTATTTATAGTCAAGCATTGGGCTGAGTTCTTGGATTCAGTTGAAGAGAGGTAGGAGGGATCATATGAGCAAGGGAGTTCAAGAGCATGATGGGAAAAACCACAGAGACAGCTGACCTGAGGAGCTAGTGGGAACTCATGAACTATGGACTGACAGCTGGGGAACCTGCATGGGACCGAACTAGGTCCTCTGAATGTAGGTAACAATTATGTAGACTGATCTTTTGGGTGTCCCTGGCAGTGGGATCAGGACTTATGCTAGATGCATGAACTGGCATTTTGGAGACCTTTCCCTATGGTGGGATACCTTGTTCAGCCTTGATACGGGGGAGGGTCTTAGTTCTACCTTAAGTTCGGATACCAGGCTTTGTTGACTTTGCAAGGAAGTCATCTTAGGAGTGGATGAGGTTGAAAAAGAAGTAGATAAAGAGAGGGAGAAGCAGAGGTAGGAAGAACTGGGGTTGGTATGTAAAATGAAAAGTAATTTTTTTAAATAAAAAATATGGGGAAAATCATTGTGTTTAACTGTGAATGACAGAGGAATCTGTGTCTGAACAGGCCAGCAGATCTAAGGGTCTGACTGACAGTCTCCCTCTGAACCCTCCAGCACACAGTGTCTGGGGGGTTGCTGCAGTAAGAACACATGGATGGATGGTGGCTCTACTTTCCAGGGACAAGGGTAAGCTGGAGGGTCCTGAAGTACATCCATTCCCAGACACCATCTCTAGACCCTGGTGCACGTTTGAAGGACACCTGAAACTAGGAGGCTAGCATAACTTTTCCCTTCTCTCTGTGGACTCTGAGGTTTATGTGACTTCCTAATGAAGTCAGACCATTTATAAATCTCAAAAAGAATATTGCAACATTGAAATTCTCCCAACTTCTGAGCAGCCGCTTCCTCTTTTCTTCACTCAGCTCCTAATTACTATAAAATTTTGACAAGTAGTTCACACATTGAAAAATCCGTGCTCAGCTCTTCCCAGAATCTCTCAGGCTTTAATCATCCCAGCCCTGTCAGTAACGTGAGGGAACAAGCAGGGAGGTGTACCCCAGCCTGCTCGGGCTGCAGTGGCCTTGTGCTTCTGCCTTTCAAACCTAGAGAAGCAGACAGGGCATAAAGGGAAGCACAGGCACCAAGCCAGAGTGTCTCTTCAAAGAGCAGCTGAAATCCAATGACAGAGGAAACCTTTGATGAAGCTCAAGAACCAGAGAAAGCAAGAACTGCTTGAATGCGTTTCACATTCAGGAGTCAGGGGATGGCAGCTTTTGGTCAAAGAAAGTTCAGGATATGGAATTTATGGCCGGATATTTTACAAGCCCAAGGATTTGTGTGAAATTCCATAGGAGAAGCCATGAGCCTTTTTTATTTCTCAACACTTTAAAGTTATTTGTCAGGTCACGGTTTTGCGAACAGTTTGACTTACCCGCATTGAGCTTGTTTTGTGTGTTTCTATGTTGCTGTGATAAAACACTGACCAAAAGCATCTGGACGGTGGAGATTTATTCCAGTTTACACTTCCATAAACTATGGGAGCCAAAGCAGGGACTCGGGGGCAGGAGCTGAAGCAAAGACCATGGAGAAGGGCTGCTTACTGACTTGCTCCTCAGGGCTGTTTTAACCTGGTTTCTTATATAATCCAGGCTTACCTGCCTAGAAATGACACTGCTCACAGTGGGCTGGGCCCGTCCACATCAATCCGCAATAATCATAGACTTGCCCAGTTGGATGCAGGCAATTCCTCAGTTAAGGTTCTTTTCATCCAGGTGACTCTGGCTTGTGTCAACTTGACAGAAACTAACCTGCAGAGATAATGATTAATAAGAACCATTCATTCATTTCTTTACTCAGTAAACCAGTAGAGTCCCTTTGTCAGACAGAAGGTGCATGGACACACAGGCAAATGAACAGGTGAATAAATTCAATAAATTACATTTTGACTGGTTGGAAAACTGCATCTAGTTATATTTTTATATCAGTGTATACTATAAAATAAATTCTAATCAGAGATTCATATTGCCCCTTTGATCTAATAATAATAATAAACCCAGAATAATTCTTAGCATATTTACTTTTTGAGTCATAAAAACATTAAGAACAATTAAGTAGGAAACACGTTGCTATGAGGAAAGACTTCAAGATCTTCTAGTATCCCCCGGAGTAGGCCTGCAGAGGGGAAATTAAGGCTGTGAGTGGCGGGCTTAAGTGCCTATGTTTACACACCAACTCTGCTTTTCCAGTCTACACAAATGTGGTCAAATTTACTTAATTCTTTGTACCCCGGTCTCACAGTTCTGCAAAGTGCATGGCAATGGTGCACATAGGGAGTCTGAGTGTCACACAAATGTGTAAAAGACTTAGAATGTCGCTTGGTCCTTAAAATTTTAATATAAAATTCTATGCAGTTGCCATCAGTTGAGACTTATCTTTTCATAAATAAAATATATTGTAAGAAATTTATATATAAAATAATATCAACACACATGTGTTCAGGTGTGTGTTCATGCATGTAATATAGAAGCCAACATGAAACTTTCAGAAGTATATATATTGTGTTGTTAATAATAATCCTTAAAGTAAATAGTTACTTCTTAGAGAGCGAATAGAGAAAATGAAAGCAAGGAGTCTGTTCAATGAATATGTCGTTTCCACTGTACTCCTGATTCTGAGCTGATATTCCTGAGAGACGTGAGGCTGGTGGTGGGGTGTGCAGCTCACTAGCATGTGCGGCAGTGTTACAGTAGTTGGACAATCCAATGGCAGTGCAGTCGTAGGTAAAGTAATCTGGGCCAGATGGCAGTGGGTCTTACACCACCCTACTGGAGTCTGACTTTTATCACGGTTATTATTGTACATGTGGCTGTTACCTGTCACTGTTCTTGGTCTTGGCATGCCTGATAGATGTTGTTTCAACACAGAACCTGAGTTTATTTCTGAATTCTTAATTTGATTTAATTGTTCTGTATGTCTGTCATAACAGTACCACACTGTCTTAATTTTGTAACATTTTTAAGGAAGTTTTAAAATCAAAAGAATAACCTTTAAAATCAAAAGAATAACATTCCTACTTTGCTCATTCTAAAGATTCTTTGGACTATTCACAGTTCCCTTAGAATTAATGCCATATAATTTGAATCATCCTCACAACTGCAAAACAGAAACAGAAACAGAGGAACCAATAGAACAGCACAGCAACCAGACGGGAGCACCTTCCAGGTGGGTCTTTCTTTAGATAGAGTCCTGTGTTCTTTAGAGTAAGGATTTGTCTGCCTAGACCATGCTTATTTCTAAATGCTCACTCTTTGATGTTATAATAGATGGAATTGTTTTCTTTTTCATAGTCAGGTTGTGCTGTGCAAGCGTTCAGTATGAAGTTGCTTTGTTCTGTACTATCCTGTGTCTTCCTGTCAGGCTGGGCTTATTGCCTTTTGTTTTAAACCCAATAGATTCTTAATGAATCTATTAAGACATTTTACATATATACAGTTATAGCAATTGCAAGCACTATGATTTTGCTTTCTTCTTTCTAAACTTCATGTCATTTATTTCCTTTTATAGCATAATTCTCACTGCTAGATCCTCTAGTGCAGTATTGAGAATGTGGGGAGCATAAACATCCTTGTCTAGCTCCTGATCTTTGGGGAGAAAACTAGCTTTGGCCATTTAAGATGTTGTTATCTACACATTGTTCACAGATGCCTTTTCTCAGAAGCTTCCCTCCAATCTGACTTTGCTTAGTGTTTTCGTTTTTCATCACAGGAAGGACTGGATTTCATAATTGTTTTTGTGTCTCAGTTGAAATAATGCATGGTTTCTATGCTTCTTCCTGTTATGCTGTATTTCATTAATTACTTCCTATGCTGAAATATCTTGGAACTTTTTTTACATAAAGAATCCATATGCATTGTGTCTGACTGCTTTTATTCACATGGCAGTGACTGAACTAGATGCAGCCCATTCCTGGCACTGGAGGTTCTACTTGATGACATAAGATGTCTAGTTGGGGCTTTTTCTCCTTCATTATTTGGTAGTTACATTTATATTTCTTTCATGTATGTATATATTTAAAATTTTTTGCTGTAATTTGTTTTCATATGACTTCACAAATGACTTTTAGTTTGGTGGCACTCCCCATATTTATTCCCTGCCATCCCCGTCTCCATTTAATCTTCCCACTTCAGATTTCTCCTGTCTCTCTACAACAATATGTTCTATTTTTCTTTTCTCAGGGATTTTTGCTCTTCTTCACTATTCCCTTGCTGGGTACACAACCTCTGTAGATATTTGATGTGATCCACAAATGTTATACAATGAATACACAGCTGACATATTCATTAGCCAAACCCACAAGTGTACAACGTATGGGGTACCTGACTTACAAAGCTTTGGGAACAGCTTTCTTTTGAATAGTCACTGTCAATTCCGTTGAAATCTTGTGTAATCATAATGTTTCTCTCTTCTGTACTAGGATTCATTCCAAATATCCCAGCAGTATATAAATTATTTTTTAATCCTGAACTATTCCTGTCCTGGCAACTGGATACCTTCCTCGCACTGTGGGTCTCTGGTGTGAAAGAATTTACTAAGCCAAACCTGGTGTGGGAACTCCTTCTGTATATGGGTTGCTTTTATTGGTTAATGAATAAAGAAGCTGCTTTCGGCAAATAGCTTAACAGAGTGTAGCCAGGCCCCAAAACATAGATAGAGATTAGGCAGAGATGCTGTGTAGCCACCTCTGGAAACAGATGAACTGGAACCTTGCCAGTAAGCCACAGCCAAGTGGCAATACACAGATTAATAGAAATGGGTTAAATTAAGATGTAAGAGCTAGCAAATAAGAAGCTAGAGCTAATGGGCAAAGCAGTGATTTAATTAATACAGCTTCTGTGTGATTATTTCAGGAGTCTGGGCAGCCAGGAAATGAACAAGCAGCCTCCAACTACAATAAATTAGCACTCCAATGTGTGCTAGCTAAATCACATAAAACCTGGGAGGGCTTGGAAATGAATTCTAGACATTAAAAAGCAAAGTTTAGCAACATTTTTTCCAAATGTGCTCTGCTGGCTCTCAGCATGCTGCAGCTCCTTTAAGAGAGGTCTTTTTGATTCAGCAGTGGTAGCAAAAGAAAAAAACAAAATACCCAGTTTCAAAATGGCAGCACAAACCACTCTGACTTTTTCAGGAGGTGGAATACTTGAATGGTGTTTGTGTCCCTGGGTGTTTTTGTGGCCACTTGGGGTTTTGTACTCACAGCTCAGTGCTCCACACCTGGGAAGGCAGCAGAATTAGGTCTACTAGGCATTCATAAGCAGGAGAGCATGGCAGATTCCTGCCACCATACACAAAGATATTTCCAGGCCACACAGTATGCTGCATGGCAGATGCTATTGCTCAGATAAAAATGGTTTATGTGCTGCACACTCCTTCTTAGAGTTAAAGTGGTGAGCGATGCTCCTACTTGGCAGCCCCAGAGCTGGTGGTAATTGTACCTCTGCCATTTTGCAAGGTGGAGATAGGAGGAGCCAGTGCCCAGGGCCACTATGACCACACAGCTTACCATTTTAAAAAGGTTTTAAGGACAGAAAAGGATTACAGATACACAATAGGACAGATTCAGACATAAAAGACCTCTAAACGAGTCACAGTGTGTTTAAAAAATGTATGTAGGCTTGGAGGAAAGAAGAAAAAGTATAAAGAAACAGTAAATGTAATATAAAAGAGTACACACAGCCATAGATTAAAGGAGTAAAGATAATAAAATAAATATTAAACTTATAGAAAAAGTAATAAAGTAAGAAAAGTCTCATAAAGATGAAATATACACAGAGAGTCTGGATTATGTATACTATTGTGTTTTCTTTGAATTTTTTGACTGTTAAAGAGCTACATAATGAGAGACATTTTGTTGTATGGACTGCTAAGTTAAACCAACATAAAGGTATCTTGAATTTAGAATTTGGGTCTAAGGCTTTGTTGCTTTGGAAAAGAGGTTCCTCTTTTGTTTCCACAGAAGATGAGAACCTGTGGTTTTATTCCATAGTAATGTGGTTTGATGGACTAAGGGCCCCTAAAAGGTCTCTGTGAACCACTCTAAAGAAAATACCTCACCCAGTTTGGAGAGAAATATGCCCAAATTCCTCAAATATTGTTGATAAATGTTTCTTTATATTTAAAGAGGGATATGCTATAGAGAGAGAAACTTTGTATTGATAGGGATCTTTGTTCTATTGATTCAAATTTTAGGTCAGCTTTATACATGTATACTTTGCTCTTGATTAAGGTATTGTGTTTTGTGCAGTTCATTTAAAAATGTAATATTTAATTAAGAAATATAGGTTAATAGATAATCATCTGTAATAGTCAAGCTTGTAGTCATGTTAGTTAAATTTTCTAAATATATAGAGATATATTTCAGTTAGTAAGGTATCCTTCAAATCTTTCAGAGACCTTCACAATATGGCTTTTAAAATGTTTTAAGTACTTAGGACTTTTCATGACATTGAGACCCATCTGCTCCTGGCATCACCAATTGCTTCAAGAGGAAGATGGACATTGAAGAGGCTCCTTATGGATATTGCTAGCCATTTGGGCAATAAACTGCTCTTGCCTGGACTATTTGATGTTATGCTATGTGAGCTGGACATGTAGGAAACAAAAAGAGATGACTGCTTAACTTGCCTTAAGGTGAAATGGTCCTCTGGGGTTCTTGCTTCATGAAAGAATTTGCAAGACATTCTGCGGGATACAGAAGAAAGTGATTGACAAACTGCCAATATAGATGAAACTGTCTGAAATTTCCTGTTTCATAGAAAAGTCTGCCAGATACTATGAGCCTGTAGGCTAAAGATGTATGCCCCAATGGTACAGGAGAACATTGGGTAGCTGTCTAGGCAGTGAGAAGCCTCTATCAACTCTGGAGTTTTGGAAGTTGCTTACAATGCAGTTCCTGTTTACTTAGGTAGTATTATATCCTTCTGGAGTCTTTGATGGTATTGAAGAATAGACAGTGATAGTTCTAATTTTCCTTAGTTACAATAAATGATTAAGTAGATATAAACATTGTAACTATAATTTTTACTTGATACCTGTTTTGTTATATGTAGTTTTACTATGTTAAATTTAAAACCTTCCTTTTTGTTTAAACAAACAAAGGGAAATGGTATGGGAAGTCCTTCTGTATATGGGTTGCTTTTGTTGGTTAATGAATAAAGAAGCTGCTTTCAGTCAATGGCCTAACACAGTGTATCCAGGTTTGAAAAAATAGATAGAGAGAGCAGGCGGAGTCAAGGAGATGCCATGCAGCTACAGCTGGGAACAGACAAGCTGGAACCTTGCCAGTAAGCCACAGCCACATGGTAATACACAGATTAATAGAAATGGGTTAAATTAAGAGGTAAGAGCTAGCTAATAAGAAGCTAGAGCTAATAGGCCAATCAGGGATTTAATTAATACAGTTTCTGTGTGATTATTTCTGGAGTCTGAGCAGCCGGTAAATGAACGAGCAGCCTCCTTACAACATAAACATTTGTTCTCATAGTCAAATCTACATAAGTTGGACCCACACAATTATCCTTATTGACAGGACTTATTGACAAGAAAGGAGCTCTGAGCAGGAGGCACTCAGCAGGAGAGAGCAGTGTGTCTGCTCTTCCTGATGAACAAGTCTAGGCAATTCTGAATCTTTTAACAGCTAATTTTGGAGAGTATAATCTACTGGCCTTTGCTCTACCCTAACAAGCTCCTAATATTCTGTACTTACCTTCACTTTTCATCTGACATAGATCTTAGTCTAGAAAATTAACTGTTTGTACCTTCACCCCTAAAATATACAAGAAAAAAGCTGGGGGTCATTAAACCAGCCCCAGAGAAAGTAATTCCTTCTCACCTGGGTGCCAGCAGATCCAGCACCCTGATGTATATATAGCATGGAGGGCCAAGCTCTATCCTAATCCTCCCAGTGTCTGCTGGGGAATTTCACAGCCACGCCCCTTTTGAGACATAAGGTGTCTACCTTGTCAGTCTTTTATACATCTTGTTAGTCCTAAGAAATGGATGCTTGGTGCCACTGTTACTGCCTATGGAATTGTTGACTATGCCTGTGTGGGTTTATAAATGGGAAACACTGTGGGATGGGTAGAACAGTGAGGAACACTGAAAGGGAAACTTCAAGAAAGCATAGAAAAAATAAATGGGAAATGATAAAACAACTTATGTGAGCTAATTTATTTAATCTACCTTCAGATCTTATTAGTTAGGTTTCTCCTGCTATAGTGATCTTTCTGAATCCTGGGAGGCTTAGTGGGGATTCACTCCATCATAAACATTGATAGTTATTCAGAATGTAGCACAAATATTGAAGGATAAAGAGGGAAAAACATGCAACATTTGTCTTTTGGGGCCTGCATCACCTCACTCAAGTTGTCTTTTTTTTTCTAGTTCCATCTATTTACTTAAACATTTAATAGTTCCATTTTTAACAGTCAAATAATATTCCATTGTATATTAACTCAGTAACCAATTAAAAACTTTTATTATATATACCAATTTTAGCCTCCCAAACATTTGTTAAAAAGGTCATGTGAAATTAAGTTTTTATTTTTCTAATTTTTTTTTTTTTTTGGTTTTTAGAGACAGGATTTCTCTGTGTAACAGTCTGGCTGTTCTGGAACTTGCTTTGTAGAGCAGGCTGGCCTTGAACTTATAGAGATCCACCTGCCCCTGCCTCCCAAGTGCTTGGAATAAGGGTTTGTGCCACTACTATGTCTCATGTAATTAAGTTTTAAAAAAAAATACACAAGATGATTCACTAATTTTCATCTTAATTACTGGGATTAGTCCTAAGAAAAGTTTTGATCTTAATTATTTTTCTAATACTTAGAAATCCTCATTGTATATCATCTAACCTATAATTTCCCACAATGTACCATAATAAATAAAAATTTTAATGAAAAATAGCTATTCCCAATGTTTATAACTTTTATACCTTCATGGGGAAATTATTTTTGATAATTCATGTATGTCTTTTTCATGCTATCATCTAGCCAAGTAGGAGAGTAAAAGGATTAAAGGCGAAGACTGAACTGACTGAATCCACAGCATCTTACTGGTTTACCAGCCCTGTCAAGATTTCAATTTTCTTAATGCCTTTGAATCTTCTATAAGTAATATATGATACAGAAACGGTGCACATCATATGGTTTGCTTTGAAATGTTTTGGTTCCAAAAGCATTAAGGCAGAAACAGACACATATAAGTTATTTTGTTAATGGCTGAAACTCAAAAAATGTTTTGAATTGAATAGAATAACCACACTTTTCCTCTCCCTTCTCTCCCTGCAGCTCCTCCTGGCTTCCTTCCCTCACACTTCTATACAGCCTCACTCCCTATTTGATATCCTCACTTTCTTTATTGTTGTTACATATGAGTGTGTGTGTATGCACACATATGTAAATACAACCTGCTGAGCTGATTTTTGTAGTTTGGGTACATCGTTGTGTTTATGGTTTCCGGGATGACTACTCTGCACTGGACACCAATGAGGGGTTTCCTCTCAGGGAAAAGCTAACTCTCCCAGCGGTCATTAGCTGTCCAGTAGTTCTCTGTCTCTGGTGGGACCACATGAAGTTGTCTTCCTTCCACATTAACATGCCCATGGGCATCACCACTGTTCTGGGCTTGTTTCTAGTACAGACTGTTTTACAACAGACTTTCTGGTACCCTGGCTCTTATAATCTTTCGGTTCCCTTCTTGGCAATGTTCCCTCAGTCAAAAATGCAGGAGCTGTGACATAGATGTATCTCTTGGGCCTGGGTTCCCCATAATTCATTTGTCTCTGCATTGTGTACAGCTGTGATGTTTTTCATTTGCTGGAAAGAGAAGCACCTTTGATGATGGGTGGGAGCTATGCTTGTCTGTGGGTTTAAGGATAAGGTTTGGAATCCAGTAAGGAATTATTTTGGTCTACTAAAGTGGCAGTAGTAATTTCTTTTCTAACTTCCATGACCTCATTATTCCCAAGATAGCCAGGTTTTCAGTGCAAGGCATGATTTCCCTCCTGTTGAGTGGATCTTAATTCCAATTGGGTAGCTCTTGTTTGCCTTTGGTATTTGTCACTTACTGCCTATTTGCACATGTCTTGCCATGGTTGTGGTTGTTGTAGTTCATAGCTCTTGTGGCTGAGTGGGACTATTTAACTGTTCCCCCCACTTGGGAGCTTGTATAGTATATTTTGGAACCATGGCAGCTAGACCACAGGAAAGAGGATTTCAGGTCATATCTAGCTCAAATCATTTGAGGCCACTGTCCTAAGTGTATGGACAACTTCTGCAACCCCTGAGAGGCATGCAAGTACTATATTGATAATCTATATTATTTTGGTAGTCACTTGGACTACCTTGAGTGACCATTTGAGAGGAGTTTTCTCATGCTGTATCCTGGGATCTTGTTAGTCCATGGTTCTGATGAGGAGCAATGTCATCCCAAGAGGCTTAACTTCCTTTAATACATGCATATAATATGGTCTATTATATATTAATGTGTATTGTATATATAATGAGTGTGAAGAATGTATTACTATATTTATTATATATATAATAGTAAATATATTATATATATAACATATTATAATATAATAATATATATTATATTTAGATAAACATTAAATCATACCCTTCACTGAGACTCTATCAAACACCCTTGGTCTTGTTTGCTCCTCGCCCATCCTTTTCATCTGTATTGACTTTCCTCTTCCTTTTCAGCTGGAGGCTTCTCTGTTATCCCACTTCCCACTTCGTATCACCCGTATCCTGATCTTCTCCTACCAAGTCTTTCCCCACCATGGTCACTTAAAAATTTTCCCCATATGATATAAGGAAGAGATGAAGAGAGAATATTATACATAGGTGAACACAAGAGATCTTGAATGAGATTTCCCTAATGTATGTGGGAGCAATTTCATGGTCATTATTATGAGTCATCAAGGTATGAAATGAACAACCTTTAAAAACAACAAGAAAAATTAATGGTTTTCCACATCCATTTCTTCAGATTTAAAACAGCAATGGTGTTTTATATTTAGAGTACCCTCACATATATTACCTAAGCCTTCTAAAGTGAGAGTTTGTGCACTCCTACATCAGGTAACTCAAGCTAAACCCTGCTTTGGTATTAAACAGCCCCATAAATATCAGTGCTTTTCATAGCTTAGTTTTAGCTTGTGTATTAGAATGTGTTCTCTAAGGGAACAGACTGTGTCCATTGAAAAGCATTATTAGACTGCCTAGCAGGATGTGGTCCAGGTAGTCCAACAATTGCTGTCTCATGACTTAACGACTGAGAATGCAGTAGTTGTTCAGACTATGAGTCTGGGTGTCGGCAGATCTCCCACATGGGAGGGAGGTGAGGAGATATACTTTTTTCAGATAGACTTTGTAGTGATTTTGAGGGGCATAAGGACCAAATTGTGGTTACAGAGGGGTTGTGTTTAAGGCACAATAGACTAAGCAGTCAGGTATCTTGAAGAGCTTATGTCATCTTAGAGGAACAAAGTCAGGGACTTCTATGAGAAAAATGCTTTCCAGGCAAAGTCTAAAGCCTGAGCAGATCAAGTTCTTCCTCTGTATCTCTTCTTGTGTCTGAGTCATCCCAGCATTCAGTGTCATAAATAGTTCTGCACCACTGAA